>MU376207.1:0-246597 GCA_022495205.1 Hypoxylon sp. FL1150 | reverse complement strand
TAATTATAAAATTAAAATTAATATTATTAAATAAAATAAAAAATAATAAAAATTTTAATTTTAATTATATTAATTTATTTAATATAATTTTAATTGAAATTTAATTTAAAAATAAAATATTAAATTAAAATTTTATTAAAAAATATTACGTAAAATAATAAATAAATTAAAAATAATCATATAATATTTTTTAAAAATAATAATTTTATTTATATTTTATATTTTTAATTAAAATTTAATATAATAAAATAATATAATTAAATTTTATATTTTTATTTTTTTTTAATTTATTTTATAAATTTAAAATTATAATTATTATTTTAAAATATAATTAATTTTTTTAATTTATTAATTATTTTATTATCTAGTAATTATTTTAAATTAATAAATATATTAAATATATTATATATTTAAAAATATTTTATTTTATATGTTAATTAGATATACCATGCGCTTACAAAAATAAATAAACTTAGCTTAAATGAAAATTCTTTCTTTTAGGACTAGTTGATATCACATTTTTTATTTTGGCGGAACTGTATTAACGGGCCACCGCAAACAAGGCAACAAGCTGACTCAGCTATGTTAATCATCCACTATTTTACATAATACAGGTCCCTATTTCAGCCCCTTCCAACTCATAAGAACTCTTAAACATTTCGGAGTATTGCAATGCACCTTGCACTAATATACTTGCTCGAGCGAAGTGAAATTCCCAAGTGAACTGACCTCCTCGTTCACCATTATAATTAGTATTAGCGAGACTTTACGCATAGAAGAACGATTGAGATAAGATCGAGAAATCATACGCGAACTGAAACTTCAGTCGTGGGTCCCTCGGGCTAAGTTTCTGACATCCTACTACCCATAGATGCGATGGCGATATGGTTTCATCACCTGGATCTTTCAACCCGATGGCACCTCTCATTTCGCGGCCGATCTCCATTGTCCTGATCCACGTCGTAATTGTAGGATTCGCGGTAGCCTTAGAGGTTTTGCTTCGAAAGTCCGATGCGGAAAATGGTCTAGCAGATGTTCCAGGCGAAATTTACTGGCATTATGCGTGGAATACAGTCCCTGACTTACTCCTAGCGCTACTGGCACTCTGGCTGATTTCAATGGATTCGCAACATCGACTTCTAGCCCCTTATAGTCTCTTAGCTCATGCTCCCTAGCCAAGCATTCGCTTATACATGGATTAATTACGGCCTATGTCGGTAGTTACGTCGCTGCAGCAATTCCGTACCCGAAGTTTCGCAGCTATGGCTACGACAGCGGCCGCTCCACTAGCATCTATTCACACCATACCTTCGGCCTCCCTATTTCGAGTTACCTCTGTTCCTGCTTATAACACAAGTTAGGTCGAAGATATATTTATAGCCGAATTACTCTGGGTAGCCGAATATTACATGGCCTCATCGCTACCTAGTGCCCGACGGCAACCTCTCGTACACGAATCAGTAATATGCAAATCTCATATTCCCTTCCATGACTACTGATAGAGCTCGTGGGGACCAGGTTAGCTTGTCGAATGCATCTGAAGCTTTGGTGGTAATGAACGCTACTATCCCGGCATTGCGACCGAGCCTATCTTGTCGCCTCATTGAACAATCTGCTATTGCTTCCTCATTCATATGCGACCAGAAAGAAACCTTCGGTTCCAGCCTCTCCAAAGTAACTGAAGCAATTAGCGGCGTGATGGTAAATATCACAGAAAAAACATGCATTCAACAGAGGGTGATCAGCCCTAGCCGCAACAACGACAGCTTTCCAGTCACTCTTACTCACGGGGGATTATTCGGGGCTGCGCTATCAACATAGATCTACGAAGGTGGATGTGGCTCCTATTTATACGTCTGGGGCAACTTTCCATCCCCAGATGACCCCTCATCTATCACGGTATCTGCTATGACCTGCAAGCCTAAGCTTGCGGTCATCGATGCCGACATTTACCTCAGAGGGCCAGACTTAAACCTTGATCCGACGCAGCCCCCTAAAGCAATTGAATCGACAGCCCGATAATTCTCATTTCAGCACTTCGAAGAAAACGATCTGTCCGTCGCCCATGACAATCTAGGTTCAATAACACGATCTTTGACAGCTGTTTCCAGCACCTTACTACTTCTCGATACGCCGTTCCCCTCTCTTTCTTAGGGGATCCATCGCGATCTCAAGCGGTGATAGATGCTATATCATTCCAGCACGGCCTAATATTAGTAGGGGTCTTAAGCGACGGGTCGCGCGAGGACGGACCAATCTGTAGTGACAATTCCCCTCGCTCTGTCCCACGACACCACGACAGGGAACGCAGGTATATTTCCCGCTACACCGACAGACCCCCGAGGGAAAAGCCGCATTGTGCAGAACCATGTTTTGACACGGATATTGTAGTCATTGCTGCTCGAATCACTCGTATTATCGCTCCTTGGGACGAAGTTTGGCTATCGGAAAGCGATCTTGCCGCGCAACCCCTCAAGCCCTGCCAATGTGCTGGCACTACTTGCCGAAGGTAATATTCTGGAGAATATAACTACACGCGAGAAAGACTGGGAAATGTTAAATACCACTTCGGTTGGAATCGTCAAGGAGCATCATGCGGAAAGGGGCAACGATTTGGTATCTGGGTAGTAAAAAAAGTGCGGACTAAGTATACCGCAATAGATTGATTTTATTTAAAACCTTTGTGCAACAGGATGCAGTTGTCTATACCGTTGATAAAAAATGAAATGATAATAAGTAACCTTCGTATTGCTCAATCTCATAGAGCACAAGATCCTACTTGGGCAGAGATATAGCTACTAACGAGACGTATTACACTTTGAAATCAGGAATAATCCCTGGTCCCAAAAGCCCAGCTGTAAGTAGAAACCTTAGGTAAGTAACTATAATAGTCCTTAAGTATTTCCAGATATCGCATTGCCTTGACTTGGTTTGTTCTCATTCAAAGACATTGCAGGAGTGGTCGCTTTATGGGTCTTGGCGAGGTAAGTATCTCTTACGATTGTCAATACATGAATTCATAACCATTCAAGTTGTTGGCTGTGCCACCATGTGTTTCTCTTCTACTAAGCAAGACTCCATGATTATTCTAATTCTACTATTAAACGCAATTAACCTCCCCACGCTATATAATTCCCAATCCCAAGGTGTTTTATGAACATTCCTACGAAGCCGTGCAGCAGAAAGAGAGAAAAAGGGGAGTGATTTCGTTAGTAACCGAATTATTTCTTACCAAAGGAATTAATATCTTACTCAATGTCATTTCCTAGGAGGTATGTTTCTTAGCTTGCCTTTTGGGTGGTGGTATGGCATTAATCTTTTATTAACACCTTAGGAGAAATCGCTTCGTGATTTTTTTCGAAAGAGGAATTAGCTAGGGTGTCACATTAATACGTACCCGACAAAATTAAATTTATATATCTAATTGGTTAATTATTTTATTTAGAATTAATTTACTTAATATTTAAATATTTAATTATATTATAATATATATTTATTTAATAGATATTTATTTAATAAATATTTATTTAAAAAATATTTTTTTATATAATAAATTTATTTAAAAATAATTAAATTATTTATAAAATTTTTTTAAATATTTTTTTATTATTCCGGATTAAATAATAAAAATGGTTTTAAAATTATTAAAATTAAAATTAAAATGATATTTAAATATTTAAATATTATATAAAAAATTAATTTAGTAATTTAATTTAGATTTTTATTATTATTATATTTAATATTATATTTTTTAATATAATTTTAAAATTTATAATTATTATAAGTATTTTTAAAATAGCTAAAAATTTATATATAAATTAAGAAAAATTAATTATAATTATTTAAATTTTATTATATTATAAGGGATATAAGTCGTTTTTATAAGCTTATAAAGAGCGGCGTTGCTTTTTTAGCTTGATACGATAATTATGAGCCTTTAGTAGCGTAATGATTTATTTTACATTTCATACGTTTTTTCATAATATAATTATTAATTACGCTAAGCTTTTTCGCTTTTTACTTTAGAATTAAATTAATATTAATAATAAGGCGGGTTTAAATTAACTTATAAATATTTAAAATTAAATTTTTATAAGATTAAAAATAATTTATAATTATAGATTTATATAAATTAAAAAGGTATTTACATATAATAGAGTTTCTAATGGAGTTTATTATGTAAAAAGAGATTTTAAATAAGAGGAATGTTTTTTTAAGGATGCCCTTAGGGATTTGCTTTATACTATTAAATTAATTAATTAAAATTAAAAATAAAAAGCGGTTTTTATTAAATAAAATTTATAAGCGATTTATATAATATAAAGCGTTATAATTGAAATTATGATATTTAATTTTATTAGTAGATTAGTTAATAAAATTAAAGGGTATATTATATCATAAGGAATATAAGTTATTTTTATAAGCTTATAAGGAGCGGTATCGCTTTTTTAACTTAATACGATAAATTCTAAATTATTTTTTAATAATATTATTTATAAAGTTATTTAAAAAGTTAATTACGGTTTAATATTAAAAAAATATTAATATAATTTAACCGGTTAATAATAATTTAATTTATATAAATAAAATTTTATATAATAATTATAAAATTTCCGGATAAAATTAATAAAGTTTTTTAAAAATAATTATAATAAAATTATTTTAATTTTTAATTTCTAATAAATAATAAAATAAAAAGGTTAAATTTTTTATAAAATTAAAGCGTTTTAAATTTAATTTAATTATTTAATATGTTTTATATATATTTAATTTTTATATGAAAATAAATAAAATAAAATAATATTATATATTAATTTAATATTTTAAAAAAAATATTAATTATTAATTAAGATATATTATTAATTTATATATTAAATATTAATAAAATTTATAATTATTTATAATTATTAAAAAAGAAATTTTTATATGGTAATAAATTTTTATTTGAAAAGGGATTTTTATATGAAAAAAATATTATTAAAATGATATTATATTAATAAATTATTTAATATTAAAAGTTTTTAATATAATATTAAAAAAAAAATAAAAAAATAAAAATTAAAAAGAAAAATTTTAAGGGAAAATATATTTTTTATATAAAAATTTCAAATAAATTTTTAAATAATTATTATGTAATAAATAATTATTTAGAAAATCTATATATTAAAATTAAAATTAATATATTAATCTAGCTTTATATATATATATATTAGATGTTAATTAAGTTACATTTAATTAATATTTTTCAATTAGTAATTATATTTTTTAAATATTATAATTATTTCGTTTTTTCACGTACGTAATTATCGCCGGCTCTAAGTATATTACTTTTAGATATAATTTCAGACTTTATTTTCTAATATTAATTAATTAATCGCTTTGATAAAGAAATTATAGATTGATAAGGCCCCGTAAGGAGGAGCTATTTCATCGCGTGGTTACTATAATATCGTTAAGGCATCGCGTTGAAATAATTTTAATAAAATAAAATAATATTTTATATTATTTAATAAAAAATCCGTAGCCGCCGTAAGTTACGAAACTTTCAAAATTATTTTTTATTATATAATTTATTATGTTAATTTTTTTATATTTATTACGTAATTTCGATTATAAAAAACCTTAATATTAATTAATAATTATTTTAATAAGGAAATTATAAATTAATAAAGCTTTATAAAAAAGAGTTATTTTAATATATATAATTATTATAATTTCGCATTAAAATAATTTTAATAAAATAAAATAATTTATTATATTTAATAAGAAATTCGTAATTATTATAATATATAAATTTTTAAAATTATTTTATTATATAATTTATTATATTAAATTTTTTTTATATTTATTATATAATTTTAATTATAAAAAGTTTTAATTTTATTATTTTTTTATATTATTAATTTATTTTTAATTTTATTAATTTTTATTATTAATATATTTTCATATTATTAATTTATTTTTAATTTTATTAATTTTAATTAAAAATATTAATTGCTTGATTATTAATCTTATTAATCTTTATTATTAATTTCTTATTAATTTTTTATTAATTTATTATTAATTTCATTAATTTTTCGTTAATTTATTATTAATTTTTTATTAATTTATTTTTAATTTTATTAATTTTAATCGGAATAAAATAATATTTTTATATTATTTAATAAGAAATTTATAACCATTATAATATATGAAACTTTTAGGATAATTTTATTTATATAAGATATTATATTAAACACATATATTAAGTAGCTGCCGCAATCTATAAGTTTTCATTGATAGCGTCTATCACGCACTTTCGAAGGACCCTCGACCTCACCGGTCCTTCGCCGACCCCCCTTCGATTCGCGTTATTGCTATCAACAGTAACTTACTTACCCCCCCCACGGCGAGACAAGTTACATACCCCCCCCTCTATTACACGACAATCTTCATACCTCCCCCCCGTACGCGAGGTAGCCACGACCTAGCGGCGGCCAAAAGGAGGAGGGTTACATCTACATACCCTCTCCCCTAGCGACGGCTAAGAGGAGGAGGGCCACATCTACATACCCTCCCCCCCCCCCGGGCCACGAGCTAGCCGCGACCTAGACGCGGTAACTACGACCGAGAGGAGGCCCGATAAGTCAAGGGATTTCATTTGAAAATGGTAATAGACTCTACCTCAGTACGAGACTGTTCTATTACCAGTTTTGAATGAAATAATTAGTAATAGACTCTACCTCGTGACGCCTTCGACGGCACGAGACTGTTCTATTACTAATTCACATTATGGGATTAAAAGACTGTCAGAGGAGGAGTTAAGTGCGAGGGAGTAGTATTTGAATAAAAATTACGATGGATGGAGATTGTACGGATGGATATATATATATGGCATGGCTTGAACCTTGGAAGCATCCGCGAGGTAGCCACGATGTATCCGCGAGGCCGTCGCCAGCGTTTCACGATTCAGTGACACACTGACGATAGCCTCAAAGAAAGAAAAATTGCCAGTGTTGGAGTTAGGATTAACTCATTAATCCGGCTCCGTACGTGTATATATTAGGTGTCAATTGAGCCACGCTCAATTGACACCTTTCAATCAGTAATCAATCAGAATCCAAGACATCGTAACTACTTCGCTTCCGCGTACGCAGTTATCGCCGGCTCTAAGCGTATCATTCGATATGGCTTCAGACCTTGTCCTCCGACAGAATATATATTATTAAAATTTTTTTAAATTATTAAAATATTTAATTAAAAATTTTTTAATAATTTAAATTTTAATTAATTTAATTTTTTTTAAATATTTAAAATATTTAATTATTAAAAATTTTTAAATTATTTAAATTTTAAATAACTTAAAATGAAATAAATAATTTATTATATTAAGCGATTTTAAAAAAATAATTTGGTTAGTTCTTTTTAAAATTCTTAGCTATTTATTAAATAAGCGAAATATCTCCAGCATATTTACCATTATTTTAACCCCCCTCCCCCGGCTAGGTACCTACATACATGTACCTATCCATATGTAGGTACCTAGAAAACATCTCGACCCCACTTATAGCTAATAGACATCGGCCTACCGCCTTCCTCTCCTGGAATTTAATTGATGGCAGAATCGCCCACGTTCAAGCGCGTTCTTGACGCGTCGGCAAGGTTCAATTGCAAGCTCGTTTTCTTCTAGACAGACTGAATTGACTAAACTACCTAACACCGTTGATGCTTTTATATTATATGCTAGAACTCGATCCAGCAACCCGATTCCTATACCGAGATTAACCGCGGTTTCATGACGATTCCAGCATGGCAAGCTTCTTCGATCTGAAGGCTCGCAAAGCTGCAGCTGCAAATGGCACCGCAGCGTCGAAGCAGGACGATTCAAAGCAGAACACCAGAAAGCAGCCTTGGGTAGAGAAATAGTATGTTATGATCTATATGATCGACGAAAGGCAGATAAGATATTTAACTACTATTTTAGTCGACCCAAGACCCTTAGTGATGTTACTGCTCAAGATCATACCGTGAACGTCCTCCAACGAACACTCCAAGCCTCTAATGTATGTCGACTTCCTAAGTCTACCTGGTGTTTTTCGACAACAGAGGTATCGAGTCCTAAATACTAACAGACACCTAGCTACCTCACATGCTCTTCTACGGCCCCCCGGGAACGGGTAAGACGTCCACGATCCTCGCGCTCGCCAAGGAGTTATATGGCCCAGAGATGATCAAGTCGCGCGTGCTCGAGCTCAACGCGTCCGACGAGCGCGGCATATCCATCGTGCGAGAGAAGGTGAAGGACTTCGCGCGCATGCAGCTGACGAACCCGCCCGCCGGCTACAAGAGCCGCTACCCGTGCCCACCCTTCAAGATCATCATCCTCGACGAGGCCGACAGCATGACGCAGGACGCCCAGAGCGCCCTCCGCCGTACCATGGAGACGTACAGCAAGATCACCCGCTTTTGCCTCATCTGTAACTACGTCACCCGCATCATCGACCCCCTGGCCAGCCGGTGTAGCAAGTTCCGCTTCAAGAGTCTGGACCAGGGCAACGCCAAGAAGAGGCTCGAGGAGATCGCTGATAAGGAAGGGGTGGCGCTGGAGAGCGGTGCTGTCGAAGCGCTAATAAAGTGTAGCGAGGGCGACTTGCGAAAGGCGATTACGTTTCTGCAGAGCGCGGCGCGGTTGGTCGGCGCGATTGAGAGAGAGGACGGCTTCGATAGCGACGATGATAAGATGGACGTAGATGGTGGCGGTAAGACCGTGACGGTTAAGATTGTGGAAGAGATTGCTGGTGTTATACCAGACCAGACCATTGCGAGATTGCAGAAGGCAATGCAGCCCAAATCTGCTGGCGCAACGTATCAGGCCATCGCAAAAGTGGTGGAGGAGATGGTTGCGGATGGCTGGAGTGCTGGGCAGGTCCTCTCACAGGTAAGTACAATTTATTACTACGCGGGCATGGTGTTTGAAAGCTAACAAGTTCCTATAGCTTTACCAGGCTGTCATCCAAGACGAGATGATTCCGGATTTGGCGAAGAACAAAATAACTCTCGTCTTCTCAGAAGTCGACAAGCGACTCGTGGACGGTGCTGACGAGCATCTATCTATTCTGGACCTTGCTCTAAGGATATCGAACATTTTGGCGGGCAAGAGTTAAGTTGATCATAGTTAGGTGGCGGGAAGGTAATGAGGATCATAGCATATGGCGTCGGCTCAACAAAACATGGATGTATGCGTTATGGGGTGTAGATTTACAGTGCAATCATCAATTTATGGTGCAATTGCCTAGGAACCGGCTATAGTTGAAGAAACCGATGAAACAACCGTTGCCCTTTACTCATTAATCAGCCCAAGGTTGCCGTCTAGTTTTGCGTAGATGCTCTCCCCCTTTTGCTTCTCAACCTTCTTCTCCCTATTCTTCCTGACACGTGTTCCGCTGTTACCCTCCTCACCAACCCACATATCTTGTTCGGCAGTGTCCTGCTCCTCGTGTACCCCCTCTGGCTCAGCCTTTTCCTTGTTCAAGAGCTTACGGGCCTGGTCGAGAGCTTGCATAGCATCCTCGGCTGCTACCTGACCCTCCTCAACCTTTTCGAAGACAGCCTCAAGCGTGGCAATTTGGGCCGAATCTGCCGCAGAAATCCATGGCTCTATCTGGCTTGTCACATTCGTCCTCCGAGCTCCTTTCGTGGCTTCACCAAAGCTTAGTTGGCTACTGTCGAGCTTCTTGGTCGGATATTTCTGAAGCAAGTGGCTCTCCTCTACCAGGTGGCCCAGGGCTATGTTGAGGTCTTGCTGCTTCTTCGCAAGGGCCGTGTTGATATGTGATTTCTCCTGGATTAGACCCTTCTGCTCACGCGAGATGGCTTGTAGCTTCTCAAGATAGGGTGTGAGTAGGAATGCTTCGGAATCAGGGTTGGGTCCTCTGGGCAACGGTGCTTCAGAGGCTTGGTGTTGCCCTGGCCTTCGAATTTGTGGTGATTCGACTTTCACCTGCTTGAGTTGACCTATCAAAGCTATAATCTCCTTGCGAAGGTTGATGTGATGTTCGTATTCTTTCTGGATTTCAGACGTCTGTGCCTCGTGGTCGGCCTTGCCCTGCCCTGTTGGCCCGGGTTTGCTTGGTGACTCGAGAATTGACTCGTCCTCATCGCCTCCAGCCTTTGTCAGCATGGTCTCGATCCAGCTAATCAAGCTGTCCTTCACCGCGTTTAGTGCCTGTAACTGCGCTTGTGCGGAGAGACTACCGGGGTCGATCATGTTTTTCGCTCTGAGCTTTTCGAAGTTTTGCTTTTCTCGCTGGGCGAGTAGCTTGTTACGTAGGACAGCCTTCTGGAGGCGGGAAAGTAGCTCTTGGATTTCCTGATTCGGCGCGTCTCTATCTTCGGTGAAGCTAGCTATGAGCTCCTGCGGTAACTCGGGGATCGAACTGCAATTCTTAAACATTGTTTCATGATCTAAGAAATTGGGGAGTGCAGCAGGTTGTCGATTGAGCTCCTCTAGGTATTTATCGACTACGTTGAGCCTTTCGTGTTCTTGCTCTAGAGCGTTGACTTCTAGCTGGACCTCGAGAAGCCGTGACTGCAGATCTTCCTCCGATGAGGTTGGGACAGAAGCAGCAGCTGCATCATGTTCTTCTTGCAGCTTGGCAAACTCGGTTCGAATTTCGACATTTCTCTGAGCTGCCTCGACGTATTCACGATAAGTGCCCTGCAACGCATCGGAAGGCGTCACAGTGGTATCCAAGTCGATAAGAGACAAGGGGCTACTAAGCTGATTCACACCCAAGCTTCGAGCCAAGTCGTGAGTCAAATGTCGTCTCACCGCTATAACATCCTCTCGGGGACGAAGTCGATGCTCAATTACTTCGCGCGCCCTCGCAATTAATTCCTTATCCATTGTCTTTCTGAGAGGAACGCGGTAAGCTGGATGACACTATAACAACGGATGTACTTTGGGTTGGAAATCCGGTTTTTTTTTTTTTTTTGTAGTGACCAATTATTAAGTAAATAATTCATAACAAAAATTACCTAGTTGTTATTATGCCGCTGTACTGATCACAGGCAGGTTGTTCTATGAACATTGAATTTCTCATGTACCTAACCTAAGGTAGCACCCTGTTCCGTTTACTTGCAAGTAAATAAATGCAACATAGAGGTCATGTAGGTACGGGTCTTAAAGGGCCAATCGTAGAAGCGTATCTACCTAGCACAGCCCACACAGTCTGATAACGGTCTGATCTACTGTACGCTGAAAGTTTGTTAGCTAGCGCTTCTAAGCTATCTCAAAAAAAGGCACCAGCTTCATAACTTTCCCATCCCAAGTCAAACAGCAACGCTCCATACGACGAAGCGTTTGCATGTCGAATCAGCGCGAGTATTAAAAAAAGATTCAAAACGAAAAACAGCAAGACACTTGTCTCAAGTAGCGTCTCCTAAATGCTATTTCTGCAGACAAACACGGCGCCTTCGTCCATTCGATAAATTGGACTTGCCGACGTCTTCCTCTTCGCCACCTTAGTACCTACCTAATACCGTCAACAAATAGCCCATCAAGTCCGAAACTCGATCAAGATGGCGGACCAGTCGCAGTACAAGTACTCGGCCATGTCCAACCTGGTTCTCCAGGCGGACAGACGGTTTGTTACGCGGCGAACCGACGAGGCTACTGGTGACCCCGAATCCCTTGCTGGTCGCCTGAGAATCAACGACATGGGCTCTAGGGTTGCGCGCGATGCCGCACCAAAACAGAAGAAGGCTACAGGCCTCCCGGATGTCGAGAGGGGTACCCTACACGAGGGTCAAGATATCCTGGCCCGTGAGCAAAAGAAACGAAAGGGCGATCCGTCGCAAATGCGAGCTACGGGAATTCTTGGTCAGACAGATCTTTTAGTCGAGGGCCTTCGGTATCGACCGCGCATACCAGCCACACGCGCCACCTACGACTTGATACTGAGCATCGTTGCGAGCAATCTCGGTGATGTATCCCACGAGATTGTTCTAAGCGCAGCAGATGCTGTCTTAGAATATCTCAAGGACGAAGACATGAAAGACTTCGATAAGAAAAAGGAAATAGATGACCTGCTAGGTGCGACTTTAAACCCCAAGCAGTTCAATGAGTTGGTCAACCTCGGAAAGAAGATTACGGATTATGATACCCAGAATGACGATGAAGAGATGGATGCCGGAGCTGGCATAGCTGAAGGCGACGAGGAACTTGACGAGCGCCAGGGTGTTGCTGTCGTATTCGATGATGAAGAAGAGGATGGCGAGGCCTTGGTAGACGAGATTCGGGACGAATCTTCGGACGACGAAGCGGTCTTCGATAAAGATGAAGAGGACGTTGCCGGTCCGGAGGAGGCTACGAATGGGGATGCCGAAAATGGAGCCCAAGGGACCAGCCGAAGCGACGAGGATGAGATGGTTATCGATTCTGGACTGCCGGACGGAAAACAAACTGGCACCTCAAGGAAGACCAACTACATCCCCGCCCGTCAGATCGATGCCTATTGGCTGCAGAGAGAGATTGGCAACATATATACCGACGACCACACTCGCCATGAGAAGACCTCTCAAGCTTTACACATCCTTTCCGGTGAGCCTGATGAGGCTGGGGGAGAGGAAAAGCAGTTGAGAGAGATTGAGAACGAATTAATGGAACTTCTCGACTACGAACACCACGAGGTTGTCCAGAAACTCATTGAAAATCGAGAGAAAATTGTATGGCTTACGCGTCTGGCCAGGGCAGAGGGTGATGAAGAGAGGGGAGTCATCGAGCGCGAGATGGCCTCTGAAGGTGTTAGGTGGATCTTGGACGAGCTTCGGGGCAAAAAGGCCACTGATGGCGTAAAGAAGATGGAGATCAAGATGGATATTGATGTACCGGCATCATTCAGCACAGCGCCGAAGGCCGAGCAAAAAGAAGGTCAGCTTGTCGGTGGTCTTCAGCCACGGAAGTTCATCAACCTCGAAAACCTCGTCTTTGACCAAGGCAATCATCTCATGACAAACCCGAAAGTTCGCCTGCCTGAGGGCTCAACAAAACGGACGTTTAAGGGTTATGAAGAGATACATGTCCCCCCACCCAAGAAACGCGGTCAAGCAGAAGACACGAATATACCTATCACCGAGATGCCTGAATGGGCGCGCGTACCATTCAGCTCAGCCAAAGCTCTCAACAAGATACAGTCCAAGTGTTACCCAACTGCTTTCGAGGACGATGGCAACATGCTTATTTGTGCCCCAACGGGCAGTGGAAAGACGAACGTAGCTATGCTAACTATCTTACGAGAGCTCGGGAAGCACCGAGATCCCAAAACGGGAGATATCGATTTGGATGCGTTCAAGATCGTATATATCGCACCCTTAAAGGCTCTAGTCCAGGAGCAAGTTGGAAACTTCGGTGGTCGTCTGAAACCGTACGGAATAACGGTAGCTGAGCTGACTGGTGACCGGCAACTTACCAAGCAGCAGATATCCGAGACGCAAATAATCGTTACAACACCAGAGAAATGGGATGTAATCACGCGTAAAGCTACAGACCTAACGTACACAAATCTCGTACGATTGATCATCATCGACGAGATTCATCTTCTACACGACGAACGAGGACCCGTCATTGAGAGTATTGTTAGTAGAACGATTAGAAAGACGGAACAGTCTGGGGACCCGGTCAGGCTCATTGGATTGTCTGCTACCTTGCCCAACTTTAGAGATGTAGCCAGCTTCCTCCGGGTGGACCCTATCAAGGGACTTTTCCACTTCGATGGATCTTTCCGACCATGTCCTCTAAGACAGGAGTTCATCGGGGTTACAGAGAAGAAAGCTATCAAACAACTCAAGACGATGAACGACATCACATACAACAAGGTCATTGAGCATGTGGGGACTCACCGAAACCAGATGCTGATTTTCGTTCACTCTCGAAAAGAAACGGCGAAGACCGCCAAGTATGTTCGAGATAAAGCTCTTGAGATGGAGACGATCAACCAAATATTGAAGCATGATTCAGGTTCCAGGGAAGCGCTGAACGAAATCGTCAACGACATAACAGATGCTGACCTGAAGGACCTTCTTCCCTACGGGTTTGGCATTCATCATGCTGGAATGAGTCGTATTGACCGATCCGAGGTCGAGGGGCTGTTTGCCTCCGGTTTGATTCAAGTCCTTGTCTGTACAGCCACTCTTGCCTGGGGTGTCAACTTGCCAGCACATACCGTCATCATCAAAGGCACGCAGGTCTACTCCCCTGAAAAAGGTAGCTGGGTGGAGTTGAGTCCTCAGGATGTCCTCCAAATGTTGGGTCGTGCTGGTCGACCACAGTATGATACGTACGGTGAAGGCATCATCATCACTTCTCAGAGCGAAATGCAATACTACCTGTCACTGCTCAACCAGCAGTTGCCAATTGAGAGTCAGTTTGCGAGTAAACTCGTGGATAATCTCAATGCAGAAATAGTTCTAGGAAACGTAAGAAGTCGAGATGAAGGTGTGGAGTGGCTTGGCTACACATACCTATTCGTTCGAATGCTGCGGTCTCCTGGGCTCTACAGCGTTGGAGCAGATTACGAAGACGATGAAGCTTTGGAGCAGAAGCGTGTTGACCTGATACACTCGGCTGCCACGGTACTGAAGAAATCAAATCTAATCACGTACGACGAGAAGACTGGAAAGGTCAAGGCAACTGAACTGGGAAGGATAGCATCCCACTACTACATCACGCATGGGTCCATGGACACCTACAACAAGCTTATTCAGCCTTCCATCACGACAATTGAGCTTTTCCGAGTATTCGCTCTTAGTGCCGAGTTCAAGTACATTCCCGTTCGTCAAGACGAGAAATTAGAGCTTGCTAAGATCTTATCTCGAGTACCAGTCCCTGTGAAGGAGGGCATCGAGGAGCCGCACGCCAAAATCAATGCCCTGCTACAGGCATATATCAGTCGCCTTAAGCTTGATGGTTTAGCCCTCATGGCCGATATGGTCTACGTTACGCAATCTGCCGGCCGTATTCTTCGCGCTATCTTTGAAATTACCCTCCAAAAAGGGTGGTCCAACGTCACCAAGACAGCATTGGATCTTTGCAAAATGGCAGAGAAAAGAATGTGGTTAACCATGACACCACTGCGGCAGTTTCCTCGTTGTTCTCGGGATATTATAGCAAAAGCCGAAAAGATAGATGTTCCATGGAGCAGTTATTTTGATCTAGATCCTCCTCGAATGGGAGAGCTACTTGGATTGCCAAAAGCAGGCCGCATAGTTTGCGATCTAGTATCTAAATTCCCAAGGGTTGAGATTCAGGCCCAGGCTCAGCCCATGACCCGTTCGATGCTTCGAGTCGAACTATCCATTACGCCAAACTTTCAATGGGATGATGAGATTCATGGATCGGCTGAAAGTTTCTGGATTCTTGTTGAAGATTGCGATGGCGAGGATATTTTATACCACGATCAGTTCCTCTTACGCAAGGACTATGCTATGTCGGAGTCTAATGAACATTTGGTGGACTTCACAGTTCCCATTACTGAGCCCATGCCGCCGAACTACTTCATCTCCGTCATTTCCGATAGATGGATGCATTCAGAGACGAAGTTGGCCGTCTCATTCCAGAAGCTCATACTACCCGAAAAGTTCCCGCCTCACACTCAACTCCTCGATTTGCAGCCTCTCCCTGTTGCTGCGTTGAAAGCGAAGGACTTTGCTAACTTATATGAGTCGTGGAATTACTTTAACAAGATTCAGACACAAACCTTCAATTCTTTGTACACGACTGACGACAACGTCCTAATTGGATCTCCTACTGGTAGCGGGAAGACTGTATGTGCCGAGTTCTCGATCTTGCGTCTTTGGTCTAAACCGGAGATTGGCCGTGCGGTCTACATTGCACCATTCCAAGAACTTGTTGATATCAGATATCAAGACTGGGAGAAGCGGCTTAGTCATCTGCGTGGTGGCAAGGAGATTGTCAAGCTCACTGGAGAAACAGCAACGGATCTCAAACTGCTCGAGAAGGGTGATCTCATCCTAGCTACTCCAACGCAATGGGACGTTCTCTCGCGACAGTGGCAGAGACGCAAAAACATTCTCACTGTTGAGCTGTTCATTGCCGACGAGCTTCATCTCCTTGGCGGACCTCAGGGGTACATCTACGAGATCATAGTCTCTCGAATGCACTATATCCGTACGACTGCTAGCCTGCCGATGAGGATTGTCGGCTTGAGCGTGTCCCTTGCGAATGCTCGGGATATTGGTGAATGGATCGATGCCAAAAAGAAGGATATTTACAACTTCAGTCCTCACGTCCGTCCTGTACCCCTGGAGCTTCGCATCCAATCCTTCTCCATTCCTCATTTCCCGTCACTCATGCTTGCTATGGCTAAACCAGCATATCTTGCCATCACAGAACTATCGCCCGACCAGCCTGCCCTTATCTTTGTCCCGAGTAGGAAGCAAACGAGGTCTAGCGCTCGCGATATTCTGGCAGCTTGTCTAGCAGAGGATGATGAGGACAGATTCTTGCACGTGGATATAGATCAGCTTCGTCCTCTTCTGGAACGTGTTCACGAGGAGGCTCTGGCAGAGGCCCTTTCGCACGGTGTAGGCTATTATCACGAAGCCCTCAGCCAGAATGACAGGCGTATCGTTCTCCATCTCTACAACCAAGGTGCGATCCAGGTCTTAGTCGCGTCTCGGGACGTATGCTGGGAGCTAGACTGCACTGCTCATCTCGTAGTGGTGATGGGTACTCAATATTTCGAGGGTCGCGAACACCGTTACGTCGACTACCAGTTGAGCGAAGTGCTGCAGATATTCGGGAAAGCTCTACGCCCATCTCGGGACGGCCGAAGCCGCGGGGTCTTAATGGTTCCGGCGGTCAAGAGAGAGTACTTCAAGAAATTTTTGAATGAAGCCCTTCCCGTCGAATCGCATCTTCATAACTTTGTGCACGATGCTTTTGTTACCGAAGTTAGCACCAAGATGATCGAGTCTGCGGATGACGCTATCAATTGGACGACTTTTACCTATTTCTACCGTCGACTTCTGGCGAATCCAAGCTATTACAGTCTAACGAGTCCGACGCATGACGGTTTGAGTAACTATCTATCGGATCTTGTCGAATCCACTCTGAAGGAACTTACGGAATCCAAGATAATTGATTTCGACGAAGATGATGGCTCCGTTGCTCCTCAGAACGCAGCGATGATTGCTGCCTATTACAACATTTCCTACATCACAATGCAGACCTTCCTACTATCGTTAAGCGCAAGGACGAAACTCAAGGGAATTCTAGAGATCGTAACGTCGGCCACGGAGTTCGAGTCGATCCAGATCCGACGCCATGAAGATAACTTACTCCGACGCATATACGACAGAGTCCCTGTCAAGATGTCAGAGCCTGCATATGACTCACCCCATTTCAAGGCGTTTGTATTGTTGCAGGCACACTTCTCCCGCATGCAACTCCCTATAGACCTAGCCAAGGACCAGGAGTCGGTTATCTCTAAGATTTTGAGCCTCCTCAGTGCTACAGTCGACATCCTCTCTTCCGATGGGCACCTGAACGCCATGAACGCCATGGAGATGTCGCAGATGGTTGTCCAAGCCATGTGGGACCGCGATAGTCCTCTGAAGCAAATTCCCCATTTCACGCCCGAGGTAGTAAAGGTGGCGAACGAATTCGGGTATGTAAAGTGCGATCATTATAACGACGAGTCTACTAACTTGCCCTGCCCCAGAATTAACGATATCTTCGATTTCATGGAAGCAATGAACCCGGAGGAGAATCCTAACTATGGTACTCTGGTTAAACGTCTAGGGTTGTCGCAAAGCCAATTGGCCCAAGCGGCGGCTTTCACTAACAACAAGTACCCGGATATATCGCTCGAATTCGAACTCGTAGATGAGGACTCCATTCAGGCTGGAGAACCGGCATACATAAACGTACAAATCGAGCGCGAGGTCGACGAGGAGGACGGAGAGGTTGACACGATAGTCCACGCTCCATTCTACCCCACCAAGAAGGTGGAGAACTGGTGGCTGGTCGTTGGTGAGGAGAGCACGAAGACTCTGCTGGCCATCAAACGGGTGACCATTGGCCGTCAACTCAAAGTCAAGTTGGAGTATACCGTCCCGACGCCTGGTAAACACGACTTGAAGCTCTTCTTGATGAGTGATAGTTACGTCGGCGTAGATCAGGAGCCGACCTTTTCCGTCACGGTTGCGGAGGGTATGGAAGTGGATTCGGACGAGGAGGAAGAAGAAGATGATGATGACGAGTAGAAGCTCCGAGGCGTATTTGCGGGCTGCGGGGATTCTACAGGTGGGAATATGTCTACCTGCTGTACGAAAAGCTTACTGTATATATAGCAAGTCATCCACGTCCAAATCGCGATGGATACTGCGCGGCGGATTTTAGGAAGAGGGATTAGGTCCAAAAATTTTGATTGTTTGTTCTAAATGTTACCATTTGCGTGTTGGAGGCGAAGCGCGAATTGTGTAGCCATCGGGATGCGTGAGCTACCGTCCCAGCTGTCTACGAGGTCTAGCCCAGTGGAAGACCACCATCAGATTTCAACCCCCGAGTATGCCTACATGGAGGAAGATGCAGTAGGGAGACAGGTGGAGGGTAGGCGGCAGGTGATATACACATGAGGGGCTCCAGGTTGAGGTTGGGAATCGATACTAGTGAGGGTGCCGATAAAATGCGGACGGGATGGCTGATGGCTGATGGCTGATGGCTGATGAGGCCGGGGGTGCTCATCAGGGTGGGTTGGCGTTACCCTCTGCTGCCTCCTTACCTAAGTACTTACCTATCTCCCTATCTAGTCCGCACATAGACCATAGGCCATAGGTTAGGCCATAGGACGGACAGGCATGTAAACAGTAAGGAGACCCACGTATCGGCGTATTGGCGTATTGGCGCAAATCCGACCACAGACGGGCAACGGGCAACGGGCAACGGGCAACGGGCAACGCAACGGGGGGCAGCTGGCAAGAAAAAGAGTACCAAGGAATATCTCCAGGGCACCACCTTGACCACCTTCACAGCTGGGAAATAACAGAGAGGTTTTTGTTCACTTTCTTCCCCCACCTGCCTGACGTCTATACGTACCTAGGTTAGACCCATCAACGGCAGCGCAAGCAACACCAAACGCAATCCCATATTCACTGTAAGTCACGTGCAGCAATAAGAGCTACATAGTACGGGCGTATTCCGTACTCTCCTACATCCTGCCAGCCCGCCAGCCTATTACTTGAGCACAGAGCACTGGCTTTCCATCTCGATCCTGGGAATTTTCTTGACCATTGGATCTCTTTCATCAACCGTTGCCCTCTGCCATCCTGCCCTCATCTTTTTTTTTTTCACTTTTCACTTCTTTTCGGCGGTGCCCCAACAACGCAACACGCAACACCCCATTAGATCGCGCCTTCAATTGCATCCCATTCATCGGCGGTAGTAACCAGCTGTTAGCTCCGTTGGCTTCTCCAGTTAAAGAAGTCGGGACTGGACGCGTTTTTCTACGAACCAACCGTCGGTCAACAACTTTTTCGCCGCACCCAACTTCTCACCTTTTTCCCTCTCTTTAGCATCTACCATACACGCTTGCCACCCACGTCGCGATCGCTGTGCAATCAACATTGACTTGCACCATCAACATGTCCGACGAGACTGTTGCGCAACCTGCTGCCGCGCAGCCCTCCGAGGCTAGTGCAGGTGCTGCCAAACCCGACTCTGTCGCGCCTACCGACGCGAAGTCAATTGACGAGACTGCACCTGCTTCTGACGCGGCCCAAGACAAGGAGAACGGCACGACAGAGAACACTGCGGATTCCGAAGGTAAGTTACGATCAATATACATGGCCATCATCCCACCCCAGTGCCGCACTTCGACTTGCTTCCATGAATACATCCTGCTGTGTCTATGACGCGATATCATATATCTTGTCTACTTTTGCTATTCGTATGTTAAAGCTATCACTTTGGTCCTTGTTAACACCACGTACTCAGACAATGCTCCCGTAACTGCTGAAGCAGCTGCCGCGTCGACCAACGAGAAGTCCGCCGAGGACGAGGACGTCGAGATGGCCGATAAACCAGCTGACGAGCCTGCCGCTGATCCCAAGGATGAGACCGAGATTGCTGATGCCGAGCAAGAAACCGCCGAGGCAGAATCCGCCACCGCCGGTGACAAATCCAAAGCGCAGTCGCGTCGCAAATCTACCGGTGACGCCAAGTCAAAGAAACTCAACAAGAAGGCTTCCAAGGCCAAGATTCTACACGTTGATGCGAAGCCCGGTGACCACTACTTCGCCAAGCTGAAGGGCTTTCCCCGATGGCCTGTCATTGTCGCCGAGGAGGACATGCTGCCCTTGAGCATGCTGAACACGCGACCCGTCACGGCTGCTCGTCCTGATGGAACCTATCGCGAGGACATCGCTGACGGTGGCAAGCGAGTCCAAGACCGAACGTTCCCCGTCATGTATCTGTATACCAACGAATTGTAAGGCAGCACCATTTTACATCGTGTCGCTAGATGAGGAGCTAACTATACCAGTTCGTGGACCACCAATACTGACTTGAGTGAACTTGACCCTTCGACAGTCGCCAAGAATGTTAACCCCAAAATGCGCAAGGACCTGCAAAACGCATACTTCCTAGCTGCCGAGCATAATTCTTTGGAATATTACAAAGACGTCCTCCGTGAGTTTGAGGAGCAGCGACAGGCGAATCTTGAAGCCAAGGAGGCGAAGAAGGCAAAGGGCACCAAAACGCCCAAGAAGGCCAAGGTAGCGGAACTCGAGCTGGGTGACGACGAAGACGTTGAGATGGCCGATGTAGAGGAGGGTGTCGAGGCGGAGCCTGCCGAGAAGAAACCCAAGTCCAAGAAGCGCAAGGCCGATGACGATTCCAACGTAATAATATACTCTCCTCAAGGCTTAGCGACTATAGGCTAACTTGGTTATAGACTCCCCAGCGATCCGAATCGGTCAAGAAACCGAAGATCAAGCTAACGAACTCATCCACCCCTAAGGCGTCTAACGGTGTACAATCGCCCGCTCCCAAGGAATCTGCTAAGGCCGTGAAGGTCAAGGCGAAGGCCCCTAAGGCTGGCAAGGAGAAGGCCGGGAGTAAGAAGGAGAAGGAGGTGCCCGTCGTCAAGGAGCCGGAACTGAGCCCCGAGGAGAAACACGTACGCAAGGAGGTAAGTCAATTCCACTCGTTCCTATTACGTGAATTCGTGCTCACCAGCTTGCAGAAAGAGATTTTGTTCTTGCGACACCGTCTCCAGAAGGGCTTACTTCTCCGGGACCAGGAGCCGAAGGAAGAGGAGATGAAGTCCATGTCGGAGTTCCTTGCCAAACTCGAGACGTTCCCTGACCTTGAGGTCAGCATTATCAAAGCTACCAAGATCAACAAGGTCCTCAAGGCTATCTTAAAGCTAGAGATAATTCCGAAAGAAGAGGAATTCCAGTTCAAGCCGCGATCGCAGACTCTCTTGGACAAGTGGAACAAGCTGCTTGCTACTGACGGGGCTGCCTCCGGTTCCGCCTCGGCTACAAATGGCGTCAATGGTGGAAAGAGCGCCACCAACGGCGTGAAGGAGACATCGACTGACCCCAAGGCGGAACCCGAACATGAGGACACCACAGCTGACGCTCCTGAAAAGGAAACAAAGGACGAGGTCGACGCCAAGGAGGTGGTAGACGAGGAGAAACCCGATACTTCAGAGGTAGTAGGTCTTCAGGATTACTTGTCGAGGCAACTGGATTATGATACTAACTTCTATTCCCAGGCTGCAAATACCTCCACCGGCGAAGCGGCAGCAGAAGTCGAGTCTACAGCGTAAAGCAGCAACTAGATAGGGCACGAGACGAGTAATATTTGTCGAGTCCAAGTACGATGGGCACCTACGGGGCGTTTAGGGGGGGTTATAAGATTAGGCAGGCAGGGCTGCGTTTCGAGCAACAGGCAGCCCATGCAACTGGATGATACATACGGCAGCCGAGGGTTTGGACTCGGTATTGTATTCATCCTATGTAAACTAGGCATTGCAGCAGTGCTTCTTTTTCATATCAGCTCGTGCCGTATTGTAGGAGTGAAATTTGGTCTGGAAGGGCCTTGGGGGTCATGAAAAGTCTGGCTCAACTGCGGGGTTTTTCTTTTTTAAATTTTTTAACCAAGTACCCCTAATTTGTCAAGTCAACTGGCCGTGATGATGGACAAGGTGTCATCCACAGGGGTTCATTACTTTTCATGTTGTTTTTATGTTTGAGGATGGTGATGACCTACAGGGACATCTTGCAATCCAAAAAGTCGTGCATCATCAACTTAGGTATATGATTGTTCTGTCTATTTACGGTGACTATAGGTACCATATATAGTGGTATCGCATCAATACACTAGGTCTAGGTAACCTACACCTAAACGCACCTAAATGGCAGCAGGAGCTTGGGCCAGGTATAGGTACCTAAGGCACCCCCACCTGTACAGTTTAATCCGTCTGACAAAGCTCCAAAGCGCGTCATCAGCCGTCAGTGCCTGAGCATCCATTATGCAACTTACAACTCGTGAATGGAACCATCTACCTTGTATCTTTTCTGCCAGACACGGCCACATTCTAGCCCTAGTATATTCTTCCCCCTTCTCTGCCACTTATCTATGTTGGCCGTCACTCTCGTCCAGAACCTGACCAACTTAGACCCCGACTTCAGCTCCAAACTTCCAAGCTCGTATCTCGAGTGGTCTATCCGTATTCTCTCTTCTTTTCCTTCCCGTCGCAACACCCCGAACATTTCCATCCAGACGAATACCTCACCATGCTGTTGCGACTGAGAGGGCCGGATGGCATGATCCGGATCAATATCGAGAAGACTGACACTTTTGCTGAGCTCGGCCGCCAGGTATGCGCTAGACCCTACTGCCTGCCTCAACCGACTCCTCTCTAACTTGGAGATATAGCTTGTGGCGCAATTGCCACCCACCGTCGAGCCCACGAGTATTTCCATGTCCCCGGATCCCCAAGCCAAGGATTCGAAGAAGCTGATAGACATCGCCCAATACAAGTTATCTCAAATCGGCCTAAAGTATTATGCTCGCTCCTCTACTTCTTGACTGCGTCGGTCTTGGGTGCTAACAATATGTGCAGTCACGGAGATTTGATCTTCATCAACTACCAACACCAGAACGCCACCAACGGCCACACGAATGGCGAACCCGCACCATCTACTACCCTATCGTCGACAAATCGACTCAACGGCAAACCCATCCTACCCACCGAAGACCTACCCATCGACCCGCCCCCGCTAACATCCCCTTCGCTGGTCATCAAGAACCCCTGGGAGGTTGTGAGACAGTCGGCGCTGGACGACCGATTAGACAGGCAAGATGGAAAGATACCCCGGGGCCGGGATCGTATGTGCAAGCACGGTCCCAAGGGAATGTGCGACTACTGTATGCCACTGGACCCTTTCAACGCCAAATATCTCGCCGATAAGAAGATCAAGTACCTGTCGTTTCACTCTCACCTCAGGAAGGTCAACTCAGCCACCAACAAGCCCGAGCTGGGGAGCTCATTCATCCCACCCCTCAAAGAGCCTTATTTCAGGGTCAAGAGGGACTGCCCTTCAGGTCACCCGGAGTGGCCCGAGGGTATTTGCACTAAGTGCCAGCCCAGTGCCATTACCCTCCAGCCACAGACTTTCCGTATGGTTGACCATGTCGAGTTCGCTTCGTTCGAGCTCGTCAATTCCTTCATCGACGCTTGGCGAAGGACCGGGTCGCAACGGATTGGGTACCTATATGGCCGCTACGCAGAGTACTCGGAGGTACCACTCGGGGTAAAAGCGATCGTTGAGGCGATATACGAGGTCCCGCAAATAGATGAAGTCGACGGAGTATCTCTGAACGTTTGGGAGAATGAGACAGCCGTCAACGACGTCGCGAAGCTATGTGGACTCGAGCAGGTTGGAGTAATTTACACGGATTTACTCGACGCAGGAACCGGTGACGGAAAGGTTATTTGCAAGCGACATGCCGACTCTTACTATCTTAGCTCGCTGGAGGTCTGCTTTGCGGCGCGACTTCAGGCCCAGCATCCAAAACCTACTAAATGGAGCGACACGGGAAGATTCGGCTCTAACTTCGTCACTTGCATCATTTCGGGCGATGAGACGGGCCAGATCTCCATATCATCGTACCAAGTATCCAACGAAGCCATAGAAATGGTACGGGCAGACCTGGTTGAGCCGTCGGCTGATCCCAACGTCATGCTCGTGCGAGAAGAGGAGGAAGATGACGGCTCCAAGAGCCGGACACGATACATTCCCGAAGTGTTCTATCGGAAGATCAACGAATACGGCGCAAACGTGCAGGAAAATGCCAAGCCATCCTTCCCCGTCGAATATCTTTTTGTGACATTAACACACGGTTTCCCGGCGGAGCCCAAGCCACTATTCAACACGCCCAGCTTTCCAATCGAAAATCGCGAGGCCATGGGAGAGAGTCAACAGACCAAGTCGGTAGCCAAGGCTATGGATACCAGTAACGGTAACAAACTAGGATCCCTCTCCGACTTCCATTTCCTCAACTTCGTCCATGGGATGGGTGTCCTGTCCAAGGTAAGCTTAGAATATACCACACATACCACAGCTTTCTTGCAGTCTTGTTTTCAACTGACCATTGCTTAGGAAGAGGAAGCGCTGCTCTGCCGAGTGGCAACCACGCACGATCTCGCGGATACTTACCAACTCTTTTCTATGCCCGGTTGGCAAACCCTGGAAACCATTCTACAAGCGACTGGTGAGAAACTCCCCAAGAAGCGCCTTCGTCGTTCAAGTGACGTGGGGGGCCGCGGTGACGGTGCTGGACCGTCGTCTTCATCGCCCTCCAGTGGTTCCCGCTCCAATAAGTCCAATGAACCGCTTGCTAAGCGCTTTGCTGCCGTTAGGCTAAACGACCGAAACGAACACGCGCCGGTCTTCGAACGTGCCAAGTTTGAGGAGTTGTGAATCCTATCGAGTCAGGGAAAGACATAGTCGAGGTGGGTTAGGTAATAAGGGAGGGCTGAGTTGGTGGGTATTAATTAGAAAGGGGGGGCCTCTCAACAAGTGCACCAGCCTAGAGCAACTGGCGACGAAGGTACTTCGACTCGGCAACAGATCTGCTTCGGACGGAGACACAAAGAAAAACTGTCTAGCGATAAGAAAGAAGAAAAAACTTGGGCCGCACTTTGCCAGGCGTGAGGAACTGGATGTTTTTCTCGTACACCAACCTCGGGGAGGCATTCATCTCGACGTTTAGGTAGTTAGAGTGTGCCTATCGGCCTACACGGTCTGCAGTGAGTTTATTTTTATCATCGATGCATGGGACGACGAGACTAGGACGGTGAATAAGGCTGCTTATAAGATACCATTCTCGCCCGGTGCGTAAATTCCGCTTCTTTAATGGCTGCTAGATAGGTACCTAGGCAGATATCAGATACCGCCCGGGATCATCAATTGGACTGGAATAAAATCTGCCATCATACTTTGGGGGTAGAATCTGGAGCGAGACTCGGGATGAAAACATACAGAGACTCTATAAAGACGAAATAACCCGTCCATCCGATACCTATATGTCGTCTAAGATGTGTGATCAAAAACGTCTTTAAAAAAAAATACCTTAAATAGTATTAAGATGCCTACTGACTACGAGCCACAAACCTGAGCCAAGGAGAACAAAGAAGAAAAAAAAAATAGCCGCTCATGGCTGAGAACAAGCTCCCTGGTAGGAGAGCCTTCCAGGTGCTTAGCACTGTACCAAATGAGTATTGGCAGTATGGCATCGCTTAGTATAGCAGGAAGGAGGACGACTATTCTCGCTCCACACCGGCGATTCCAGATTGCTACTATGAGGCCTGAGGCATAGTAAAAGAACAGAGGCCACCGATTGTAAGGTTGTTTGTTTATGGCCCGGTTGCGAAAAAAAGAAACAGGAATCCTGACACGAAGGTTGGGAATAGTATCATGAAGCAGACGGATTCAAGGTGAAAGGAGGAACCATCAGAGCCGTTACAAGGTCAAGTACAAAAACATTTCTTGTAGCAAGGCACGTGCAATTTGTTGGATCCGACTTGTGGAATTCACTACGGAAGGGGGAAAAAATCAACTATTTTACTTCTCTCGCGCCAAAGCCGTATTGAAAACATGACCGGAAGATACATGTGAATCCGCCATCATATTCATCAAGTCTCCCTTTCCATCCACCGCCGTCCGGCTCCGCAGAGTTGAACGAAGAATATCCCAGATGAACGCCCCTTTTCAATAGGTCGCGAACGACTTTGTATTACGATAGTATTGTAGATGTTCCGTTTTCGATTGACTTCAAAGAAAATAACCGAGTCAATTTTTTAGGGTGAAATGAGAAAACCGGGTATATTTGCCTCCTTTCTACGTTACTCTACAACGGCTTGCCGCCGATGAACTCAGACCACCGACGGACCTCGGACGGGATGCCTTCCTTCCTCGGCAGCTTCTCGCTCATACATTGGGCAAAGAGGATTGCCGTCTAGAAAAGACTAATATTAGCACTGACGCGAGTCTAGTTTGTGGAAGATTAAGGAATGGTTTACCTGGGGTTCCATAAACAGTGGGACACCGAAGTCCACGGCGTTTCGTCGCATCACGTAGTCGACGTCCATAGTCGTCTTACCCCGGGCCAAGGCCAGGTTAAAGACACCCCGGATGTCGTACTTCTGGAAAACTTCTCGGAGCGCTCGCTTGTCTTCCTTGGGGAACTCGATTACTTCCACGCTCACCTTGTCCTTGGTGGTCGTTTCGAGGAACTGCTTGACGTCCTCTCCAGCGGCGTAGAATTTGTAACCGAGAGGGGAGAGGTAGTCGGCGATCTTAGTGAGCCAGGGCTTGGACACCTCGCCGCCAAAGAGAATACCCTCACCGGGCTCAGGTACTCGGAAGTTCATGGCAGACTGAAGGGATGCCCAGTAGGCCTCAACAAGATCCTTGCCGAAGCAAGCCATCTCACCCGTGCTAGCCATTTCGACACCCAGGAAAGGATCAGCACCGGCGAGACGAGTCCAGGAGAATTGGGGAACCTTGGTAGCAAGGTAGTCTCTCTTGACAGCCATGAGATCAGTAGGTTCAGGAACATCTTTGCTAACAAGTGCCTTCGTCGCAACATCGACGAAGTTAGTTCCAAGGACCTTGCTGACGAACGGGAAGGAACGAGATGCACGAAGGTTGCACTCGATGACTTTGAGTGCCGGCTCTCCACCTTCTGCGTTGTCGGCCTTAATGATCTGCATGTTGAAGGGGCCCGTGATGCTCCACGCCTTGGCAACCTTTTGGGCAATTTCCTTCAGTCGCTCCATAGTCCTCTCATCCAAGCTTACCGGAGGGAGAACAAGCGTAGCGTCGCCAGAGTGAACACCGGCTTGTTCGACATGCTCGCTGACAGCATGGAGGATCAAGTTGCCTTGATGGCCAACACCATCGACGTCGATCTCTTGCGCTCCCTCGATAAACTTAGTTATCACTACAGGGTGATCGGGAGAAACGCTGCTGGCAGCTTCGAGCTTATCTTTGAGGTCCTCTTGGCTTCGGATGACAGTCATGGCAGCACCCGAAAGAACGTAACTCGGACGGACTAACACGGGGTAACCAACTTGTTCGGCGAACTTTTCAGCCTCAGCCACCGAGGTCAGCTCTTTCCAAGCGGGCTGGTCGACTCCAATGTTATCCAGGATTTCTGAGAATTTTTGTCGGTCTTCAGCCTTGTCGATGTCCTTAGGGTCAGTTCCTAGGACATTTGCCTTACCCGTCTCTTGGAGACGCAAGGCGATATTCTGAGGAAGCTGACCGCCAACAGAGACCACTACACCGGATGCGTTCTCGAGCTCGTAGATATCCATGACCCTCTCATAGCTGAGTTCCTCAAAGTACAGCTTGTCGGCCGTGTCATAATCAGTGCTGTACGTCTCGGGATTGAACTTTTCGTAGTTTCGAGTTAGCATATGGTCTAGCAATGTAGTAGTAATGTTTTGAAGAAACTCG
Source organism: Hypoxylon sp. FL1150 (assembly GCA_022495205.1). NCBI lineage: Eukaryota > Fungi > Ascomycota > Sordariomycetes > Xylariales > Hypoxylaceae > Hypoxylon > Hypoxylon sp. FL1150. The sequence goes on along the minus strand of MU376207.1, from coordinate 218,562 downwards.
AAAATGTCCAGATCGACTAGTTGGTGACCTGAGAGTCCCGATCGCGAAACCAAGGTTGGTGAGACGGTGGTCCAGAAAGCAGTTCCGTCTGGCCAGACATAAAATAATTACAAGAAAGAAGAGGGAAATTAAAGGAAGAGAGGAGAGAGAAAGGGGGGAATGGAAAATAAGAGAAAATTTTTATTTTTATAAAAACAACTAGGAGTAAGGTTTGAACAACTTACATTGATCATGACTGTCTTCTCGCCCATATTCCTCAGCGCTTGCGTGGCGCTGACGGCGCACCAGTCGAATTCAACCGAGCTGCCAATTCTGTACACACCACTTCCGAGGATAACGGTGCCCTTGTCTTCGAAGGTGACATCGTGGGAGCTGGCATTATAAGTGGTGTAGAGGTAGTTAGTGTCCGCAGGAAACTCGGCGGCTAATGTATCAATCTTCTTGACCCAAGGGCGGATGTCCATGCTTAACCGAAGGGCGCGAACAGCATCTTCGTTACTCCTGACGGCGTTCGCAATCTGCTTATCAGAGAAACCCATCTTCTTAGCTTTGAGAATGAGGTCTCGCTTCAAGCCCTCCAAGTTACCAACAGCTTCCATCTCCTTGGTGCAGTCGACAATGTTCTGGAGCTTGTACAAGAACCATTTGTCGATCTTGCTGAGGTCGTGAATGCGTTCGACTGTGTAGCCCTCATGAAGCATAGCCTGACCAACTGCCAACCAGCGGCGGTCCGTAGGGTGAGAGAGCTCATAGTCGAGGTCATCGAACTTGTCACCTTGGAATCCAACGAACTTAGGATCAACTTGACGGATGGCCTTTTGGAAGGATTCTTCGAAAGTACGGCCGATAGCCATGACTTCGCCCACAGATTTCATCGCGCTGCCAATATCACGCTTCACGTGCTGGAACTTGGACAAGTCCCAGCGGGGTATTTTTGTTACAATGTAGTCGAGGGATGGTTCAAAGTTGGCAGTAGTGGTTTTGGTGACGGCATTTGGTAGCTCCGGTAGGCTGTGTCCGAGTCCAATCTTTGCCGCAGTATAAGCCAGAGGATAACCGGTAGCCTTCGAAGCAAGAGCTGATGAACGAGAGAGACGAGCGTTAACCTCGATCACCCTGTAATCAAGACCATCTGGCTGAAGGGCATATTGAACATTACATTCGCCAACGACACCAAGGTGGCGAACAATCTTGATGGCAGCGGTGCGAAGCATGTGATACTCCTCATCGCTCAGAGTTTGACTGGGCGCGACAACAATTGAGTCACCTGTATGGGTTCCTAGCGGGTCAAAATTTTCCATGTTGCAGACAGTAATGCAGTTGTTATTTGCATCACGAACCACTTCGTACTCAACTTCTTTCCAGCCCTTTAGTGATTTCTCGACTAGAATCTGGGGCGAGAGAGTGAGGGAGCGAGCGGCCATGTTGCGAAGCTCTTCTTCGTTGTTGGCGAAACCAGAGCCGAGACCACCCAGCGCGTAAGCAGCACGGACGATGATGGGATATCCGACCTTGGTAGCAGCATCCAGAGCATCATCGACAGTGCCAACGGCGATGGACTTGGCGATTGGAATGTCGATTTCGTTAAGGGCCTTAGCAAAGAGGTCCCTGTCTTCACTCAGCTCTAGCGTATGTACGCTTGTACCGAGAACCTTGACGTTATATCTCTCCAGCAGACCCATTCGCTGCATCTGCACACCCAAGTTCAGCGCCGTTTGTCCACCGAAAGACAGGAAGATACCATCGGGTCGTTCCCTCTCAATAACATAGGACACATATTCCGGTGTGACGGGAAGATAGTAGACTTCGTCAGCGAGGCTATGGTTGGTCTGAATCGTTGCAATATTCGGGTTCATCAAGACAGAGGCCACGCCGGCCTCTTTGAGGGCCTTCAGTGCTTGTGAGCCTATTCAAATCTGTGTTAGTATCCCTTGACCCAGTCGGTTTATGAGTCACCCCTGACCGCCGGGTTCGCGAAGGGCAACACCAACCTGAATAGTCAAACTCTCCAGCCTGTCCAATTGCCAGACCACCACTTCCAATAACTAAGACCTTCTTGACGTTTACGACATCCCTTGGCTTTATTACGCCGCTCTCCAAGTACGCCTTCGGGTTGGGAGCCTCCTGAGCGGCGGCATTGCTGGCGGAGCAAAGAGCGGTGGCAGAGAAGTTCCTCAGCTGTGCAAAGCCAGCTTTTCGATTGGAAGCTAGGAGCTGAGAGGGATTTGGGAGGCTCGTCGTAGTAAGCTGTCTTCGAGTTACAGGTAATCGCCGGCCATGTCGCAGCAGCACAGGTGCTCGGCCTGCAAGCTTGGTGGAGAAAGCCATGATAGACTTGAAGCTAGAATGCGGGAGGTATAGAAGGGACAAGGCCTCACAAGACCAAATTTCGGGACTCCCTGCTCCCAATTGAAGTCAATTGAGCTTCTGGGGTAGAGATCCTTAACACCCTGAGCCCTAAGTTGTGATTCGACTTAAAGATTGTCACGTTTAGAAGCTCCGGTCCGGTGTCTAAGTTAATAAACTTTATGGCATGCCACTATCGAAGAGCAGATAAGCCGATAAGAAACAAAAAAAAAATTTAAGCTAGGGCTCCTCTGCTGCGGTTTCCGGAGAGGGACCTTGGAACAATCTCTGGGCGGGACCCGATCCGCCGGGGAAGGGTACAGCCTGTGGAAACTTTATCTTGTCTCCCTTCAATTACGTACGTGCGTGCCATGTTTCCTTTTTGAGCAAGGCTTCAGGCACAAAGGGTGTAGCTATCCCCTCATCATGAACTAGGGACAGCGATATAGAAACAACTTGGTGAGAATGACGTCTATGAACTAGTTTAGAGTTAAATTGAGACATAAAAGGATTCTTATGGCTTCTCAACTTTCTATCATGTCCTTCCATAGGACAAAAGTTGAAGGAGTTGCTTTAAGATGGCTTCGGAATATCTTGTTTCTTTTCTTGGGGCCGCCCAGGCTTCCTTGTCGGTCTTGTTAACCATTGGAGTTGGAGTTGTTGCAGCTCAGTTCGGATTGGTTACAACCAAAGCTGCCGAAGAAGTGTCGCGACTCTGCATCAGGGTCTTTTTACCTTGCTTGTTGATCGTAAAATTGGGATCCGAATTGAGTCTTGATACAGCAGTTCGTTATGTCCCTATTGCTGGTATGTCCATCTTATCGACGAGCCAATACAATTGATTGCTGATTCCTAGCCAAGTCTGGGCTCTTATTTCTACCACAACCTCCGTCTTTATCGGAAAGGCAGCAAAGGCATTCTTTGGATTACCGGCATGGGCAGTCCCTGCCATTGCGTTTAACAATACCGAGTCTCTTCCCTTGCTGTTGCTTGAGTCGTTGGAGACAACCGGCGTCTTGGCTACCTTGATCGGTAGCGGCGAAGCTTCCAAGGGTATCGAGAGAGCACGCACGTATTTCCTCGCATGTTCGGTTGTCAGTAATACCATCTCATTCAGCCAAGGGGTCAAATGGATCACCGGCGAGCAACAGTCTTCCGACGAAGAAAGCCAACAAACTCAGGAAGACGGACAAAGGGGCGATGCATCCGAGGAGACCGGTAGCGACGGCAGCGACGGCAGCGACAGCGATAACGATGACTCTTCGCGTGGGCCTAGCGAGCGCACGTCGCTTCTTCCTAATAAAGTGATAGGTTGGGAACATAAGATAAAGAATGGCGTCGGGTCGAAACTCGAAGACTACTTCTATTCCAGCCCGAAATCAGTACAGAAGGCTCTTGCAGCTATCGGAGCATTCGTCAACCCGCCATTCATCGGCGCAGCTATCGGCTTGATAATTGGTCTTTCGCCGCCTTTGCACCGACTATTCTTCAATGATATGGACGAAGGCGGTTATTTGAATGCGGTGCGTATGAAGATGCCCTCGTCCAAGCTTGATGCGTTTCTACCACGGACTATTTGTCATAGCTATATACTGCCTCCTATGGCGAGTCGTTTGACTGGTAAAATATTTGCAAATCACTCTAATCTTGTTTGAAAATCTCCCTACCTTCTAATTCGCAACCTGGCTACTTGACCCAGATATTAACATATATGCGTAGTGGCTAACCTCTAGTTTGAAAAATGTTGGGCAACTCTTCGTGTCTCTTCAAGTCGTTGTCGTCGGCGTTAAACTGAGCTTGAGCTTACGACTCTTGAAGAAGGGCGAGGATGCTGGTAAACTGCCTCTTGGTACCGTCCTTTGCGTAACTTTTGTCAGATTCGTACTCTGGCCCCTGTAGGTTTTTAAGTTGTAATATCCTTATAGTAACAGGCTAATTGATCCATTACAGCATCAGTATCCCGCTCATCTGGGCCCTTGCCACTTACACGAACCTGCTTACCGACGACCCAATGTTATGGTGGGCTTTGATGATGATGCCCATAGGACCTACAGCTATGAAGGTCCTTGCTCTAGCAGACGTCGGTGAGGCAAGTCAGAGCATCCGGATGTCGATAGCCAGGTTCCTGACTGTAAGTATATACTGGCCTGTTGATAAAGAAATTATATCGCTCATACTTCTAGCTTTCGTATATTATTACCCCCATAATATCATTTGCTGTAGTGGGAGCCTTGGAGGCTGCCAAAGCTGCAAAGCAATGATTATACACTAGAGCCATCTTAGAATAGAAAGTATCTACACAGAAATGCCGTAGACTTGACTTTGAGATTAAAATATTATCCATTGACTTTGTCTTTGTTTTCGCTCTGCTCTTTTAGGGGCGATATTTGACTCAGGTAAAACCTAAAGGCTTCAATTAAACTTTCCTAGGAGGTAGGTACCTAGGTAGTGGCCCACTATTAGTCAGCGATCTGATATCATCGCACTTAACGTGTCTGGTACTGTGTGGGACTGTGTGCTACGGCTTGTCCAACATCCTCAGCTTCCATTCTTGTCAAACCACAACCCACGCAGCACCACGCGCCTCCCGCTCCGTCGCCTTTCGCAAAAGGCAAACCCTCCACATATTTATGACGACCTCGCAGCATGTAAAGGCACATTTCTTGGTGGCCTTTCACGTCGATTGAGGTGGAGCTATGAACAATGATTCCACCCCGACCTCGCCGGCGGACCCTCATCGTACTTCCCATACACACCACGAGGACGATGTTGATGCCGACGGTCCAGCCCAGCCCGCCGTGTCTGGAGACGAGCGAGAGACAAACCAGAATGGCAACGCCACCACCCAGACCCCGTCGCTGTCACAGGCGGCGAAGGAGGGCCTTAAGAAGAAGCTGCAATTCATGATGCACCTCAGCATTAGCTTAGATACGGTGGTGTATGCTGAGCTATGTGCGCTATACTATATGGAGTATGATGAACTCGTTTCGATTCCTTTGTACCAGCATCGCGGGCAGCTTGCATCGCGCATCTATGCGTCTACTGACTTTGGTTTGTCTAGCTGCTCTTTCTTCCGATTGATTATACGATGGGTCGCCCAAGCTCTGTTCATAAGTCCCAAAGCCGATGACTCCGCCCTGATCATCCCAAGTTTTCACGTCTCCGCTATACTCGGTCCGAATGTCCTATGTATACTAGTGCACATGCTCGCCTCATTACCCGAAGCTGGCGAAGCCTCTCGCGGCTATCTCCACGGTGGCATACTATTTGACTTCATCGGACAGAAAGCGCCGACATCCAAGCTATCCCTCCTCCTACTGGATATCATGATCTTCGGGCTACAATGCTTCATGCTTACTGTCAATATGGAGAAGGATAGGATACGTAAGGTGGTAAAGCCGAGGAGACTACTCGACAGCCAGGAGGATGCGACAGCCGCGGCGCCAACTAGCCAGGATCTCGATGCAGAGGAGCGCGGGGTATTACGGGATGCGCCTGTAGTAGACGAGACGCACGATATCGAGATGCAATCGCTACGGAGGGATAATGTCAGCGACGATCAGGACAGCGTCGAAGAGAGGACGGGTCTGCTAAGGCAAACAACAAGTCCTACAGGCGACCTCGAAGGTCTGGTTGACACATTAAGATCTGGCAATGCTGTTCTAGCCAATTTTCAGGTCCGTCAGTCACTTCGGGCTGCCTGGAGTAACCGGGCAAATTCTCCCGAGACAGCTGCCGCCTATGCTATACAGAACGTCGGATATAATGCGACGCTCGCGGCCTTGGCAGCGCAGAGAAGAGCGAGATTAGCTGCGGCGCAATCGCGACAGCCAGGATTATGACCAAAAGAAATCTTTGTACAAATTCAGAAGGATATCATTACTATGCAATCTTTCTACCCACGTTGCCGACTCCAGTCCCCTTCACCGAGACTATGATGTCGCCCGTGTCGTCGTCTTCAGCGTCCCGCAAACCCCAACTGCTAGCCCCAAACTTCTTAAGATCTCGTGCAAGTCCTATGACTTCCTCTGTACCTACGACCTCTCTCCCAAGGCGTAAACGCCCGACATCTTCCGATCCCATGGCCATTAATGTTAGAACAGACCCTACAGCTGCTCCGGGGACACAACCCCCTGAGCTTATGCACTCTAAAAGTTGATATGCGCACCTCTTGCCTATATCTTCCGGAAGTATACCTCCTTTAGGTGGCACCACAACGTCTGCTGAATACAGGACGCCCACGGCGCTGGACTCTGCAACCAGGCTCAGCCCATATCCAATGCCCATTCTCTTTTTACTACCAGACTTCTCCGCCGCATCTTGGACCAGAGGTGCCTGGTCGTATTGCGCCGCGATATGTATGTCTGAAATGATAGGGTTGAGTACCTCGCGCGCAGAGTGTATCATGCGAGCATTATTAGACGCCGACACGCCCGTCGCATAAGCTACCCCTCGTATTCTTTTTATCCTCCCGGGACTTCTGTTCAGATGTATAGTCTTAGGTAGCCGAACCTGGCTTGAAAATCTGAGTTCGACGATACCAGCGCCACCGCTACCGTGAGGACCGGCGCATGATCTTTGGAGAACCCGCAGTTCGATTCGCGCTGCAGGGATGCCGAATAAGTTGTATAAGGGCAAAATGGCTGTGCGGAAGGAGTCGATGGAAAGGTCGCCCGTCTCGGTGGCCGATGTGATGACGCCCGGTCCTGAAAAGCGGACGTTCATATGTGCCTTCGAGAACGGAGCAAGGAGGCAGAGAGGTAGGAGGAAGTATGTTACACCTCGTGTGCAGGTAGCAGGTAGTTGGTGTTCGAGAACATCGTCGATGGCGCCGATACCAGGCGCGGCACCCGTTATCAATCCCGGGTTGTACGTTATGGTCGTACCGGTATAGGAGATTTGCATAGAGCTGCCATTGGTGACAGCTTCGAGTAGGCGAAGAAACGAGACTTCATGTGGGGCGAGACCGGGATTCGTAGGCGAGTTGGGACGGATTTTAGATATATGAATAGGTCGTCCTGTTAACGTCGCGAGCACGAGACGCTGTGTGAATGATTTGTGGCCTGTAAATTTCAGGAACTCTGGTCTCGGCGCCGACATGTTGTATAGTTGGATTGGGACCTCGGAGAAAGTTGTCGATGGCCCGCCTATCGCAACAAAATTGAATGGAGATGGAAGAAATTCTGCCGAATTTAATGATTTAGAAAAAAAATTACCTACAAAAAAGGCAAGGCGGTGTAGATGGTATGTACCTACTACCTATGTACATGCCGAACTTGAGAATTGTGGGCTCATGATCCATGATGTTTTAGCGTGGATGTACAGAGGTACATGTACATGCACGTTATTGAAAGGTGGGTTGAGCTACGTGAAAAGTGTCAAGATCCCGAGTTCCTAAAAGGGCACAATAATACCCAATACCTAATCTCTAATCTGCATTACACTTCGTCTTCTCCAACGTCTCTCTGCCTTCCCATTCCTACTCGCCTGCGCGACACATTCCGCAATATGTTCGACATAGATTGGACGAGCCTTGCGCTCCCATTTGCCTACATAACTGTTCTCGGAGGTTCCCTCTACACCTTTTCCACAGTCTACAGAAAACGGAAGGCTTGTATGCAATCTACCGGCCACGAGACCCTATGACGAAGCTAATCAGTCCGCAGTTGAAAATGCCAACCTAGAGCCATGGTTCCCTCCACACCTCCAGCGGAATATCTACCTAACACTCCTGCACATGGAGCCCGAAGCTGGACAAGAGAAAGCACCTAAAGTACCAGATAGCGTCATTCGAGCTGCACTACTCCGAAGAGCCGTCGAGGATATCCGTCGCATCATCCAGATCCGTACTTCGAAACAGGCCCTCAACACCCTATTGCAGCGCGGTAGTGTTGGCGAAGATCTAAACCAGAGATTCGTAAGAGCTGAGAAGGAAATCGAGGAGGAGCTGAGGGATGTCGTCACAGAGGTAAGATTAAACGTGGCTACATGATTGACTTACGCGTGCTAAAGCTCGTCTAGGCCAATGCCCTTGCGCCCGGCTGGGGTCAAGCCATCTTCCAATCCGCCAACGAAATCGCTGCCAACACCATGCTACGCACTCGACTCGAGGAGATTGACGGCCGAGCTGCGGCTGACAAGGAGTGGTGGGAGAAGCGACGCGGAACTATTCAGGAGGCTTTCATGAAAGAGCTAGAGGAAGACTCGTTGACCAAGGACTCTACGAAAGGCGCTAGTGACGATGATGGAATACTGGTCGACTCTGCGACACCTAGTGGAGCCTCCAAGAAGAAGAAGAGCAAGAAATGAGAGTCTGGACATAACGAAAGCGCAGATGAGGGGTGTACTATTAAGGTATTTTTACGGTCATCCATCATTGCCATGTCGATGATATAAGTACTTACATATTCGCATCCGGCGTTGAGGCGTAGGAATACAGGGATAGTATGTGTGCAAGAGAATATCATTTATATCTAGGTAGATGGCACACAGATGATGATGCCTCCCTGGCCTTCGTTGTACTATGAGATGAGCTGGAGTTCGAAGGCTTCCATAAATGTTTGGGACAGGGCTTGTGGTTACATATATTGTTATACCAATATACAAGTTCCTTCTCTAAACAAGCCGCTTGGTCATATATAATTTGACCGGTTAGGTACAATGGAAACACTAGTAATGTAGCGAGAGAGTTTTCTCGAGTCACATATTTAAAGTAGGCTCCTTGTAACCATTTCGTATGATGCGTTTCGAATGCTATTAGACTGATCACGTAGTTATCACGCTTGAATGGTACCTAGTTCTATTAAGGTAATACAAGCGCAAGCCGACAGCTATATGTGGCTTAGATTAAGCTTGAATTTAGCTCCTATCCTACCCCAGCAGGGTATTCTCACACTGACGTATGGAAGTACCTGCAGGATAAGGCTAAATAAGGCAGAGGTACTAATTGTGAATTTCAAGCTCCCAGCATTTATAGGCATCCCTCATTAACGCATTCCACCAGCTTACCTGCTTCATACCTTTTCATATGTATCCTCGCGGACGCCGCAAAAACCAGATATAAACTCAGAAAAGCCATGGCCGACCCGCAATCCACACCGGGGCTTTCGTTCCCGACCGATCCCGCCGAATTCGAACGGGACGATCGCATCTCCTTCTCCAAGCTCGACAGCAAGTACATCGCAGTGCAGGACGACGGTTCCGAGTTCGAGTGGGATGCCCAGCTGAGGCGGTGGATTCCCGTGGTCGACGAGGAGCTGCTCGCCCAGCAGCAACTAGCGTACGGCGGCGGCGCGACGCCCGACGACGATAACGAGGGCCAGTCTAGCAAGAAGCGCAAGAAGGGCCAGGCAAACGGCGCGGGAGATCGGCAACGTCCGCAGAAGAAACAGAAGCAGCCCCCGCAACCGCGCCAGAACACGGCGATATACGTCACCGGCCTACCGTTAGACGTGACCGTAGACGAGGTCCACGAGGTGTTCTCGCGCAAATGCGGCGTGATTGCCGAAGAGATCGACAGCGGCCGCCCGCGCATCAAGCTATACACGGACGAGAAGGGTAGCTTTAAGGGCGACGCCCTAGTCGTCTTCTTCAAGCCGCAGAGCGTCGAAATGGCCATTATGCTGCTCGACGACACCGACTTCCGCTTCACCAACTCCGGTCTCAGCGAGGGCCGCATGCGGGTCCAGGCGGCCGACTCCAGCTACAAGAAGACCAACTACGAGCAGCGGGAGGGCGACAATAACGCGGAAGCTAAAGCTAATAACGGCGGCGCCCACGAGGGCAACGGCGACAGGAGCAACGCGATCACGGGCGCGGGCAAGCCTAAGGACAAGACGCGCGAGCAGGACAAGCAGAAGATCATCAAGCGCACCCAGAAGCTGGACGCGAAGCTGGCGGACTGGGACGACGACGACCCGTACGGCGGGCAGCTGGAGACGGCCGCGCGGCGCGACCGTCTGGTGATTTTACGGCACATGTTCACCCTCCGGGAGCTCGACGAGGACCCGGCCGCGATGCTGGAGATCAAGGAGGACATCCGCGAGGAGTGCTCCAAGCTCGGGCCCGTCACCAACGTCGTGCTCTACGACCTGGAGGAGGAGGGCATCGCCAGCGTCAAGTTCAAGACGCCCGAGGCCGCCGAGGCCTGCGTCGATCTCATGGACGGCAGGGCGTTCGACGGCCGCACCGTCCGCGCGACGATCGCAACGGGCCGGGAGAAGTATAAGAAGTCCGGCAAGAAGCAGGGTGAAGACGTCGACGCCGAGGACAGCGACGATTGAAGGAGCATGAAATACCAAGAGAGGAAACAAGGATAACTCAAAAACGGGGAGAAAGGAAGGTAATGGATCTTCCACGTCCTCTCCCTACTGGTTATGAATTACATACCTACCTTTGGACTCTCCTTGCGAGAGCTACGATGTACGATTACTTGATGCAAGGGTCGGCTACCATGGTGGGCTCAATTACGCACGATGCGAGGGGGTTTCTGTAACCGATATAACCTCGAAAGATGATTATCTACGTTTCAGATGGCCCGGGGTCTTAGTATAAGAGGAAAATGGAACAATTTACAAAGTCTACCTCGTCTTGTCGACGGTGATTGCTAACTAAACCAAGAGGGAGCTAAGGCACAAAACCCTATTCTCTCTTACATACCTAGTCAAGGGGCAGTCCTCCAAGGCGTCACAATGCTACTTACGTACCAATACGAAGTAAGCACTAGTTCATATTAATAAGTTTTATCCTATTTTTGAGGGGCTACATAGTTGTGGAGGCGCACACGAATACGTCGTGTCGTGTAGGCTGGCCAGCACATGTTCCATTGTAAGATGGCAACGACTGAGCCAACCTCGGCCATCGTACAATAAAAGTGGCTAGCCGCTGTCTTCCACCTACAGCGCCTTTCCTGGATGCACCCATTTCTTACGTTTTGCAGTACGACTCCATCCTGACAGTTCAAATCTCTGCTGCTACGTCTAGCTTCATCTCCTTAGCGGTGACCCACCAGCCCGCGGCCTCGATGATCTGGCACACGACTTTCAACTCGTCCACCGATCGTGGGGCGTACACCATCGTAAACTGCTTGGGGACTGGCATCTTCAGCAGACATTGGCTGGTCAACGGGTGACGTTCACCCCAACCCTTTTCGATAACCTCCTTTACGTCGTCGGGGTGAAGGGTCATGTGCATCGAATGGTCCGAGCTGTGGACATGGCAAATCTCCCCCTGGCACGTCTTGTTGAACGGGTACCGAGCGAAAAGCCCCAGGCCGTGCTTCTCGAAGCACGAGGTGCCAAGGCCCACTTCCTCCGAGTTTACGTTACTGTGGCTCTCCAAGACTCGTCGTAGAGCGAGGTAGCACTCGCGGGAGCCGAATTGGTTAACCTGTCGTTGCGGTGCGATCCCGACGACCTTGGGGCGCGGCCCGCAACGGTAGGGGAGAGGCTTCTTGTGGAGGATGCCGGCGACGGGCTCAACGTTCGGATCCGCGGGCAACGGGGTGAACGGATCCCGACAGGCCCAGACCTTCAGCCAATTGATGCGGACGTAGCCGAGGAAGGTCGCCGGAGTGCCGCCGGGGCCGAGTTTCAAGTAGTTCTGATAGTCATTGTGGATGAAGAGAAGACCGGCAGCAAGACCAATGGCCAATGCGGCGGCAACTGGCTGCAGGATGTGTACGCCAAGGATGAGCAGTACAGTGACAGCGAAGATAGCAGGGCCATCCAACGTCACAGAAAGAGGATCTTGTCTGATGGTGACATTGATAACTGGAGGTTCGCCCTGTTGATTGTGGTTGACGAAGATGTTGGCAGAAGAGGGGTCCGTCGATGTCTTAGTCTGTGTAAGTGTAGTAGACATGATGTCAGAATAGGTCAACGACTTTCTGCTGTAGGAGACTGAGACGAGGCAAGTCTAAAAGCATCTACGGGATCTGTTTCTTATATCGTAAGGAGAAAAATAGGGCTGGGGGGGAAAGATTGATCTATACATTCCGATGGAAGAAAGACAAAAGCTAGAGGTCAAAGTTGAGTGGCTGCTGGGTAGGTCTAGTGATCAGGTTGACTTAGAACAAGAGTTGGGACGCACGTGGAGAGTTACATGAGTTAGGCGAGCCACAGGCCACAGTAGCTATCAGCGGGATCGGTATGCAAACCTTGATCACACACAACCCACGTAGAACCCAAACCGGAGGAAGAAAAAATAGACAGACTTAGACGGGAATGACCACTTGGACTCTTGCACGTCAACCTGCCTTCCTAGTATCCATCCACCCACGGGTAGCAATTGATCCACAGCTGGATGGATTGGAAAGCGAAACTTGACATAACCATAGCCGGACCTTTACGAAAAAGTGATGTATTGGGCCTGGATCCAGTCCGGACACTCCAACATGACAGAAGAAAGTGGTGCGACCTCAACCTCAGAAACGAGGTGTGCCCGTATGGTCGGACCTGCATGGTATGCAGACTCACGGCTGTATAGATGTATGGATATGCAAACTGCAACGTCCCAGGCTCCCCAGCAGCGTTGGTTCGTCAATGCGGCTGCATATAAAAGCCCGCGGTCGGAGGCGGTCGGAGGCCAAGACTGCAACACCGCTGCACTACTTGAAACCGTCCGAGGTGAGACGTTTGCAAGTTCTTCCAGGCAAGCCTCATCTGTTCAGTCGGAATGAAGGTTTGGAACGGAGCCACCGGCGTCTCGAAACTGACTGTGTGACATCAGCCCACGGGACTTCAATTCGTTTTTTCCCTTCGTAACAACTTGTTGGCTCTGCAGTTACTCGTGACCACGTGGATGATTCGCTGTCAATTAAATCGGAATGCTTGGCCCGATAAAGGAGGTTGTCTTCACTCCGCAACCCGCCATTGTGCATAGGATATTATATATTAAAGGTGGCTTCTGTCACTTGAGGTAGGATAATTGTTGCGAGGCAGATGTACGAAGGACCCCGCGTGCTCCCCGTGGGCTCCTATAGGTAAGACTAATTCCAGCTTATGAGACATTTGTAAAGCTAGGTAAACTTTGCTGATGTTAAAGACGAAAGGTACAGTTTACTTTATGCAAGTCGCAAGAAAGCCGTTGACAGATGCTTACCTAGGTAGTAGCTAACTTTAGCTATATGTACCTAGGTACCTATCTAGGTACATATATATGTAGGTACCTACATACATATGTATGTAGCTAGCCATTGGACGGTTCGTGTGACGGAGAAAGAAAATGGCTCTGATTGGATGGCTTAGGTATCTCATAATTACGTAGTTGTCAAAAGTAGGTGCGTGCCGTTGCCAGGTCGCCCATCTGCGACAGGGGTCAGGAAGCAGGGATAAGGGGCAACCAGTGAAATCTGGGGCTTCCAAAACAACCAAACATCGCATATCGCATATCGTGTCGATTATGACCCTGCCGAGCCTACTTTTCCTCAATTCTATTATGTCTTGATTGTCAACGCAAGAAACATCTTGACGAAACACCCATCGGCTGCAACCAGATTGCCCGCCTTACAATCTTCAAACACCAAAGACAGTCAATTGGTATCACCCAAGCCGGGCACCCACAGAGAGTACCCAGTACCCTGGTCTAATTGGGAACACAAGTTTGTAGCCCTTTTCCGAATCAAACCGTCACTCAACCACCGCGTGGCACTGACATTGGTCCGAATAGCGTTTTATCCCCATCTAAGATGGGCGTTCTCTCTTGGACGTCGTCGCGCGAGCGTGACAATCGACATTCCAGACTACCCCTTTATGAAACCCTAGACGCTCCGAGCAAAGAGCGAAATTCAAACGATTCCTACGACGATGATTCTGATTATGACGGGTACTCTGAAGCTTCGTCATCCCCCGGAACGAGCAGAGTAACAAGCGCTTCCGCGTCTACTGCGACGCCAATCATGCCCAGGAGAAACTTTGCTGTTTCTCGTGGTCCGCGACAACCCTTCGCCTACCGTCTACCCAATAAAGTCATTCGCTACCTCTGCTTTGGCTTGACATCCTTCATAATTCTAATGATTATCACGCTCATTCGAGCAAGCCATAACGAAAATAGAGCCATTGCCGAGGGCAAGATCGATAGGCCCCCCTCTGCCCCTCCCGTATGGGAGTCCTACCCGTTCCTGACGAGGTACTACGGTGGTATTAGAAACCTGGTACCCTTTGCTAAAAACAACCCTGAGTACCCGCGACTGAAAGGCGAGCCGCCCGTGGACAAACTGTCCTACGTCAACAACAGTATCTGGGAGCCCAGTGTCAGCTTGCCTGCAAGCAAAGAGTATACCAAATACCCCACCAGCGTTTTTCAGAGCGCCCCCGAGCAATTCCAAGAGTGTTTCCTCGATAAGGCCAACAAAGTGCGTGTGCCTCCTATTCGATACTACGAAGGGCGGCCGAACGGCTTTCCTGAACCCGTGCTCGGTTCCCACGACCTCCTTGGCCTTCCGGAGGATATCTGCTTTGAGCGCTATGGCCGCTATGGGCCATATGGCTTCGGCTATTCCGTCAGGTCAGGTGGTCTGGGTACCGGGGAGCATGGTGAGAAGGAAGGATATGAATCAACATGGGAGAGGGTGCCCCAGGTCGACTGGAACGGGATGGACTGGGCGGACATCCAAAGGCGCTGCTACCAAGCAAACGCTGACCGCTACAAGACAGTCGCTCCAAAGCAACTCAACCCTAATGGATTTTACGTTGGTGAAGGCACTGTCGCAGCGAATCTTCATGCGCGCGACACCTCGCTTGCCGAGTCTCCAGTCGACGAGACTGTGAAAGAAAAAACGGCCGCCCCAGTTTCTCAAGGTGAATCTACCACGAAAGAATCCACCACAAAAGAGGCTGCCGCGAAATTACCCAGAACTGCTATTGTTATCAGATGCTGGGATGAATATTTCTGGAAGGAGGAGGATGTTATGAACATTCGCTCCCTGATTAGCGAATTAGTCCTAGAATCTGGTGGCCGTTACGATGTTCACCTACTAGTTCAGGTCAAAAACGATGCCGCACACCCAATTTGGGCAGATGCAGCCACCTATCAGAGGCGAATCGAAGAGACCGTACCAGCAGAATTCCGAGGCTTGGTTACATTTTGGACAGAAACTCAGATGTTATCGCTCTACCAAGGAATTTTTGACCTCTTCTCTCGCGGGCCAGATCTACCAGTGCACGGTGTCTATCGCGGGCTGCAGATGGCCATGCAATACTTTGCCTACCAACATCCGGAATACGACTATTACTGGCAGTGGGAAATGGACATCCGTTATACCGGGCACTACTATGACTTGCTCACCAAAATAGAGAACTGGACCAAGGAACAGCCAAGGAAAGGCATCTGGGAACGAAACGCAAGGTTTTTCCTCCCTTCTGTGCACGGAACGTGGGAAGACTTCAAGCAAATGGCCCGAGTGCAAAGCGAGATGGGCACTACTGGTGCCGACAATATCTGGGATGGTCTTCCGGGAGCCGACAGGCAATCACAGACTGGCCGCGGCGACAAGCCTGTTTGGGGACCCGAAAGACCCAAAGACCCGAAAGACTGGTTTGAGCCGGACGATGACCCTGTGCCGGAGACAACGTATGAGAAGGATAAATACGTCTGGGGTGTTGGCGAGGAAGCTGACTACATCACCTTCAACCCTATGTTCGACCCGGAGGGCACTACTTGGGGTCTAGCCGACGATATTACCGGTTATAACACATCAGATGGCAACGGAATGCCACCACGACGAGCCCAAATCATTACGGCATCACGGATGTCCCGCCGCCTATTAATGAAGATGCACCGTGAGACCGCTTTCTTAAAGCACCACGCGTTCCCAGAAATGTGGCCTGGTACTGTTGCCCTACAGCACGGCTACAAGGCCATCTTTGTACCACACCCCTTGTATGTCGACCGCGAGTGGCCTCCGGAGGTCTTCGCACATACCCTCAACAACGGTAGAAACGGGGCTACGGGAGGCTCGCGCACTTCCGTTTTCGGTCAGCGCGAGCACAATCTCGTTGGTCTCACGTGGTTCTACAATTCCGGTTTTGCGCCGAATTTGTACAAGAGATGGCTCGGACTTAAGGTGAACAACGATGGCGGTGAGGAGTTCGAGATGACTGTGGATGAGAGCAAGAATGGCACGAGCGTCAGTGAAATGCGTGGCGGGGAAGGCAGAATGTGTCTGCCGCCCATGCTGCTTCACCCGGTCAAGGATGTTGAGCTGCCGGTCGAAGCCAATCCAGAAGACACGATGGAAGTGCCCGAGTCGGACCCCGGGGCCTAAGAGAATATTATGATCAAGACATTGTATGAATGCATAGACCCGGGCTTAGGGATAGGCCTTCCTTTACATATGGGCTCTGGCACCTGACGGCGTTGGTTGGAGTGTTTTACTATTGGCGATTTCATCACATTTACAAAGCAAGTTAGATGAACGCGAAACGCGGAGCGAGCTCTACACTGTGAGCTGCGGCATGGTTTCTGGTTGTGTACACAGGAAATGGCATGATATGTATCTACTTGGAGAGTAGGATATAATCTGATGATCAGATATGAATTACTGCAAAATTCCATGACTAGTCAGGATCCTAATTACTATGTCAATCTTCCTTCGTGTGATACAATGTAATGTTTAGAATAACACCCGGGTAAGTTGAGATCATGCAGTTTTGTATAAATCCTATGCTCTAATATTATCACGGCGGATCATGATATTATATATAATATATTTACTCAGCTTGCAAAAAGTAGAAGGTTATCAGAATGCTAAGTTGAGGCTCCAGAATGAACAATAGAAATGGGAGATCTGGGTGATTAGGGGGAAAGCAAGCCGCAGGGGAGGATGAGGATTGTCACTCGACCTACCTAAAGCAAGAAAGCTTGAATAATGGAGACGCGGAGGATTTGCATTGATCTCGACCACCTATCGAAGATTATTGCCCAATTCACTACGAACGGCCAAAGCTAACTTACAGGGCTGCGGTGGCAAAACGACAATGGAAAAGTTGTTATGCATCGTTGCCCACACAACAACTCAGCCACTACCAAGCGGCCCACGTGCTGGGGATATTAAGATAAGGACCGACCTCATAGTTCGTACCTACCTAACCTAGGTAGTTTGCCCACATGGTAAGTTACCTACGAGACGGGAGTCGGCAACCCAGAGCATGATGGAGGTACCTAAGCTAATAGATACTACGTGACATCGTCTAGAGCTAAAAAAAAAAGACTATCCCCTGAGGCATGGCGCTAGCCCAATACTAACATAAGATATTTTTATTGGTTGATAAGGGCAATTAAGCTAATCAGAGTTTCGGACGGAGCTAGGGCTTTTTTTAACCTATATGTATATCTTTTTATAGCTATTTTTATTAGTTTATATATAATTTTTATATATAAATAAAGTTTTATAAACCGGTAAAAAATTTAAATTAATAAAAATTTCGGATAAAATTAAAGCTTTTTTTAATTTATAAAATATATTTAATTAGATCTTTAGCTTAAATCAAAGCTATCTTTTCTATTTTATATTATATTTTTATTATGATATTAAGGGTTAATTAAATTATCTGGGCAGGTATAAATTAGGCGCCTTGGTAATTACAAGGGCTAAAAAAGATATTTCGCGAGCAATTTGATACTTTTTGATTAGCTGCCGAAGATATTTCCGCTCCGTTGGTTAGTGCCACGCCTGTAAGTGACCTGACAGGGTAGTTTTACTTTGGCCTGATACCATAGTAATTTGATTGGCTTAATCGCCCTTGTTAATTAGTAGAAATATCTTATGTTAGCGTTGGGCTAGCGCCGTGCCTCAGGGGATAAAAGAGCCCAAATTTAACATCTATGTACTATGGTGTTTGGGGTTAGTATTAATATACTGTTATGTCGATAATGCTTGCAAGGGTTAAAATTTAGCGTTATAGGGGGAAAAAGATACTTTACACCTGGGAGCCGAAGATATTTCCGCTCCGTTGGTCAATGCCACGCCTGTAAGATACCTGACAGTGTATTAAAATTAAAGCCTGCAACCATAGTACGCTGTAATCTGTCGTTAGGCTAGACTCTGGGGCTCCAGGATAGGCGGGGACCTATTACCTAAATGCAAGTTTAATCTCTTGTGGAGATCCACAGTTCAGCTAGCGCTCTATTAAGGGGTTACTCAGGCCTCGGAGGCTTAGGACTTCAGGGACTCAAGCGCCTTGCAGCCAAATACGAAGAGAAAAAAAAGCTGTTACGTACCTAAGGAATAATATGTACTGTGTGTAATAGGAGAAAAGAGAGCTCAAAGGCTGTGTATGTGTACATGGGGTGTAGGCTATTAATCCAGTAGTAAGGGTATCCTGCACAGGTTGTCGGTCAAGGCCCTCGGTAGTGTGGGTAATTGTCAAGTTAGTTGGGCTGGGGACTTAGGGGTCCTGACCGAGAGGTTCAGGTCTTTTAATACGATCCAAGTGTGAGCAAGGTAAACAAGCATACAATGCAAAAGTGAGGAGCCGACGATCTGATCAACGATCCCTTGCAAGCATTGAAGATCGCTGCATCGGCCGTTCGATATGCATGCGATTATTTTGCGAAAGAGGCCAGTGCTAAGACTCAGTCAGGAGTTAGCTTACGGGATAAAGCGCGGTTGCTATTCCTTCGGATCGCAATGACGTGGGCGGTCGAGATAGAAATGAAAATAAAGGTTAGAGGGGAATAAGAGCCAATCAAACAATGATGAAGGTCCGAAGAAAAGAAAAAAGGAGCCGTCAGCTCATCACACTCATTTTCGCATTTCCACCCGAGTTCTAAGAAGTTCCCGTCATAATAATGGCATGCAGGCAGTATACGAGGGTACTCCGGTACTTCGTAGTTGGATGCAGGTCTAGGACGGAAGAGGTCTAGTCAGGTCCAAGTGCAATTTCGCTTGTCTGTCGGGTAATTTCCCAGAGCGTCAATACTATGTACAATCCCCACCACCAAAAGGGCCTTCCAAGAAGGGCAAACTAGCTCGCCTAGTACGAGTCTGATTGGCTGGAGACATAAACACTCTATGAACACAAGCTCTCGATTTGGCTAAGCTCCCCAAGCTCCCCTTATTCTAAGCCTTTCTTTCGACGAAGAATTCTCACCCCAGCCAGGGCTCATTTACTACGATGTACTATGTAGCCACGATCAATGTCACTTTGTTTACGATTTGGTCCTGGTCTGCTGCAACAGCGAGACACCGTGGCCAGCTATTCACGCGTGGAGGATTCCGCGAGATGCTAGTCTAGTCTGTACGAAGGACCAAGAAGATTGGACTCGCTCTGGAGAGGCCGGACAGGCACCCCTGGCGAAGCTGGTAAGGATCCATCCATCACAGCACAGGAACCCGTTTGGCAGATGGTAAGAGGATAGGAGGGATAGGAGACCAGGGAGGGGATCAAGGTAGCAAGGGCACCAAGGGCACTAAGGATCAGCGGAGACCAACGCCTCCATTGCAGGCATCTCATTTGCCCCGTTCCCAATAACCACCTGACGAAATTGGTGCTGGAAAGGCAGGCCCATGAAGCCATGGCGCCCTAATAAAAGTACCAGGTCCGCCATTCCCATGATACCCTCCTTTTCTCTTCCCTTTTCTCTCCTCACGAAACGACCCATTTAACGTCGATGCCGTGACGTGAAAGCATCTTCCAGCTTTCGTCCTTGTTTTCTGCGTATCCCACCCACCGCTTCACTCTTTCAGCGGGCACTCGTTTTCACGATATCACGGAAAATAAACAAACAGCTACCTACATCTTAATTCGCGCAACCGTTGGAATTTTTGGTATTTAGGAAGTTTAATTCAAGAGTTCGGAAATCATGAAGGCCACTTTCGCCGTTGCGGCCCTTGCCGGTGTCGCCAGTGCTGGTAGCATCCACCACCGACACGCTCACGATGCGTTCCACGCCCTCGAGAAGAAGAACTACGACAACGCCACCTGTGGATGTACCACCATCTACAGCACCTACTACGGTGAAGCTACTCGTACGTAGCCAACTGACTCTTGAATTTCTATCGTGATCGTTCCTAATGTATATATCGCAGTGTCGTTCCCTGCGGTGCCCACCACCACCTCGACTCCTCTGACGTCGTCTACGGCCGCCCCGGAGACCGCCACGTCTGCCCCGGAAACCGTCACGTCGACTGCCGTTGTCGTCCCTACGCCGATTCCCCAGACGTGCTCGACCACCGGTGTCTACACCTTCCCCGCTACCACCATTACTCTGACCGATTCAACCACGGTGTGCGCTCCCTCCACTACCGCCGTCCCCAGCGGTACATACACCGTCGGTGGTGTCACTACTATTGTCACCACTGCCACCACCGTTACCTGCCCGTATGCCACCGTCTCCACGAGCGAGGGTGTTACCACAAGCATTATTGCAACCACGACCTACGTCTGCCCGTCTGCTGGTACTTACACCATTGCTCCCACCACGACAACCGTCAGCGAGTCCACCACCATCACCGTCCCAGTTGTCACCACCTACCCTGCTGGAACCTACACTCAGCCTGAGGTTGTGACCACCATCACTGAGACGAGCACGATTATCTACTGCCCGTTCGACATTCCCACCCCGACCGCGATCACCACTGCCGTCCCTACCACCTACCCCGCTGCTTCCACTAGCTCTGCCGTCCCTACCACTTATCCCGCTGTTTCCACTACCTCTGTAGCCTCCAAGGCGAGCACCTACCCCACTGCCTCTTCATCTACGGCCAAGTCCACTCCTACCGGGGGTCTTGGTGGTGCTGCTGGCAAGCCCTGGGGTATCTCGTACACCCCCTATGAGACCAGCGAGTCTGCTGGTTGCAAGAGTGCCTCCGAGGTTGAGAAGGACATCGCCGCGATTGCCGCTGCCGGTGTTACGACCGTCCGTGTCTACTCCACCGACTGTGACACCCTCCCCAATGTTGGCTCCGCAGCTGCCAAGCACGGCCTAAAGATGGTCCTTGGTATCTACATTGACTCCCCTGGCTGTGACGCCAGCAACCCCAGTGTCACTGAGCAGATCAGCGCTATCAAGAGCTGGGCCCAGTGGGATCTTGTCGACCTCATCTCCGTTGGTAACGAGGCCGTATTCCACGGTTACTGCCAGCCCTCCGAGCTTGCCAGCCTCGTCACCAAGTGCAAGGGTGAATTCAGCGGCTACTCTGGCCCGTACACCACCGCCGAGACTGTCAACATTTGGCAGCAGAGCGATTTCTCTTCTGCTATCTGCGGTGTTGTTGATGTTGTGGGTGCCAACGCCCACGCTTTCTTCAACACGGAGACGGATGCTTCCCAGGCTGGTCAGTTCGTCAAGGGTCAGCTCGAGATCGTTGACGACATCTGCAAGGGCAAGTCCGGTATCATTCTCGAGACCGGCTGGCCCCAGGCTGGTAACGCCATGGGCCTTGCCGTCCCTGGTGTTGCCCAGCAGGCCGAAGCCATTGCTAGCATTGTCAAGGAATGCGGTGACAAGGCCGTCCTGTTCAGCTTGACCTCCGACAAGTGGAAATCGGCCGACACTGCTTGCGCTTGCGAGCAGTACTTCGGCTGCGCTGAGGCCCTCGGTATCAGCATGTAAAAAGGCCTTTAATAATCAAAACGCTTGTGTGCGCCCACTGAATCACGACCGCAACACTGTACATTTTTTACGCCTTTGTTGAAACGATTATAGCATGCGCTCTAACCAAGAGTTTTCAGAGGTTGGAGAAGAATGGGTGGCTTTGGTTGGGAGATAGTCTTGCTATCCCCCTATATGTGGGTTTCCTTTTGTGATGGAAGAGCAATTGTCGAGAAGAGAAGCGGGCAGGGCGGGCGCAAGCAAGCAAAGTTCAAGAATACCTATCCCACGAGAAGCTTCCAACAACCTAGATGCCAAAACGCTCCCGGGCTATCTAAATGTAGGGTCTGATTCATAATGTTGTAATCTACTAGTGTCTATTATTTGATAACGCTGTTTGTCTTAACAAATGTGTCACGAGTTTTTTTTTAATTTTTGGTTTGAGGCTTTTGTCTTGTGTTCTCTTGGTCTGTTTTCTAGTAGATTATGAACTTGGGCTCCTCCTGAGAGCTCAATCGTACCTACCTGGTATGTTTTTAATCTTAAGTCGTGTTTTGTTGTGAGTCTTACTTATATGTTCTCGTCTAACCGGAACACGTTGTTAGGAGTCGATGCAAATTGATTCAACTACACACCGAAGACAACGGTATGTCCGTCCCATGTAGCAACTATTCTGGCATAATGTAGAAGAAATTGTAAAAACCCGAATTGGCACGTACAACTCCCTCGCCTCCCCCGTATCCTTGTCCTATTGCTTTAGCACTTTGGATTTCCGAAGCGAGACTATAATACTACGTAGTCTAGATTTATCTCTCTTCCATGGTTGATCGACACAACCGCGATGGGGCATGTCATGCATGAAAGCTTGACATACAATTTCGCTAAAATTTCATGGTTTTAAATCCAGATGCAAACTTACGTTTAGACCTTTAATCGACGTTTTCAGTAAGCCCTAGAGTCACACACAGACAGCTGATGCTTCAGTAATCGTTTTGAGTATTACAAATATTACTTTTAATTGCCTTCTCAACGATTTTTAGTAAACCGTGTCTATGATAGACCAAGTTATCAGATTATTTCATTGTTTTCAATTGAACGCCACCCTGTTCATACACTAAGACATAGAAGATGTTGCCTGGGAGAGTCTGGTAAGGAGCGTGATTGACTTTTCGTTGTACTTTATAAGGCCGAATCTTTTTTTTTTCTTCTTCTAAAAATTGGGGTTGGACTCCATCTCTCTATAGTTGGATGAGAGCGGTAAGCCCAATGGAGACGAGGAATAGCCCGATCTAAGCCTAATGTCAGTCACAGACCACGAAGAAGCCGAGTAGAGAGCCTACAGAAACGCCGCTCATGACACTAGCTCCCCCTAGAGCAGGTACCTCCGTTTCCACCACGCCGCCGGCGTCGGTAGTAGTGGAAGTAGCATTCGACATCGATCCATCGGTACTCATCGGCATCGTGTGAGTCATGGTGGATGACATGTCGCTCATCATTGAGCTAGACATAGTACCAGTCATCATCGAGCTCGACATAGTGTCGGTCATCGACGGCATGGAAGCGGCAGAGCTGCTGTCCATAGCTGTGGTAGTACAGTCAGCGACACTCGTGATGAAGTTGGCTGTGGGCATATAGAGGTAGTCATACTCATCATGGAGGTGGTACTCGACATCATGGAACTGCCCTCCGTGCTGGGCGTCTGCGCGAAAGCGCTGCCGGCGAGGGCCAAAACAATCAAGTTCTTGAAACTCATGGTATCTGTATAGGTAGGTTTTCTACGTTGATAGATATCAAAGTGGAAGAAATTAGAGCAAGACGTGGTAGATATGGGACTGAACGAGCAACTGGAGGGACGGGATGGCGGGAAGAGGAAGCTCGGCTAGTAAAACAAAGACCATGGTGAGTCTTTGATGTAGCGGGCGGGATCCATTATTTTATATACCGGGCACGAGGGCGAGTTGTGAGACGCCCTTTCACATTCCGTACACTCGGGAGGATATGGCCATAAGCCAAGTCTCGTGGGTAAAAGCTGTGTAAGCTAGGTCCTTGTGAGACATGCGAAAACAGAACCGGGAGGAACCATATCCGATAGGTCTCAGTCCACATGTTTGAGTTAATACCACGTTATGGAGATGTAAGTCTCACTGTTTCATTTCTAGCATGCTTACTAGGTATATATTGGAAGATTTGGATAGGGTACCTAGGTAGTTCTCAGTTTGTGTAAGGATGATATTGCAACATATCTCCATAAGATGGCAATGCATGCAAGATGCAAGGATATAATGATGACAGCGGACCGTGGCCAGCTGTGAGGCCAGCTGTAAGGATAGCTTACGCAGCTGGCGGTCATGGAAGTAACCTCCCATGGATCCACCCTTTCTCTCATCGAAAAGTCACATCATCAAATTTTGCCACGACCTCAACATTCAAGACAACGGAATTTTATATTTACTTATTCCAAGTATTTCTTTCACCTCTACCGAAAGGGAACATGTTCAAGGCGTCAAGTAAATCCTACGTATGCTGGAGATGCGCCTCGCGAAACATTACATTGAATAGGTTGGAGGCGAGAGTCTCACTGAGGACCCATCGCCCCCAATGGAGAAGAGTATGTAAAGGCGCAAAACATGATAGTCGTCTCACCCACCGTTGTCTAATATGGTATCATAGACTCTAGCCACCGTGCAGCATCCTACATCGAATGACAATGCAAAAGCAGATGCAGATGCAGATGCAGATGCAGATGCATATGCAGATGAGGGGTTACGCGCAAAAGAAGAGCAAAAGAGGAAACGACTTCCCATCCGGGAACGTCTGCGAATATGGGATGAGGAGCACCAAGATGAAGTGAAAACTATGATGAACGATTATGCCGACACGGGCGAGCTATCCAACAGCTACACCAGACCGCAGAATATTTCCATGGCTAATCCTGAAATATCCTCGCCATTGTTTGATGGAGATGAACTTGGAGACCTCCGCTCTGAAGATGCTAATTTAAACCCGGGAGATATGGTCGAGCTGAGGTATGTCGGATTACATCTCTCTATTCTCCTCATGCAGGCTAACACGACGCCTATAGTTCTGAAGGTTCGCGACGACCACTGTTGGCCATCTGTCTGGGTCGGTTCAATGGCTATGATCATTTCTACACGAGTAGCGGCAAGTGGTTCACAGGCCTTGGTGTCAAGACGCTTTTTGTTATCCACAATTTTGCCCAACCAGCAGAGCTCAAGCCTATCATCGACGAACTGCCGTCTAGCGAAACGCCGCTGGATGCTCTTAACGCTCTTCAAGACCTCGGCCACACTCCATCAAGGTCAATAGGAGCCCCATTGCTGCGTAGAATGTTAAACTTCTCTCACGAGGCCGAAGCCGTCTACCAGGCGAATGCCGGCACCTTAGATGCTTCCAGTGCCTTTATCGGCGATCCGGTGAAGCATCGGTACCTCACCCTTCATGAAATTGCTGAATTGTTGCTTCCTCAATCTTATCAGAAGGATGGGAAGTTTGAACCCCGAGCTTTGTATGCTGTGCATAGGGCTCTGATGCAAGATGAAGTTTTCTT
The DNA here is from genome assembly GCA_022495205.1 of Hypoxylon sp. FL1150. Lineage (NCBI taxonomy): Eukaryota > Fungi > Ascomycota > Sordariomycetes > Xylariales > Hypoxylaceae > Hypoxylon > Hypoxylon sp. FL1150. Next base: position 193,115 of record MU376207.1, on the reverse strand, counting down.
TCGACCGCTCAGGCATACTGGCCACAGAAGATCGTATCTCTTCGAGATTAGCCCGCTATCTGAGGTTCGCATCATACAAAGGGCAGAGAATCTAGTACGAGAGCATCTAGAAGATTATACAGGGCTGCAAAACGGCCAGAAGGAAAAGTCGTCTCCAGTGCAAGACTTCATCACGAATGCACGAAGGTTGATTGACGAGAGCCGCAAAACCCGGGAGTGGACGGGGACTGGTATCATTGGACCGTCCAAGTCAAAAGCAAAGCCTGTTACGCACGAGTGGTCTCCTACCGAGTTGGAGATCTTGCAGTTCATCGAGTTATGGGCCAGTTATCAGAAGTTTCCGAAACACTCGAGGCTTCAATGCATTGGTTCCGCTATCCTACGAACCCTCGATAGATATCAAGACGCAGAAACCCTTTCAGCGTCGACAGGCTGGTCATTTTTGCAAGAAGTTGGTTGGATACCGTCGTGGGAAATCCCTGCTCGATACAGCATACGCTTCCCTGGTGTTGAGATCAAGCCAGGGGGAGGCTATGTTCGACCTTACTTTGGCAACCTCGAGCGTCATTTAAAGAGGGATACCCTCGGCCCTCTGAGGAGAGTTTGGGAGAATCTTACAGCCTATTGCATCGACTCCGAAGCCACCATGGATATAGATGATGCCGTTTCACTCGAACGAACTGCTGATCCCAACGAAAACTGGATCCATATTCACGTAGCGGATCCGGCTTCTTCTATTCAAGCTGAGAGCCCGGTTGCTAAATATGCCGAACTGGTTCCAGAGACGATATATCTACCTGGCCACTTTGAACGCATGCTACCCAGCAGCATCAGTCAAGATAGATTTTCCCTTGCACCGGATCGTTGCTGCCTAACCTTTAGTGCGTTGATAGATAAAAATGGCAGTGTTCTGGAGCACAAGATTACCCCTGGTATTCTCAAGGCTGTTGTCTATATGACTAGCGAGGATGTTGCATCAGCAATAGAGGACCGCCGACAAGATCCCACTGTAGGGGAAGGGGAGGTGAACCTAGGTCCAATTCCAAAGGGGAAGCCAGCTGACAGATCGATGACCCGTCCCGGGGATTTGAACAACGACCAAAAGAAAGAGCTGGAATTGCTTTCGCAACTGGGAAGAGCCATCCATGCTCATAGGCTCCGCAAGGGGGCTACCCCTTTCTTCCAACCACGTGCGGAAGCTCAAGCTTACTTTGACCATCTCCCTCAGGAGGGTACGAGCAATACTCGATTCGTGACTGGAGACCCTTCAATCCGTATCGCGTATTCTCAGCGTTCCGGTACCGACTTAGTCGAGAACGCTATGCGATTAGCGGGTGAGATTGCTGCGCGGTGGTGTCACGATCGCGGAATCCCAATCCCGTTCCGTTCGCAGCCTCACGCGGTTAAGAACGCCGCTCTTATCCAGCAATATACACGCGATGTGTTCTACCCGCTCCTCGAAGCCGGCGTCCGGCCACACGATAACCAGTGGCGTCATCTACGGTCCCTCATAGGTAGCGACGAGATCACCACCACGGCCGGTCCGCACTTCACACTGGGCGTCGACATGTACACCAAGGCGACCTCGCCACTGCGTCGGTTTTCGGACCTGATCGTCCACTGGCAGGTCCAGGCGGCGCTTGTGGAGGAGCACCGCCGGCGGGCGAGCCTGATCGGAAACAAGGACGATTCCTTCCTGCCCTTCGGCCGCGAGCAGCTGGATCGCATGCTGCCGATGATCCGGGTGCGCGAGAAGCAGGCGCGCGCGCTGGCGAGCGGGGATGGCGGCGACCAGTGGATCCTGCAGGCGCTGGTGCGGGCGTGGCGGTTCGGCGAGGCCGCCGTGCCCGACACGTTCCGCTTCAGAGTCCTGCACCTGCACGGGCGCCGGTCTATCCTCGGCCGCCTCGACTGGTTCGAGCGCGCCGCGCTCCTGCGGCCCGACGCCCTCAATGGCGTGCTGCGGATGGCCGAAGTCCGCGTCGGCGACGTCTACGAGGTCAAGCTCAAGAACGTCAACGTGCATGCCAACCAGGTCTTCGTCGAAGCTGTTAGGGTGCTCGAGAAGAAGGATGGCGAGATTCCCGTCGTGCCGAAAGATGCCGACAAGGCGCAACTGCTGCAGGCTTAATCCAGAGCAAGTCAGTTGATCTCTTGTGGCGAGATGGGAAATAAAATGGACAACGAATTGTAATCATCAGAATGTAAGAATAACACGTATAAACGCCTAGGATAGACTTCATCAGAAGGCTTAGTGTATATATACCTCTCCCCCCCTCCATAGTTCTCATGATCACCAATTATTGCCTCCTTGCATTTGCCATAACTGTCTGTATACCTTTCTTTCACCTTAACGGTGAGTAGAAGATCGACATGTATTCACGTGAGGTTGTAGATGAAGGCGTAGACTTACCTCGTGCCCTCTATGGTCACGGGGGGTGGTAGTTTTTCTTCTTTTCGATCCCATAGTTGACAAAGTCGCATTTGAACCTACCTGTATACATGTCAGCCAATGCTGTTCTTCCCCTGTGCCACTTACCAACCGGAGGCGGTACCGAGGTGCAAGCGTGCTTATGTACATAATCGCAGAAACGAACAGGGTAGCAAAATTGCTGCCGTTGCATCGCCGTACCGCTGCAGAAACACAGACAATCGTGTGAAGTGATCTGCCCTTGGACTTGCTGAAAGGAGGCATTGGTAGTTCTCTACGGTTTTGGGTAATGCGACACACATATACGTAGTTAGGTACTTATACACATACACACATACAAACACAAACACAAACACAAACAAGCCCACTATATCATATCATACCTACCCTTAGGTACAAACCGTAGATACCTATCAAACCCAATAACCACACGTACCGCGGCGTGGCGGACCAGCCTAGATCGAACAGCAAAGAATCTCGCCCGCGGAGAAAGAAAGGGGGAGACGCACGGGGTCAAGCGCGATAAAATAAATATCCCCGTGGGGGGCTTACCTCCCTCCCTTAAGTCCAAAACCATTGCCGTTGGCCATACCCGACCGGGCCTTTTAAGTTCGAGGTCTATGCGGCGGGATTCCTCATTGGAACACACCAGACATATGTAGTAATCACTATAGTTTTGCGTCAATGTAGTATATGTCTTGATTCTCTTGTATGTATTGCATTTGCGGCTGTTCGACCCAAGTAAGTCAGATTGCCTGCCCTTGTTGCCTCGTGATGCCATGTATCGGGCTAATATATTCTTCGTAGTAACCAGATCACAAGGCGCAGGCCGAATCCTGTCAACAGCCCACCTGTCTTCGTGGACGTTGAGAAAGCACACTTTCGAAAAACAACGAAAGTCCGCAATGGCGGCCACCTACTTTCCCGTGGTATTGCATGCCCAATCGGACTGTGTGTTTCTTAACTGCGGTAACACCCAGGTCACCGAATTACCCTCGTAGGTGTTAGAGGCGTCTATGTAACGCATTCCCATAACACTGCTTTCCCCCCCTTCTATACAATTGAACCCCGCCAGACCCTGCCCGTCCGCGCAGTAGCCCCGATGATAAACAACCGTATATAACGCCTTGTCAGATCGCCGGGGGACATCACCCTCGTATGTGTAGTGATTCCGTTCCGTGTAATCGTCTTTCATACTCCAGTACTAAAGGGCCCGAGGTGACCTGATTTGAAAAAATGATAAATATTTGTTGAAAAGAAGCCATTAGTGCATTAGTCATCATTTTGCTGGACGCCAGATGCTGTGCATTTTGGGGTAATGAAAAGAGTCGGGCTGGTGCGGTGGCAAGCCGACATGTCGTCGAATTCGTCGTCCTGATGACCTAGTATTGCCTGTTTCGGTGGCTGGGCTGATCCAGCCGTCATTCACTCTCCCAAATGGCAGTGCGTCTGCGAATCCAACGCGACCTCGACTTCGGTGCATTGTAAATATGATCGTAGAGGACGCTATTCCGTCACTTTCTCCAACCGACGTTCCATATTACGTGTGCAATGTCTCGGGCAGTGTTGACCGTGTCTATCACTCGACCAATAATCCCATCATTAGGCTGCACATCGCCATCTTCAAAGGGCATAAACATACCACTCTCTGTTCGACGCATTCCGGCAGGCTCAGAGTTGCCATGATTCGCGGATGAACGCTGGGAGCCCGCTTGTTGGAAGTGCGATACGGCATCCACCGGACTAGATTGCGGAGTTAAGCTCGTCTCGTCACCATCATCATCATCTTCTTCTTCATCGCCTACGAAGAAAGCGCTCGACCTTTTGGACGGCCTGAGCGTTTCTTGCGAGGAAGATGGCGATAACAGCGGACTTCTCAGGCTGCTAGTGCTGTGCTTCATTGCTGTTTCCGGATTGGGCGAGTCTTCCCTATACTTCAATGTCGTCGAGGGTAACATGGCGATTGTCTTACTCTCGGTGGGCGTGCTCACTGGAGAGCGCCTGCGCGGAATGACGGGTTTCTTCGAGGTCTTCGTCTTCTTCATCATGATTGCGCCATCATCCGAATCGCTGTCATCGTCATATGCCCAACGCCTGTGGTCTACCTCATCCTCTTCATCGCACTTGACATCAACTGCAATGCACTGCTGTACATGCTCGTCGAAGTGAATGTGTTTTCGTTCCGAAGAAGGTGAAATAACGCCAGACGAAGACGTCGAAGGTGCAAGACTCGTGTTCTCGTCGCTCCTTTTTCGAGACGAGAAGGGAAAAGTGATATAATCCGTAGTGGCGCGGTGTAATATTGGCCGACCCCCGCGAACACCGATTTCCTTTTGTTGAGCTTGGACTGCAGCCGTGGCCTGTTTTAACAGAGAAGAGGTAGAAAGTGACCGCTGGAGCATAACCTCCGACATACTTCTCTTCTTGAGAATCGGCTTCTTGTTAACGAACGAGTCGCATCTTGACAGGGTCGAGCTCTCCTGGGTATCGTTTGGAAACAATTCCCCTTGGCGAGTCTGTAGCGGTCCATATAACCATGTCACGTCGCAATCCTTAAGCCTTGAAGAATAGGTTAGATTTTGGGGATATGGGACCTGCGTGGGAACATACCAATTCAGTGTCTCTGGGGTTACCGTTTTTAACTTGTACTTGGCCTTCATCCAAGTCCTCCAAGACGCATTCTCAAGTCTTGGCCCATTGATGTATTCACCTCTTTTGGAAACTATGTATCGCCATGACGACCAAATATCCTCTTCTCTCCAATCGTGTGATAGGTAGTCGACGTGTTGGGTAGGATGGTGCTCGACGGCGGTATCGTCTTCGGCGCGTTCAATGGTTTCCGGAGACTCGGGGCGCGAAGTAGTGGCTGACGTATCCTGGTCGGTTGGAGACACGGTGTATGAATCACCCGATCGAGGACTCGGGGGAGGCTCTAGATCCTCGAGTGGCCCGAAATATGGATTGTGGTCAAATTCCGGCACAATGATATGGTCCTCCGAATGGATGTGAATATCATCTTCGCATTGTCCGTCTAGAGAGAGGTTGGTGGCGGGCGTGGAAGAATAAGACGGATCGGCGGATTCGACTTGTAACGTGCGAGGAGAGGACGGAGCAGAAGACGGGCTAGAATTGGGAGCTAGATGAGTAGATTTATGGTGGTACGCATCTTGAAAGGATTCATGGAACGCTTCGTTTATCCTAGATGCTGAGGCCGAGGCGTGGAAGTGCTGGGTCGGTTTCGACATGAATTTGGACTGGGAGTGAGATCTCCTTAATGCGGACGGGGAAAAGAGGTCGGTATCCTCCTGAGGAAGAACCACGGCCATCTCGTGATACTATTCTCCTCTCTAACACAAGACGAACCCAAATCCTCCGATGTTTACAACTCCAAAGTAGGTCTGAAGCCGGCCTTCATAGGGCACGGTATCATCGCTCTAGACAAGAACAGAAGACTTTGGGATTAAATTTGGTCCAGTTGTCAATGGCTCTACAATAACTCCTAATTGCCTTTGGTTTGGCTGGGGGACTTCCGGATGACGTGACAAGTTAGAGGGTGGTGCGTAGCCGGGACACTTGTTTCGGTAATACCGAAAGTCCAAAGTTCTTGGTCTTGCCACGACGCGTTGGAATTGTGAGCGTGGAAGTCTTAACAGAATTATCTGGGTAGGATGGAATTGCCGTCGGTATAGGTTAAGAATTCGTACTGGAAACGGTGAGGAGGGAAAATGTCTAGAAAAGAGGCTTAAGAATGCATGGTGTCTGGTTGTTCATGGTATTAAGCTAGAAAAGAGTCTACTAGCCCGCGGCAAAATGGCTAGGTTAGTACAGTAAGTTGCCCTAGCACAGCACTATGTATGTACTGCGAGAAGGTGGGAATTCCGGGAGATCGGAAGGTTGCAAGGATGTTCTCCTAGAAGGAGGATTGAGGGGTTGATAGTCGTTAGGGCCAGCCAATAAGTGATGGCCTCGATGACTCTACCTGGCAGTCGTGGATTTTTTTTTTCTGGGAGGGCGGAGGCAGAGGGTGAATCGAACTTGTGAGAAAATGGGACAAAGTGTGGAGGCGTCTTTAGTGTTCCATCTGAGGTATGTTATGTACCTAACATATGGAGATATATTCGTACATATGTATGTATTAGGTAGGGAAGTACCTAATGGCGAATAATAAGGTGGGAATTGGTGATTTGCTCACTTCAAGTTGCCGACAAGATTTATCATATTAGTTTGGTTATCATGATAGACGACATGCGAATTGACTTTCCACATTAAGGGCAGCTTCAGATAAAGGCACATACACCTTGCATCCTATTCATTCTCGTAGCAAGAAACCTTTATTGCGTCTAATATCTTAGGTCGTCTTTAGCCCTGCCAAGTAATGTTTGGGCTCTGCCGGGACGTACATATGTACTCGAAGGTGTAGGCAAAGGCGAACATGCAGCGCTTTCCTGGCATTACGGTTTGCGTACGAACTACAGCATGTACACGTCCTTTCCAAGCTGCCAAGGTCCCACCAAAACGTACTATGTACCTATGCGCCGGAACTAGAAGAAGTGGAGAAGGGTAAGGAATCAAGAATGCGAACACAGGGACAGTACCTAAAACTCCCATGGTAGTAACCATACGAGCTAACGTCGATACTTCTAGCTGTGCCGACAGATCCAGACAATCTCAAGTACTCCAGATAAGGCATACCCACTACACACAAGGTAATACATACCTAATGTACCTAGGTAATGTATAGTTGCATACAGACGGTACGACACATGCAAGCCCTTATGTGGCCCGTATGCAGGCGCTGCACCTCAACTGATAACCCTGTTACCTCCCTTAGCATTGCATCGTACTGTACGACATAAAGAGAGAGCGCGTGGGTTTATTTTTCAACCTTCCACTAAACCCCGTGGGACCGTGGGAGGTCAGACTCGTCTTGGGTTCTTGATTATGACGGGCCGTCGTAAGAATGGCCGAATTGAAGGAAGAAAAAAAAGGAAGCAAATCAGATTTGAGAAAATTGAGAAACGTGTGGATTCTTCGATGCATGGGCCGAATCTAGAGTGTCTCAGTTTACTTCGGTAGGAGAAAAAGATGGGTGGAACGTGGGCTAGACCGTAAATCGCGTAAATGGATCGTTTCCAAATTCTTCTTCTGCTATTGACAGCCTAGGTGATTTTTTTTTTTTTTTCCGTTGTCTCTTTTCCTAATGCTAGGACAGTAAGGCAAGGGAGGAAAAAAGTACCTTTCGGGAACTATAATCGGCTAGAGAATTTTACGCGAAAATATGCATACAGAGTTCCATTTTGCTGCTTATGACTCTAGCCGTTTTAGAAGTGCTCAAGGTACGTTCCTATTTAGCTCATGAGAAGCTACTAAAAGGGCTAGAATTCTATATTGCATGAGCATAGAAGAAGATCAGCAGCTTTAGTGCCAGGATAGGTGTGTAAGCCGATTTCCCCGGACGGGCTAGAAAAGTCTTTTACCAGTGTTAGTGTTGCAAGGGGGTTAAGTAAGGGGGTAGGAAGCGAGGATGGTTCAAACCTCATAGGTTGATAGAATCTGGTGATACCTATAAAATGCTATGACGATATATGCATTAGAAAGTGATTGACGAATATTTAACGAGGATATAGATGCAGGTGTATAGCTAAGAGAAACTACCGCACCATTCGCAACCATCCCCGATATCACCATACCAATAGATACCTAGGTATGTATTATTACTTACACATATATGTATCAGACTGCGCCATGTTGTACCTTAGTGTTTACATAATGATATTGCTGATATTGGTTGCGAAGAAACAAGCAAGCTTAGACCTATGGATGTCGAATCTTGGTATAACGACATGATAATGATCTGACCTTGCTCACAGGCAAGAAGTGCCTACCTACGTATTCTAGGTACCTTAAGAGGTGAGTACCATACTCTATACCATCGTACACATGGATATCTCTCGTGGTTCAATGTACTAAAGATAGCTTGATGTAATTGCGCCTGGGCTCATACGCAAGTGGCTGCATTTACATTTCTATAATACGACATCAATCAAGTCTTGTCGCTCATTCAAGCTCAAGATGCAAGTCGTAACCAACCCATTACGCTATCTAATGAATAAGGAGCTTTCTCTTCTCTTTCGCCATTGTGGGATTCACGTGGACCCCATACAAATCTAAGACTTGCCCTTTTCTTACGGCAACTTTGCGCGAGATCCCATAAAGGGGAACAGGTGAAACAAACTGTGACAATCTGACAACCTGAACACCTCCACTGCCTCAACATATATATTTCTTCCTAGAGATTCATTAGGAGAGAATCCTAATTGTTTATCGACCCTCATGATTCAAGCCTCAGATCCGTATATTTCCTAAAAACCCATCGGAAATACTCACAAAACTTCTGGGGCGGTGGAGGGCGTTAATGCTTGACATCCTGGGGTTTCGTACAGCAGATGTCAATCTCCACCCCCGCAGTGGCTAGCATGTCTGTGTGACGTATCTCCACGCCGACATCCATGGTTTAGGTATGAACAATTTCCAGCTGTCTTATTTGTCAACCCGATATGGTCCTAATGGTCCAGGGTTTGGGTTTCGACGTCACTTGTACCAATTTCATGGCAGAATGGAGTTCTGCGTTAGAATAACAGTAACCTCTTGTGTGCTGTTCCCTACCAGTAATACCTATGGTCCCTGCAGCTTGGCCAGCTGGGTTTTGTCGATCCTCCTCGGTGACTTTGTTAGTTACATAGTTACACCTACGCGAGGTTATCCCCTCGAGTCAGCGCTGATGTTTGAGACAGCTCGAGTGTCACGGCTTACAAGTAAATGCACGTAGTCTCTGTCCTGGAATCCGTGCGACGGGATGGGCCCCTCGTTTGCTAACGCCCTGCAGAGCTAATACGCTGGTTATTGACTGCGAACGACTCGTTGGAAAAGCCTTAGACAAAGCCAATCCATTCCCACGGGATTCTTGGCACTGTTGCCATACTTGGCCATACGGAACAACGCAGCCACGGAATCGGCAAGGCTTGCCAAGTTATCTGTGTATGGGCCTTGACCGATCCCTCATGCCCTTGCACACCGACTCGAACACGGATGACGTTGACAACGCCCTCATCTCGCCATCGAAACTCCATTGTGCCATTCAAGCAGCAAACATCCAGAGTACATGAGGTTGCAATTCCAATCTACGATCGTTTTGTGCAACCAACCTAACTACCAAAACTGGAAAACTAAGAACAATGGCCACATCGGCGATCACGAGAAGTGACTGAAGGGTTACCTATTTTTCCGGCTAATCATTATCGCCTGGTTTAACAATTGGGGCCGCACCATCGGTTCGACAACTACAACTCAAAGCCATAACGCAGTAGCCTATCTATAGACTGGGTTTATCGTCATCTTGTCTCGCTGACTTGTCTCTCCACAATGCTGACATGGGGAAATACGTGTGTTTCAAGCGCTACAGATCTTGAGCCAGATCGACGCTCGTAAGACTGAGTTTGCTACTATGCAGAATATTACTGGGTATTTTATGGCGCCTACATTAGCACGATGGGTAAGAAGGCTTACTAACGACCAAGAGCCAAGTCACGACCAACAACAGCTCTCATCCTTGACCCGTTGCTTACTTACTTGGTAACCACCGAGCTCTCGATCTCCATCGAAACACGATCCTGGGTCGTTGTGGACCGCGAACTTCGAGCCGTCCCGAGCTTGTAATGGTCTGACGACGGACCTGAATACTCGAACTCAAATTCATTAGTCTTGGTACTTGCCGAGGCATCGGTTCGCGAGTCAAGCCGCTTGCTGATTCTGGCTGATATAGGTGGCTCTGTGTGCTTTGTATCATATCCTCACCTCTTCCCTGTCTTCGCAAGGGGTAGCTCCGCCGATATGGAAAACTCTAAGTCGAGCTCGAGAGCTTGAGGGCTCCGTGAACGAGCTAGCAGAGATAGGCTGCTTGCAGCAATCGCAGAATCGTAATGGCATCGTCACTTGCATTCGCAATCTCGCATTTTCTACGAAGAATGCGAATCTGTTTTCCCGGACGACGACACCGTCCGAGCGCTTAACCACTCGGAGGCATATCCAGACATTCTTATTGCTGCGCCTTATCATTTATGGAATGCGAGGAAATGGAACTTGCCTGCAAGTGACAACCATCTTCTTGCGGTTCTCCTTCGTATCGCATACAATGTGACACGGAGACTAAGCGCAGAGTCGCAGCCCGACCTTGCATGTCTCTTGTCACCCCTGTCTGCATATCTGGGTCGGTAAGAGCCTTTTGCCTCGCCGCTTTCGCATCGAGAGAAGCGATTGAAATGCGAGACATACTTTCGCCGTTCGCGAGTGCAGTTTTCGAAAGATGGCCCTTTGCCGGCGGAACGGAGTTCAAGTGATGGGTTATCGGCTACGTCGTGTCCGGGTTCATCCGTTCCTACATATATAACAGCTCCGGCTTTGACATGGAGAGCCGACGGCGAGTCTCAAAAACCTTGGAGTGGTTGCAATACACATGGCGCGGCCGGGCGACTGGGATCTTCATGCCGTGCATACTTAGTCGTGGCTTTGCCTTGACCGATACATTCTATCACGTAATCTCTCACACGGATCAAAGCTGATTTCGAGATATCATTATGTGGCCGCTGCAAGCTAACGAGTTGCTGCTGCAAGTCACGTCGGCCCCCTTGCTAGTATTATCAAAGACTCCGGGCGACTATCCAATCAGCGTCTCCAATCGAACTATACAGGGGCAGCCTTAGAGTTGCAACCATGCAGGCTTATCTGCATGAACGTTTTTCGGCTATCGCACCACCCCCCTCGTCCACTCAGTCCACTCAGTCCTGGACACTCAGTCCACTCAGTCCACTTGACTGAAGATAATAATCTATTCAGACAAGGAAGCATAAGTCACTCAGGCTTGATCCTTGAGCTTTGCCGCTGGTTGGTGCGGTTCCGGGGACGGCGCGCGTGCTCTGTAACACGTCAATTGAGTAGTCTGCAGGTGGGTGCGGACAGTAATATCCCTACGGCGGGCCTAGCGATCCGCGATGCATTTTGAGCAACGTTCCACGGTCTTGCGATTTTCTCTCTGACCTGGGTGTCAACGGGCAACATATATAGCATCCTTATAGCATCTCCATGCAGTATCCTTGGTTAGGTTGTGCAGGCTGGTCCACACGGCGACGGCCTGTCCCGTCCTGAAGTCGGAAAGTCGAATCACCGTAGGTCTAGAAGCTAAGCTCCCTGGACCGTATTGTAACGCTGCCATTGGCATTGAATTTCACATGTTTTTCTGGCGGCATGATCTGCAGAGCTGTGCGTACTTCCTGCACGACTTGTCCAAGCGCCAAAAGTGGCAAGCCGTTCAGAGAGGAATGCGTATTTACCTGGCCTGCGCTGCACTGCAATCTCGAAACTCGATCAGCTTCGGGCGGCAAATGCGACTTCAGGGGGGACCCTGAAAGATGCGCAGAACATGCATTTGTTGGGCGCAACGTTCCTAACTTCTAGAACCGATACTTCGTAGGTATTTTCGGCCTCGCCCAGCTTCATCCCCACGCCAAGCTCTGCCGAAATGCGCTCACAGACGTTCACGAGAGACGCATCACCTTCGGCCTTGGGCGCGAAGCAATGGACGTGGACCATTGGCAGCTTGGTGCCCGTATGAGGAGCGAAGAGGTGCTCCCGCCCCGCGTACAGACCGCGGAAATGAGGTAAGAAGGTGATAGCGGATGCGGGGAGGTTCATGACAAAATGAGAAATGGTTGGAGGAATGAATTTTCGTTCGGGCTCTAGAGGGTGCACCTTGTTCCCGGCGGCACTCGAATCAGGGTGCTGGCGGCGCTTCTCTCTTCTATTCGGCCCCGCGGCGGCATATTCTTGATTTGCAGAGGCAGCGTACACCAGATCGGCAGCTTCACAAATGAACGTCCGGCCGTCCTGATTGAACGGTCGCACGTACTGTCCGACCTAACGATGGCGTGTCAGCCTAATACAAGACACACATGTTTCCCGCTCGACTTTTGCCACTCACCTTGTTGCGCCGAATGTTTTCATCGAGGTAACGATAGCTCTCGGGATTGTAGTCATTTGCCCAGAGGAACACACCTTTCTTGCCGGCGGGCACTGCGAAAGGGCCAATGCCGGCCATGACATCGCACACGACCTCGCCCGGTTGGAATATGTTGATCAACCGCCTGTGCTCACCTTCGAGCTTGCTGTTCCAGTACACTTTGGAGTAGTCGAATCGGAAGACGCAGTCGTTCTCGCGAGCCTCGACATTCATGTCGTTTGGTCCAGCAAGGACCTCATACGCGAACGTCCGAAATTCGGACTCGGTTCCCACGTCGGCAACTTTGTTGATGACTGTCTTGATCGAAGGATTCTTATCAAGCAGTACTTCGGCGATCAGCTTCTTGTAGGGGAGAAACGCCTCCCTTAGATTCATGTGCGCGACATGTCCGGCTTGGTTGAACCCCGAAGGAATACCGTCATGCTCGTCCCTTAGGTCAGGGGGCAGCACTGATTTCATTACATCCTCTACGAAATGGGTTAACGCGGCGCGTCCTTCGAACCGAAACCCAACTGAATGTAATTACCATAAGACCAGTAGTCGTAGTCCAGGAATAAGTCGTACGGAACTATCCCTACCTCCTTACTCGATACCCCCTCTTGGAGCGTAGGGGTCCACGTCTCGGGCACTGCAGATAGTCATCGTCAGCAGCCATGAACCTCCTTTGTAACTGAGACACTTATTGCTCTGACATTACCTCCAACCTTGATTTTCAGATCCAGGAGTAAGCACTTGGTGCCCTGCGACGCAAGGGCCTGATCCGGATGTGGCACCACGCCCGGTATCCTCTCGACAGCTAAGAGCGCATTATCTCCCTGCAGTTTCTGCCGCCACGCGGAGATCTTCTTCCGATCCGCGACAGCAGCGGCGGCCAGGTTGACCGTCTTCCTGAAGAGCGAGCGGTCAAGCACGCCGACCGCAGAGCGGATCACCGGCGGACGGAGCACGCTGCCCATGTCGTCGTCCCCGGCGAGTTCTCTCTGGTAATTAGTAAGCAAGGCGAGCTTAGAAAATTAGCGTTTTCAATCTACATACTGCCATATAAATGTCTTTCTTTCCTGATATAAGGTTGTGCTGTGAGGCGGCGCAAAAGGATCAGATGAACCCCCCTTTAGTCTTTAGTGGTGATTTTGTGCGAAGAAACAGACTGCCAGCCAAAGATCGACAAAATTTCGGCAGGGATTGGTCCCCACGCTAAAATGCAAGGCTGCCAGCTAGCCAGCCAGCCAGCGCAAAAACCCGTGTAACACCACATGCGTCATGACAGATAGAAGGCTACATTTAGCTCAAGCCCTTTCTAATGAGTCTTTGGACTTTTCGAATTTCGAATTTCGAATTTCGATTTATTATGAAATACTTATTTCAACAAGTGTTACGTACATAGTAAGTGGTTTGATTGGCTTGGGTATCATAAGAAGGATTCGATGAGGCTGGCTATGTCTAAATGTGACCGGGCAATAATTAGGTACACATACACATATCGCATAATTCAAAAGGTGGCGCGACAGGAAAAAGTCGTTGTCATTATAAAGTAGCGCTAATCAAACATGATGCTGTTCATTGAGAGGGTCCTATAAGAAACCGTACCATACCTTTCTACCCTTTAAATCTAATCAAACCCGCCAACTTTGTACCCTACTTGCCCAGCTTAAAGGTTGCTTCAGTATACTTCCGTAGACCTCGAAGAAACACTTGGTAACCAACACCTTGATTGTCGGGTGCGCAGTATATCTCAGTCAGCCGAATCGGCCACGGAGGGTATCCCTGAAGATTCACGTACGGCTCGAACGAGATGAGTAGATCCGGCTCCGGCATGATAGCCTCGGAGAGCTCGTTATTCAGCACATCTGCAGTGATGTCCGCTGCTGTTATTTTCTCCTTGTGAACCATCTGGACTAGAACCTTAGTAAGGTCGACCATAGCCTCTCGACCGTCTTCTTCCGAAATGAGCACGACGTCTAGTGAAAACAGATCGCGTGGGAGGTATCCCTGGCTCGCGGAACGAACAGTTGAGGCGCCGCGAGAGGAGAGTGAGAGCGGCGGGGCCTGTCGCTTCCCGAACCAGGCCTTGAGCTTATGCGCTAAAGCACGATGTGTCTGAGGCATGTAGCGTTTGAGTACTCCTGCATCTTCATGTTAGCTTTGGTACATATCATACATAAAACGAGCTGTGTTGCTTTACCAGACCGCTCGTATATCGATAATCGAGGAATGCCGGCGGAGGCGCACCATGCCGCTACCTCGGAGGCTTCGTTGACAAGCTTCTCCAAAGCATCTCCCGCTCTGCCACCGTCTTCCAAGGTCAATATGACACTAACGTGCTTCGGCAGCCGGTTTAAGGTGCTGACATCCCGGCGGACATAGTCTGGTGTGTTGTGGTGGTGCTTGAGGATGGAGAGGACTCGGAGGGATACGACATGGCAGGCTATGCGGAATCGGATATAAACGGAGAAGATTGCGTGTACGATGATGTACAATAGTAAATAGAGTTGCGACCTAAGGAACTTCCTAATTCCAAAGTGGGACGTCTCCTGCTTCTTGCGACTATGGCTACGACTTCGTGATCGGATGGGTGGAGCTGGTAGGTAGTTCTATAGAGATCGGGCATGTTAGGGACGTAGACTTGAAGTTTAATATACCCCGTACCCGAACTCTAGCTTAAGCTCGAGATGACGGGAGATGGATTGCCATACCTCAACAAGCTTTTCTCGGTCCCTGACGCCGAGCTTCTTATGCCCGGTCTTTTCATCTTCCCGATAAGCTTCTGTGTCCCTAGCGGTGAACGGCATGGCGGAGGTTGCTTCGAAATTGAGTTGACGGGACGCAGCCGAATCCCGGGAGTGTAATCAGGACCAGAAATAAGAGACGCTATGCAGACTTTAAAGGGGATTCTGCTTGCATAGCCTGGAGCGCCGAGTGGGATACGTAGTCTGACGCGCAATTGGGTAGGCTTGGGCTAGCAAGCTTGAAAATCCCAAGATTTGCTTGGATCAGATGTTAATAGCTACAGGCCACGATAATCAGCTGGCTGTGGATTTAGGGCGTCGTATCAAGTTCCAAGCTCTCTGCTCAGCCACCGCTTTGGTGGCATGGCTGCATGGAATAGGTAGTGGAGTTGCCCAGTGCCCACTATTGTTACCTATCGATAAGATAAATAACCTAGCACACTACCTATCCCTCCTGTACCCCTGTAATCCGTTAGGTACCTGTAACCCCCAACGCCCGCTATGGCCTCGTTCGTCAGATGGAACTTCACCTTACCGGCGCATTCGCTACAAACATTCACGTCGTCTAACGGCAACTACTCCAACCAACGGCTACGACACAACTCTTCCGCATCGCCACTCTCCATGTCGCAGGACAAAGTTCCTGTCCCTGCTTGAAGCAATGGAGCGGTCCGGGTCCGGAGGGTCGCGAGCCCTGTTCCCCAAGGGACCTAGCTTTACCATCGACGACTTCTCTAACAAAGACTTCATCGTGCGAGACTTCGTCGACGACCTGGCCGAAAGCTCCTTGTCCTCCAATCGTCGGTCAGGTCCTGCTTCGGCTCAGCAACCCTTTGACCCGAAGCCCTTGATCCGGACTTTTGAAAGTATGGCGCAGCACTGCTACTCAAATTCAACGTGAACCAATGTGCTAATGCCTGTCTAGATGCACTGCAAGGCCTCGGCAACCTCTCTGAGGAGCTCCAAGCTAAAGAATCAGATCTTCTATCCCAAGTCCGCCGCGCTGAAATTCAGCATGACCAGACCCTCGATACTCTCGGTAATAAATTAGACCAGTCCATCGACCAGTTCGAGGCTTTGGACCTAACCCTCAATAATCCAAACGAAAATGATCGAGGAAGCCGTGGCGAGGCAGGCGGGAACATCGCAGTCCAAATCGGAGAGAAGCTAGAAGAGCTGGATAGAAAACGCAGGCGGGCGCTGGATGCCAATTTCCTCATACAATGCTGGCTTCAAGTCAGCGAAACCGGGGAGCTCACGTCGCTCCAGGACATTCAACGCCAGGGCGGATCCGAGAATAAAGTACGATGTGCCGTAATTGCACACCAACTGATGCGTATCAGCCAAAGATTGGACCCTGTTTCTTGGGGCCATACAAATGGGGTTCGCAACGGGGCCACAAACGGCGACGACGATATCGAGAGGAGGCACAATACCCGAGAGATACTGGAGAAATTCTGCGAGACGCTGGAGCAGGACCTATTGAAGCAGTTTAACAACAGCTATCGTAAACAAAATTTCGACGATATGAGGGAATGCGCCAAGGTACTACACGATTTCAACGGCGGTGCCAGCGTGATCGCCGTCTTTGTGAACCAGCACCAGTTCTTCATCGATAGAGACCAGCTTATTACGGATGAGGTGACGATGGATGGAGAGACTTGGGACCAACTGGCAGACCCCGATTCCGAACCTCCAGGGGTCGAGCCGAGCCTGCAATCACTCGTCGATGAAGTCAAAATTATTATGCAGGAAGAGTCCTTCATTATCAAACGAGCCTTCCCATACTACGAGACAGTGCTCATTAAGTTTATACAACGAGTATTCCAACAATCAATACAGCAGCGGCTAGAGATGGTCCTGGAGAAGGCCGATACAATCTCATCATTAGCCTTTCTTCGGTCTTTACATGCCTCCAGGAGCTATATCGGTGCTCTAGTAGAGGACCTAAAATCTCATGGGCTCACGGAACATCCGGAGCCTTGTTCACCACAAATATCCCAAACTCTGGACCAGCAGATGGAGGAACTGTTTGTCCCATATATAGTGGGCAACTCATATATCGAGCGCGAGAAGAGGAGTTTAGAAGAACTATTTAACTCTCTACTCTTCAAGTACAATATTTATCACTCTAGGCGGAAGAAGGCACCGACTGGGTTTATGGCTTCACTAGCCCAACAAACCAACCAGCTCATGGCATCCGCTAAGGACGCGTATCTAGAGCGACTTGAGTCGTCTGATCTCACGCCCACGCAGAAGGCTATGATGTTGAGAGTCGCCGGCGTGCAAGAGACGGATAAGAACAAGAACGAGATTGAGGTTTCCGAATCGGAAGGTGTCTTAAGCACCGCCACCGCTAAGAGGATGTTAACTTGGCTCGCTGAAAGTGTTCGGCGAACCTTGGAGCTAGGCAGCCAGAGCGATACGCCCAAGGACGTGGCTACACTGCTGAATCTCCTACTAATGAACATGGGCCAAGTCTACGTAGAGACGGCCCTGGAAGCGGCTCTTGAGAAGGCCACATCTCAAGAGAACGTGAGGACGGAACCAGATCTTAGCTATTTGCCTTCTGTCCGACCTGCCGTAACAATCGGCAGCATGATGAACCGCTTTATCAATACTGTGCTGATCCGCCTCGCCGAGTCCAACACCACGGTTCGTAGGAGCATGGAGGCGCAAGCGAAGATGGGCATCGAAAGCATTGAGAAGAAAGCCGGGAGCATTATGAAGAGCACCGTAGATGTTATTGTCAACTGGGTGTCGAAATCGCTCGCACAGCAGAAGAAACTCGACTTCCTGCCGAAAGACGAACTCAGCATCATCGAGTCCCTGCAGACGCCGACGTGCACGTCCATCAGCCTGTTCCTGTCCAAGGGCACGCGGCTGATCGGGCAGGCCGTCGACGGCGCCAACCTCGAGGTATTCAGCAGCGAGCTGGCGCTCGAGATCCAGCGGCTCGTGTTCGAGCACTTCAAAAAGTTCAAGGTGAACGCGACGGGTGGCCTCATGGTCACCAAGGACATCGCCAAGTACGTGGCAACCCTCAAGGAGTGGCCCCTCTCTAAGGACGTCGAGGCCGCCGTGGAGCTGCTCACCGAGATCGGCTACCTGTTCATCATCGGCCCCGAGGCCCTGCGCGAGAGGTCCAGAAACCTGGCGACCGGCAGTGGCGCCGCCGCCAGGGGCAAGCTGCGGAAGGCCGACTTCAAGGCTTTCATACAGAGCAGAGACGACGCGCGGACCGTTGGTGTGCAGAGCGTGCTCTCCAGCTTGTAGGGTCTTAAGGGGATGATATAGAATAGGACGAATAACGGGAAGTGAAACAAACAATGTTCGGCAGCCCGGTATTTCGAACTCGAATGTCGTGCGTCGGGCCGTTTGGATCGCGCGTGGGGGCAGTTGTTTTTTGGGTTGTGTATATGTAATAATTACGAAGTTCAATGAGATACCATCTGGGGAGAGACGGGCACGTTTCTCACGTATTCACTTCGTATATCGCTGCACATGTGAATCAGACTTGTTGTGCCTTATTACCTTGGGTAGGTTCTCTCTGGTAACTGGTAAGAAGTAGCTCAATGCACTGCATGCCCCCTGGATCCGGGGTCTCACGAGTATACAAGACCCCGCGCCAGTAGCTCATTGACGAGTCTGACAGCCGCTAGGTTACTCGGTGGTTACAAAATACGGTGGAGACAATTGTTCGGAATACAAATCATTCCCTATTTTGCCACCACTATAGTTTCAACTCATATATATCGCACGTATTGGTTGGGATTTTACTACAATTAGACCCTAGCCAACCAAGCCAATGCCAGAGGCAATAGCTATACAGGTTTAGCTCCTAGTCCTTTAGTTACACCGCAAGAGAACCAGCCAGCCAACCGCCACGGCGGCCGCACAAGTTCGCAAGCATCCCCCTCCGTATCCTATATGACAGCACACAAAGGCGGACGCCGAAGAGTAGAAGACTCGGAACGTCGTAATGCCGTCCCCCCTCCCGTCAAACCCACGCCCACCAGGTATATATGTACAATAGCACTTTTCCGCACCCACCCTTATCCCTCAGAACGCCCCTCCTTAAAAATCCGCGGCGTAGAGCACCACAGTCCATTGGTGACGTCTTCCGCGCCGTATAACAAAGCCAACATAGAAGCCACCGTGCTGTATTGAGAGAAGTGTATCTTCCTCTCCGGAAACAATCGATACTGAGAAGTAATGTCGTTTATTCAGCGCCAGTTGCCCTGGCTCAGCGAGAGCAGTCCGGCAACGCAGTCCATATCGCCGCGCTTGCTAGGACTGACCTCGGTGCTGTTCTCCTTGTCCTCGAATATCGCCAAGCCCGTATCCCGAGTCTTCTGAGAAGGCGCCGTGTTCGCTCGGTTCCCGAATAGCCGCTTCGCCGCGCTGTCTTGCTCGCCGAGGACGCGTCCCACTCTTCGCGGGTTTTTGCCTGGCATTGCCGGGGCGGGCATCTTAGGCGACGGAAGCGCACGTCGACGGTGAGGATTCCCCTCTTGATCGGGGCTCCAGTTCTCCTTGTCGGAGTCGCCCGACGGGCTCAGGATGACGGATAAGCTGCCTTTTCCGGGTTTCTTCTCCGGATCTGCCGATAGAACCGCTTTATCCATCGGTGCGAGTGGCAGGCTCTGCATGCGTGCCACACTGCTAGTCGTGCGGCTGAGCTTGGCCTTCTTCGCTCCTCCTTCCCTATGCGTCGACCTGTGGGCTGGTGCATTACGCTTGCCTGGGTTAGGCTGTAGAGTGTTCGTGCTATGGCCGTGTACTAGATTGCTAAGGCTCGCGGACGAGCTGCTGGAGCGCAATAGATTGATGGCCGCTACAGCTGAACCGGAAGACTCGTTCTCGGCTTGCTTCGTCAACTCATCACGAGTGTCAGAATCGCAGCAAGATTCCCACGCGTGAACGTCTCGTGACCGGCCTCGGGTCAGTTGCGGGGGAAGATGCGCAGTAAGAGTAGAAATCGGAGGAAGAGTAATGCCGGGCAAGGCGCTCCGGCTCCTGTGGAGAGTCCGGCTAGCGCGAACCGGCGGTAGGGTGTCCGCGTCTCCCGGCAGCTGGATCTGAGTGGGACACGGAGGGGACGGCTGAGAGGAGACCAATTCGGCCTTTCCGTCCAGGGATAAAGACAATCGAACCTTAGAGGAAGACGACGAAGGAGGCGGAAGAATAGAGGCGGGCGAACTACTGGCATTAGAGTTAAATGAAGAGAATGAGTCGATCCTATCATGATATTAGTGTACAGGTTCTAAGCTGAATAAAATGAAGGACCTACCTGAACGAGTCGTCTCCGGCTCGGCCTAGAGTAGAAGGAGTTGAGAAGGAGCTTTCAAAGCTTCGTCGGTTGGATAGGTACGGGGCCGGTGTTGACAAGGGCTGAGAGAGGGAGAGGCCTTCGGGTTCAAACTTCTGCGAGGATGGCGTCGTGTCCTTTTGGGAGGACTCGGGCCCCACGCTCGCAGCCGTCTCTTCCGTGTCAGGGTCGACAGGTACCATTTTCGGAGAAGATTGGGTAGAGTGCTGAGGTGTCGCGTCTCGGGGACTGGGAAGTGATTTTTCCACCTCGGGGGCAGCTTCATTCTCAATGGACATGACTTCTAGTGACTCTACGGCATTGGATGCGCCAATTGGCGTAGGAATGGGGTCGGAGGATAGGATTTGCACGCCGCCGTACCTGAGGGCAGCGATCTCTTGCGGGGAAAGTGGGCGCGATTTTCGACGGTCGTTCTGACGACGGTTCTGAAACCATATCTATAGACAAGGTTAGTATCGATTGGCAAGAACGCGACTGTTTAGCGAGGCCATCTGTTTCTCCTAATGCGTCCTGCTAAGTAGACTTACCTGAACTTCCTTCTCGTTCAGTGAGACGCGACTCACAATGTCGAGACGCGCCGCCTTGTCGGGTTTGGGATTGGTGCTATACGCTGTTTCGAGGATAGCCTTGTCTTGTGTACTATATACGAAGGGAAACGTTTAGTCTAAAGACGGGAAACATGGGGTAGTTTGCTTTAAGATACTTACGTGGTTCTCTTTCGCTTGCCCTTGGGGTGTTTCTCGGTGTTGGGGTCGTGGGAGGGATAACCAGATTCTAGTCTAAAGGAGGATTCGAAGGACATGGCAGACGAGTCCGGGTTGCTGCCCTGGGAGCTAAAGGAACTTCGAGCCTCGCGCGTGTCGTGGGTCTCGTGAGGTTCGTGGGTGGGCGCCATGGTGGGAGGTGAGGACGCGGTGGAGTGGGACATATTCGATAGCTGCTATACCATGCACATGCATGTATTTTGGAAGTTGAAAGTTCGAAGATGGAAGTTGGGAGCACAGGATTTGGAAACGAGAGACAAAACCTCGCGATATGTATGAATCCTCGTTGTGACGTCGAGAATAGGTGGTGCAGATATAGTAGTCCAGTGGCAGAGGAAAGAGAGAAGAGAGCTCTGGTGGCCGGTGTTGGAGTATGATCTACTAGTGGGGACCTTTTGGCGTGTCAGTTGTGTGTAATCAAGACCGCGTCTTGAAATTCAATGCAGGAGCTCGGGCCATGTGCCAATTGGCGAATCACAGCCCAGAACGCGGTGAAATCAAGCCGAAAAGGGCAATCTATTTACTCGGGCGTGACAATCTCCAGGTAGACCAGCCGAAATTCTTTTAATCGTTCCAAAACACAATGGAATTTGTTATGATTGGAAGGCAGAAATAAAATGGCAATTAAACATACTCGCCGGGGATAGAGCAACACATTTCACCAATTAAGCACAAGAATGGCACCCTAATAAACTTATTAAACCCCGGTATGAGTTATGAGGTGCATGACCTTCACATCTCTTATCTTATTAACTTGTCAAAGTCCATCGTTGTGGCCCAGGCGCGATTCGCGATCTACCTCATGATCCACCACCCTGCCACCTGCCACCCGGCCACCCGGCCACCCCAGCGTCCCGTAGCTAGCTGAGCCGCTAGCGACACGCATCCACTTTATCCTCTTACTTCGGTACTTCACCCTTGACCCTCAACTTGCGGTACTCCTCGATAGCCTCCAGAGCCTCTTCCTTCCGGAATTCATCGAGATTGGGCCAGCCGAAACAACGATAGATGTGGCGAATCCATTTTACCTGATTGTATTAAGAATGTTGTGTTAGCATATTCCCTTAGCATTCTAGACTTTAGCAGGATAGATATATCTAGAGTCTCGAGAAAGTGTTTCTTTTCCTTTCGAAACAACTCGTGCACTCTAGAATGATACCTTGAGGAAAAAGAAGCCGACATGAAATGTTTTTTACACTTACATCCTGGTCCGACGGAAATACCGCGCCCGGTTGCATCTCGGGACGGGCGACTTCGTACTTGGGATCATGGATTTTCTGCGCATCGAAGACAGTCTCGGTTCCGGGGATCGGAAACAGCGCTAGCTTCTCGTACTTCGCCTTGAGCTTAGCGAAGAAGTCTCCGAAAGGTACGAAGCCCGATGGACCGTCGGTAGTTGAATATTCGTTGACTGTGCCGGTGTCGGTGTTAAGAAAGAGTTCTCGTCCGTCGATGTGGCAGGCAGTAGCGATGTATACCGTGCTCGACATTGCCGTGGGACCAAAAGCCCAGCCGCCCAGTTGGGCAAGCATGAGAGGGTCCTGTCCGATGAATGGTATTGACAGAGTTGAGTAATCGACTGCGTGGCATCGAAAGTGGACATGTTTTCCTTCATCGCCGCACCCCTCTAGGTACGGTAGGTACTTCAGAACCTCCATCGTGAAAGCAGTCTTGTTAGATGTGTTGCAGACCTCGTCGGTGAAGCCCGGCCATCCTCCCGCGGGTGGACGCTTGATAGCCGATGCAGGAAGGTGCAATTTCGTCAGAAACGTATAGAAGTCGTCGAGAATCGCGGCATACTCGGCAGGGGTGGAAGGGACAGACATTCTGAAAGGCTGTAGTCGGCTACGACGTTTGTGTGGACGATGATGACGGCAAGGTTAGAAAACTTGCACACTTCTAATGGATTGCAAGAAGTGTGCAGGTCTTTATTACCGACACTGGCGACGTCGATGTTCGATTCTTTTCGAAATTTAACAAGTGCGATAAGATGTCGAAGTCGAGGTTGCAATTCCTAAGCCGGCTCCCAAGCCAGCTTTGTAGGCGATGGCGATGTTCTGGGAAGGCGCCGTGACAGCCTTAAGAAATGTTCGTTTGCTCGCTTATTCACGTGGCAACTGCCTTCATTGACTCGGCCATTGTAATTTATTCACTTGCCGACAAAAAGCCCTAAATGATCACCTAGGTAGATTTAAAAGGATTAGTCCATTACCTGGACGGCCCCTCTGTTGTTATTCGGTTCGCACCTCCCACTTCAATATACAAGCTGCCTCGAGTAATACCTACTGCAGTGACAAGCGTGGAATGATAAAGATATCTCTTGATATACCTACCTAGGTACCTAATCTACCCAGCCTTAGAGGGTGGTTTGCTACAAATATCTATTTAACTATCATACTATGGTATAGGTGAGTGTTTTACCTTATATATAAAGTCAAGTAATAATATTCTAACCACTCGTTCTTGCATGCCATTGTCACAATACAGGAGACGGGATGGTCTAGTTTTCATGAGATATTTCTTGAGTGAAGTTTGTCTCACTTCAGCCAGGGCTCAGCCGAATGATATAGCCAGAAAAGTCACTTAGATCAAATATCATTACATAAAAAGTCCCATATACAAAAGCTTCCGCTACTTTGAGACCCCGAAAATATTTAATTCATCTAAAAATACTGGTCGACTCACTCGCCACCGTTGCGAGTGGCAGAGAGAGGATGTATGGGAATCGCTGAAAAATCATCGTAAAAACATTGATCCTGTGGCATTGATCTATGACCCAAGCAATTGGTAGAAGATTGCCACGCTGCGGGGAGATACGTCGAATCGACTACCGCTGATTGATGAAAATCGTGCGCCAATGAACTCCATGAAGCGTATCGAGAGACCGCCTCGATGCTGCTGTGCCTGCAGAGGGGAAAATATACCCTACTGCAATATACGCCGCCATCTAGCCCAACCCATGATTCTAAATCTATGCTCTTGATCTACATACCCAAAAGGCTCATCTGTCGGCGCAAAGGGCTCGCGCTGATGCTGCCGTCTTCGCTTGCGTAGTATGCGGAATCCGTATCAATATCCCACTCGGGCTCGTCTTCCTCGGCAATGGAGCTGTTTTGACCTGTCTTGCTTTCGAAACCTTTCTGGGTAGCAGCTCGTGTGTTCCACTGGAGGGTACGCGACACGCTGTCAAACCATTCGGTCGGGGAGCTCATAACGGTGGGAAACGGGTATTGAGAGGCTGTGATCGTGACGCAATCGCCCTGCTTCAACTCTACTCTGCCTTTCCCATCGAATGCACAGTAGGCCGTAGCACGAGAATTGCGCGGGATAGAAACGCGGAGAAGCATTGTGTCGCTTAGGACCATGGGTCGGAACGACAGCGTGTGGGGGCAAATAGGAGTAAGGAGAATGGCGGGAAGGTCGGGGCTGACGAGAGACCCGCCCGCGGAAAGGGAGTACGCCGTCGATCCAGTGGGAGTGGAAAATATGCAGCCGTCGGCTTGAACAACGGTCAAGAGTTCGTTGTCGCCGTACAACTCTAGGTTGGAGACGTAAGGAGACGGGCCTCGGTCAATGACGAGCTCGTTGAGCACTTCAAATTGCTCTCCTTCCTCCATATCCTGGCCTGAAGCGCCATCACGGTAAACGGTGCAAGTAAACCGCATTCGCAGATTTACGCGCATTCCCTCCTCACCCATAACTCTGTTGAGATGTTGCTTATACTTCTCGAACTCGAAGCTGGTTAAGAAACCGAGACTGCCCAGGCTGAAAGAGAGAACAGGAGGTACCACCCGCTGGAAAAGCCAAGAAGTAAACAGAACAGTTCCATCACCGCCAAGAGTCAGGACAAGATCGAACTTTTCAGGGTTACTCCAGCAGAGATCAGGGGACCAGTAACGAAGCATACTCTCGAAACGGGGATCCTCG
This sequence comes from Hypoxylon sp. FL1150, assembly GCA_022495205.1. Taxonomy (NCBI): domain Eukaryota; kingdom Fungi; phylum Ascomycota; class Sordariomycetes; order Xylariales; family Hypoxylaceae; genus Hypoxylon; species Hypoxylon sp. FL1150. The sequence goes on along the minus strand of MU376207.1, from coordinate 167,863 downwards.
TCGACAATGCTAGGTGCGCCGAATCGCTTGGAGTTGCGCAGCTTTGCATCGACATAGACACTGACGCCTATGTTGCGACCATACCGGGGAGTTCTGAGAAGCCACATGGTCAATTCCCTGGTTAGGTAGACCAATTCGTTGTCGCGAGCTTTGGTGACGATCATGACACTGCGTACCGCCCGACGAATGGGTCTGCGCTGGAGTTGCTTGGAAACCTCGCGGACACCCGTTGCAGTCTGGACGAGTCGCGAATGCGACATCCATTCATCATTATTGATTTCCTCGAGAACCTTATCGAAATCGACGGCGTCATCGAAGCGGTTGTGGTAGAAGCATGGCGATTGAAGGGAAGGGAACGCGGTGGCTGGCGTCATGGTCTTGGCAGTAAGTTCGTTGAGGGCGTCGGAAAGTTGTTGGGAGGAAGAGGAATTGGGAGGTCGCTGAGTTGCCGTGGCGGTCAACATGCTGTTTAATGATAATGCTTCGGGCTTGTTGTTTCGTGCGACAGAGGCCAAAGCCTTCATAAGAGTCTGACGAGGCACAGACTCGACGGAAAGGACGTTGTTGCAGTGACCGTTTGGCTGGTTGATTAGCGCAGCGTCCGAAGTTTTCGTGGCTAGAGCAGAAGGCTCAGGTAGTGTGTCGTCGCGCGCTTCATTGCTAGAGAATTCTGACTGAGAAGGGTTGGAAGAATTGGCAGCCATAAAAAGCGGCAGACGGTCGGAGTTTGTAGGCGAGCTGGTAGATTGTCGCAGGGGTTCGGGGCGATCAGCGATGGCGATGGATGGCTTCTTAGTAAAAGATGCGGGCCCGAGAGCGACACCGATTGCTCCGTCAGCTGAAGGCTCTAACGAGTTTTGGTTACTGTTGCTGAGCACAGAATGTACCCCCATTGTTGGAGAAGTGGTTAAGCCCGATTGAGACATAGCCCCGCACTTTGACACTAGATTAACCCCTATAATAGGCCGTATGGAGGCCCTAGTGCAGTGATGTGTCTCGTGTGCTAGGAGCGGACAAAAAGAGCCCGAATCCGAATATGCCACAAAGGGATGGGCTTATGGCTTATGACTTATGACTTGTGCTATGTCCGAACCGTAAGGTGCAGGATGATGATATAGGATGATCTAACTCGGGACTTTGTAAGACCCGGATTTCAACAGCCCTAGGATCTTAATTCCGCCTTCGACGCGATTCTTCGAATTTGCCTGACTACACCAGTTTGTCAGCCCGGGCGAATTATACATACGTAATAGCACATGTGCAGTTCTGATATATATATATCACAAACCATCGACCGCACCACCCCACGCCATAATAGCGAACCGCCGTAGGGACCTCCGTATGGTTGTTCGAATGGTAGCACTTGCCAAGGGACTATAGGCGCTGTTCGCCTGGGCAAATCATAATCCAAGAAACTTACATAAGGCTGTACCCAGGTGCGACGCTAGTCCTGTGCTATTGCTGTACAGGATGTGACGACAATTCCGTCACGGCAGTAATTTAGGTGCTAGAGGACGGCGTGACACAATATCTTCTTGGTGTCGTGCAGGAGAATAAATCCCGAAAACTGCGAGATCCCGCTCTATTCGATGAAGTGGACAAGGTATCCTGGATTCTCTTCGGAGAAAAGTCGCTTGTGTCTACTATCGGTCTGGTAAGTGATCGTGCAAAAGAAGGGTCGAGAAGGCCGCGGAAATCAGGCAGAGATTCGAGGAACGAGAGTTTTTAATGGGACGATTTAGTAGAACGAAGTTTTGGAGGTATAATAAAAGGCAAGCCTATTAAAAAGAGATAGAGAAACACTAGGTCAACTCCACGAGGTAGAAAAGAATGTATATAGAAATGAAGATATCGAAAAGGTAAAGCAGCTAGGCTGGCAGTCAACGATGCAAAGACTTGGAGTGGTCAGTTGCAAGAACTTCCAGAGCTCTGCTTTGGTTGAAGAGAAAGGCTTGGGTCTAGATGACTGGAGAACCAAACTAGACAAGAAGCCCAAGAATACTGTACCGGACCTCAGCTTATTTAGACGATTCCATCACCTAGAGGTGACATAGAAAGAGGACCGGGTGAGGAGCAGCTGAAGCGGCATCAAACAAGAGACAGCTCGGTAGCTCCGTGCATGGACTGTGGAGTAGCAGCTTGGTGGGGCTAGTAAGGGTCTTGAGGAGCCGGGACAAGACCCATGAGGTACGAGGTACGTACTGTCACTGCCACAACTGCCATGCATAGTAGATTAGGTATTCCGTAGGAGTAATAAGATTTGGGTCAAACTCGAGGGTCAAGAATACCTAGGTAGAGTCTGATGCGCCTAGCTGTAACTTGGATGTACCAAGAACGGCAGTAAACCCCGAGTGGAGTGCCGCCAACACCAAGTCCGCCGCGAAGGCTAAGTGCGGATACCTATCTGTATCTTCAGCCATGCAGACCCAGGGTGCCAGGGTGCCAGGGTGCCAGGGAAGCGGAGGCTAGAGAGTGCGTGGCGGGTAGTTTGACCCACTACTGCTACCTAGTCCTTTCTCCTGTTTTCCCTAACAGAAATTGTTAAGTGTTTTCGCGCCAGGTCTCACGATGCAACCCTTCAGGCAGGGGTGTGTAAGCGAGCGGTGCATACTATGTAAGAGGATTGGGCTCGTCTCATCTCCCGGCTTCCAAGCACACAGACACAGGGCTCACTGGTCCTTGCAGAAGCTTGCAGGCACTCGTGGCCCATCTTGCATTCAACTCTCGTCGGTTGACAGGTCAATCAACTGAAGGTCGACGGGGATTCTTGAGCCTCCTTGATCTCCAGCGGACATATCTGCATAATCCCGAGATGTTTTGAGAGGACGAATCCTGCGTCTGGAACGGCCGTCGAGCAAAACACCTTCCCCTGCGCAGATCACACATCCAGAAACAATGAATAACCGCCACTCTACCCAATGCACATTCTCCATTGGATCACAACAATATTTCGTATTTCGAAGGGGTTGCCAGCCTGTCTCATTGGCACTTTTGGTATGTCCTAGCTGACAAAACGCTTCTATCAATCATGTGCTGTGATTAGGTATTTGCAGATAATACTGCCTATGATGGCAGTCAGGCTGCTGTCCCTACACTCGATTAGTTTTGAGCAACCGAGATGTGACGCCGCCCAGGTTTCCCGAGATCATAATCGATGCACTACAGCATACCCCTTAATAAGCCTGACATGTCAGTTCAGTTAGATTCTTGGCAAGCATTGACGAGACGTACCTGATCGTAGGCTTACTAGGAGAGATGCCGTTTTCCCGTCCGTTTATTAAAAATCTGCCAACCTAGCCGAATGATCTACCGCACTTGGGTGAAGATCTCGAACATCCCGTTGGTAATGCATTCGTTCGGGAGCATCAAACATGTCTGGGCAGGGCTAGCCCAGCAACAGATCGACGATGGCCGTACTCCAGAATGGCGGTCTGGCGCTTGTGAGAACCTAGCTAGTCACTACCACAAACGACAACGCGTGGCACGTGTTGACACACAATTCGTGGCTCGGTATTGGAGAAAGCATTATTTACTTCCAATGCAAATCCGAGACTATTTTTTCCTCTAACGTTGACCGCGTGAACTGCCTCAGGTCTGTACCAGCTACGCTGTCGCCGTCCATAAAGGTGTCGCCATCGGCAGCGACGGACGAGCAGCATTGACGCTGAGCAACCGCAAAGACATCATCCCATTCTTTCGTCGTGAAGCCTCCTTCACTTTCCACCAGTATCAATTCGTCATGTGAGGTGAAGGCGAAGACGTGGAACGATTGTGAGACCTCGATCTCCCGTGGGGAGGGGTTCAAAACGGTCTTTGTAGATTGGCCATCGGAGACGATAGCCAAGGAAGTCGACGTCAATGTTGCCGTCAGTGGAAGGGCAGCCGAAAGAAGAGATAGTACTGCCGTTTGCAACAGAGCAGGGAGTATCGCTAGGTTCTTAAGCACGGCACATATAATTAGTATATCCAGTCCGGTTATAAGTATATAGAAGTACAAGCTCACCGAGCTGGCCTGGACGACTTTGGCGTTCACATATTCGTTTTCTGGTGCAGTAGTAACTTGTAAAATAATCTGAATAAGGGTTCGCGGAAAGTTTTCGACGAGGATGATCTGGCGTAGGGTAGACTGAATCAGGGACTCGAGGTGTCTTTCTCTCGTACCTGTAAATAGTGAGCTACTTATATATATAAGGTTCATGGTCGGAAGGAAGACATACCTCCAACCCCTGCAGCTGGTCGTACGATCACGTCGACGGCTGCCTCCTCTGGAATCTCGTCTTTTCTTTGAACCTCGATGGGCCCATTAACAGCTCCAACCACGGTATACCCTGCATAGGAGAAGGTGGCAGAGCCGTCGGCGTTTTGAAGATGGGATAATAGAGCTTCTGGCTTAGTATCAACCGTCATCTTGGCTAGGGTTGAAGCGGTTCTGGACAGTTGAATGCAATAGCTGTTAGGAAATCGAACGGTTGAGACGATGATGGTTCGAACTTTTTCTCAAATAGGGTAGTGGGCCTTGCGTCGACTTAGCTTACCCCACCCTGAGCTGTAGCTTGGGAGGTACATATGTATGTAAGAGTTACGTATCGACCTCAGAATTTGCATAATTCCTCCTTTGCCAATTCCTCTTCTATCCTTCTCTATCTTTGGGAATATGACGATATATCATAAGGTATATATATGAATGACTATGGTTATACTTTTAAGTCGATGTATTATATAACTTAAGATGAATATCTAACATGGAAGGAGCTATAAGATATCTGATTTGTGCATTAGTTCACTAAACGAATGGTCACTGTTAAATGACGGTACCTAATAGAGGGGCGGCATAGCTACCTCCTCCTAGTAACCTTCCTTAGGTACCATACCGATTCATGTCACTTCACTTTATTAATCAACCCGTCTCAAGACTCCATCCTCATTCCGCTTGTATATCTTGAGAAGTACTTCCTTTGAATAACACAGAGCATGGCTACACAACACCCTACAACTACGATTCCTAGCCTCAAGGACAGGCTCCCCAAGTTAGAGCCACGCCGTAAGCGGCCTTCACCTTCAAACCCTCTCCCATTACCGGAGACGCCATCATTGCCGTCACCACCGGATACCTCATCATATTCATTCCAGGTTCCCACCCGGCGCATCTTATCCGTCCGGGACCACGACCTCTTTCTCTCGTCGCCTACATACAACCTCGTACTGGCGTTTGTCTTCGGTCTTTCCGATGCCGTAGTAGATATCCCCATCTCAGATATCAGAAGCAACGATGAGTGCAGTCCAGCCGTGCAGTCGATCCTCAGCATCCTCGACGAGGCGGAAGCCCTAGTGGAAGCTACGCCGCCAGACGACTCAATAGAGTCGCGGTTCGGGAACAAGATCTTCCGCACGTTCCTGGACAAAGCCAAGGCGGCGAGCCCGGCGTGGCACCAGAAGCTCGGGCTGACTTCCCAGGAAGCCGTCGCGGAGGTGGAGACGTATCTCAACCACGCCTTCGGCAACCGGACGCGGATCGACTACGGGTCAGGCCACGAGCTCAATTTCATAATATGGCTGCTGTGCCTGTACCAGCTGCGGATTTTGGACAAATCCGACTTCAAAGCCCTGGTCCTGAAGGTCTTCACCCGCTACTTGGAACTCATGCGGACGATCCAGTCCACGTACTACCTCGAGCCGGCCGGCTCGCACGGCGTCTGGGGCCTGGACGACTACCAGTTCCTCCCGTTCCTCTTCGGCGCCAGCCAGCTGCTGCACCACCCCTTCATCACGCCGCTGGCGATCCACCAGGAGCTGACGCTCGAGGAGTTCGGCCGCGACTACATGTACCTCGGGCAGGTGAGCTTCGTCAACAGCACCAAGACGGTGAAGGGCCTGCGCTGGCACAGCCCGATGCTGGACGACATCTCGTCAGCGAAGAGCTGGAACAAGATCGAGGGCGGCATGCGGAGGATGTTCGTGGCCGAGGTCCTGCGGAAGCTGCCGGTCATGCAGCACTTCCTTTTCGGGTCACTGGTGCCCGCCGTGGAAGGCATGAGCACGGAGAGCGAATTGGGCGTGTCGAACGAAGAGGAGGAGGTAGAAGGCGGTGGTGTGGTCGTCGAGCACGATGGAGTCAAGCATGTGCACAACGCCAGCAGTTGGGGTGATTGCTGTGGAATTAAGGTTCCAAGTGCGATCGCGGCCGCCCAGGCGGCGAAGAAGAATGGTGCTGGAGAGACACTACGCCGGATACCGTTCGATTAGATGTCTAATATACGAAAAGAAAAGAAAAGAGTTTACCATCGTCCCGTCTTTAGATTGATATGGTCTCATCATGGGCTGCGCGTTCCTGTTAAAATAGATGCAAATGACCTTCACGAGATAATTGCCACAGCACGAATACTAGTAGTTACAAGATGATTGGTCTATGTATTACAATGCCACGATTTATCCCTTGACGAAACTGATAACTCCAAATGCCTGTAGAGTACCATCCTGCCCGCCACCATTAACGAAAAAGAAAAGGGGTATCCTTTTGCCTCCAAGACCCAAGATACAATGGATCTGCCTTCGTAATGTACAAGCCGCCCAGGCAGCAGTAGTCGTGTCTTCGTAATAACTCCGAAAATAGCAAAAAGCGCCTTCCTTCCGAACCAAGTCTCACCATGGACGAGGCCCCTAGCTCTCCCGATACAGCTGCAGAATATCCGCGCGCGTCTTCTGCCGCGCCTCAGCGTCTATTTGTCTCTGGTTCTCCAGGTCGGCAATCCGTTTCCGGAGCTCCACGACCTGGCTCTCGGCCTTCTTGGCCGCCTCGCGAGACGCGTCACGTCCGCGCTCCAGGCCCTTAGCTTTCGCCGTATATTTCTCCAGCGTGCCCCGGATACCGCGCAGCACATTATCGGGGATGATCAGGCCCCCGAGGTGCGACATGACCTCCTGCGTCATATTTCCGATCCCCGAATCTTTGCCAGGCGTCCCGACCCGCCCCTCTTGTGAAGAAGAAGGGGTCGAGGACGGCGACGATCCGAGCGGCCGGTTGTGGATGGAAGCCGCCAGACCACCGTTGGCGCGCGGCTTCTTCGCGTTGCTGGCCTCGGGGTCGGCGAACAGGACGCGACGGACTGGTCTCTCCGTAAGAGGCGACGGCATGCCGTCCTCCACCACGTGCGTCGTCGTCCTGCCGCCGGCCGCGGCGGGCGTCGCGAAGGCGTCGCAACGCTTGTCCTGCGAGCTCTGGCTGGAGCTGTTTACGAGGGCCACGAGCGCCTCCTCTTCGTCCGCGGAGAAGTCGCTGTACTCGTCGGCGTCCCGCTTCCGCTTTGCGCACAGCGACGGCGTACTCTGCGTCGCGCTGGGCCACGAAGTGCTAACGGTTGCGGAGGTCGGGGCAGCTGGTTTTATCTCGTCCTCGTCCGAGCTGAAAAACTTTTCCAACTCGGCGGGCGACATGTCCTGGGCGGGAGCAGGGCTTCCTTTCACGGTCGTGCTCGCGGGGGTGGCGGTGGCAGCAGCGGAAGGGGTCCCAATCATGCGATTCAGCTCGGCGATGCTGGTCACCGGCGTCTTCTCGGACCAGTGCCTCTTCTCCTTGGCGGGCGTTATGCTTTCGTGAATCGTCCGCTGCCGCTTCGGTCGGCGGCTCGGGGTTCCGTCCGTCTCGCTGCGCGAGTTGGTCAGGACGGAGCCGATCTCGCGCTCGTTCGCATCTTCGGCCCACAGGAAGAAGTCGCACTTGTTCTTCTTCTCGCGATCCTTCTGGCAGGTGTAAAAGGCTCGGCCCTTATTCGCCGACTCCTTCCTGACGATGAGTCGGACGGCGGGGAGACGAGGGCTACAATTGCCTAAAGCAAACTCTGCGTTAGCTCCCAAGTTGCTTGAGTATCTAAAAGGGGGTGGTAGATGTGACCGCCTTGGATGATTTAAGCTTAAATTGTTACTTACAGTGCCAGACTCCATTGCGAAATTGACCGGTCAGTGCAGCGGCTCTGCTCGACGGGGTGCTGGGAACACCCGCTGACTGCATGATGGAGTGCAAGGTGTGTTTCTATTTTCCAAACGTGTACGTATATGCCTCAGTAAGCGTCCTAGAAGATAGCCATGAAGAGATTGAAGCAAAAATGATCGCTTCGAATCGATATCGGCTGTTCGAGCCCGATATTAGCGTTTGCGATGATAGTACAGGTCGATGGTGGGATGAAGAATGACGGCGGGGCTGGGCTGACCTTTTAAGACAGCTTTAGTACGTACCTGCTTTAGCGGTGGCTGGGGTTCTGAGCTGACATGGAGCTGAGCTTGAAGCTTCCATTTGTGGACCCGGCAACAGCCGCATCACAGCCGCACACTTACACTCGTGGCACCATCAAACGTTGAAGCTGGGCGTACAATCTCCATCTCCTTGCAGGGCTCTCCCAACTTCTTTCAGCCTTAGCTAGAGGATACCACCTCATAAAGTACCATATACTTATGTCAACAAAGTTAAAGAGCTTTAAAGAGTCACCAGCATTGTCTACAGGCTAAAGAATTTTGGTATCAGCTTGTCTACGGCGGGCAGTCACAGAATACAAATATAGATATCGGACAGTTAGTCGTTTCTATTCAGCAGCAAAACTCAATTCCTCTCGGGGTATATCATCTAAGCGCAGAAAACTCAAAGTGTGGTATCGAGAGGGAAAAAAACGAAACATTCCGTCAAACCCTCCCCTAAGCGCGAACTCTGATGCCGTACATCTTCAAAACCTGTACCACAATCAACCCCTTTTCCGTATCAACAGTATGCAACCCGGCACGTGCTGTCGAAGTTGTGGTATCAAACAGTGAAATCAAAGCTTTTCAGTTGTTCCCCTATACAGCACCCGAATCAGATTTCGTACCAATAGTCGTCGTCAAGGCCCTCCCTGCTCGGAACAGCACCAGCACCTTCAGGAGGTCCTGCGTAGGTGGCCTCCATCCGTACATTAAGTAATCGGATTTTCATGCCATAATCTCGGACCAATTTGATTAGCTTGTTGGTCTCCGCTGTTATCGGAGCCTGGCCAAGCAGCATCAGTAAGCCGTCGAGCCATTCCGATGCGAGGCTATGGTTCATGGGATGTAGAGTGAGCAGAGGATCTTCTTTGAGTTGGCTAAGATCCTTAAGTTTAGCCACCTCGCCGTCGGCGTAGCCGAAAATCGTAATCTTGGTACTATTGCTGCCATCCGCGCTAACCTCGGTAGAGGGAACAAAGACATTGGACGCGACAGAGCTGACCTCCCTCAGGTCTATCTTCTCACTAAGCGCATCTAAATTGGGGTTCGTGGTCGATCGCAAGGCGAAGTCAGCATAGTGAAGATAGCGGCGATTATGCGACAATTTGGCGTATCTCCAGAGAGTCCCATTAGCTGCGCGCCGGTTCTGCGTACCAGTCCCTTGGCTATCCTTTCGAGGTACGGGCTTGGAAAACCACGAGCCTTGCAGTAGACATCTGATACGTTGTTCTTTGATGAATGTGAGAGCCTCTTGATTTAAACTCTCCCGTACTTTGTACAGGTGTTGGCCCCACTGGTCGTCAAACGAGAGCTCCAGAAGCTCCATCTGCAATTCGCGCAGTCGCCCAAAGTCGTATTCGACTAGATCTTCCTCGACCTCCTGGACGTCTTTCGATCGGCCGGCCCGACCTACGACCCGATCGACAAGTATGCGGACCAACTCGGACACCTTTTCAAAATCATCTTGGTCTGCACCAGTAGACCTCCATAACTTGAAGAATGCGTTGAGCCCTGCCGTATGCAGTCGAGACCATTGCAAAAGCAACGGGCGGAAAAGCTTGTCCTGCTGTTTCCCATCTGACAATTGATACTCCCTAAGATCTTCCATTTCCGATCTGTCGCAGTCGAAGTGTTCGTATAGAATGAGTGTGACCGCTAAACTAGACCTAGCAATAGGACAACGCTCGTGGAGTGGTTTGGTAGACTGCTCTAGGAGCAACTTTTGAAAGCCATCTTCGTTCTTTCGTACGAAATCCGCGAGGTCCATTAGGCCGAGAAATCCTGCATTCCCAAACTCCGCCGCTGGACTCTCAGTTTCGAAGCCTAGCCTCCTCCATTTCTCGGGATTGTGTCGTCTACTACCCCTCTTCCCAGACTCTTGGAGCTCCTCGATCTTTCCCAGACCATTGACGTGGTCTCTATTAGGCGCGCTCGCGAGGTGGAGTCCTTTTAATGCTCTTCTGTGTTCCGGCCTTTCAACGTCAACCTGAACTTGCCGCCACTTTTGGAGCAGTACCTTAGTAAGGAACTGAAACTCCAGTAAAGGGTGGGCCAGGTCTTGCAATGCCGAACTCTGCATCAAATTGTATACCGCCTTGATCAGGCCCAGATCTTGTAACCTCCTAATGAACTTTGGCCACTCTTCTGCAGTACCTGCCTTGGCGTTCTCGTTCGGTTCGCTCGAGACAGCATCTCGGATGAGGGCATTGATGAGCATGAGGGCATTAGCACAGAGCGCATGGTCTGCCGAGTGTAATTGTTGGATGACGAGGTTGAAAAATTGAGGATAAACGGCCACTGCGGGTTTCAGTGCGCGGAACCCGAACGTTATAGGGGCGTGCCCGCTGCTAGATGTCGACTGGGAATGGCTAACGAGTGCGACGAGAATGGACATAGCACCTCGAAGAATGTTGACCAAGGGATTCGTGACAATAAGCTCGACGACGCGCTCGACTAGATCGCTTGCGGTTGGACCCTCGAAGATATCCCAGCCCATATCGACTTCAAGAAGCCGAGTTAGACTTTGTAGAGAATATGCGAGTGTGTTGCCGCCGGTGCTCATGATTAACCGCCTAAGGATGATGAGACCACCGGAGGAAATGAACACGTCGGCAAAGGATGGGTCGTTTATGGAGGATTGCAGTTTGAAGACTGCCATTTTTCGGGCGGCATCTTCGTCGCTAGCTAGCCGCGACAGCAGCGCCGGTATATCTGCTTGATCCATGGTCTTGATAGGAGGAATGCGATGGCAAGGAATTGCGACCGAGACGGCGGGGAGTTCTCAGTTCGCCGGCGAGAATTGGTATGAACCAGCCAGCGCGTCGTAGCTGCTTAAGGGGGCTGGACAACCTCAGCGAGACACTATAAATGCATCCTTTTCGACGACAGCATGTGAAGGTATAGGCCTGACTTGCAGGTTGTTCTAGGCTTCGTAAACGTGGATCGGCAGTGAAACTGGGCAGAGGGTTCGAGGGTAGAGGGAAATGTTAGATAAGGAGAAGAAGGTACCGTGTACGGCGCAAGCGGTCGGGTCGTCGAATTGAATGGGTCGTGCATCGAAATTGGGTAGGGGAAATGATGGGGTGGAGGAGACCGGAGCCTTTTCCATCTTTAGCTTAGGTACCCTGTACATGCACATGCACATGCAAGGAATACCCAATCCCCAGAGAACGGTAACTTTCTTACCTGCTTTCTCCCTCACATGCATGTAACACACACACTAACCTTACGGGATATTTCTTCTACGCCGAGTGTTACCTAAGGTAAGACTCTTCTACACCTTATTAGTTGAAGAACTTTTATTTATAGCAAATTACCAATGTACGTCTCTGCATGGACTTGCTCTTATGATTTATTACATTCTCATCCTCAGCCTCAAGACGAGAGGCCCCCTTCTTTCAGTCTTCCATGCAGGTAGCGCGCTCATGGCGAAGGGAATTTCACCCTCCTCAATAGCAGCTATTTGCATATCAGACAGGCTACCTAGCCAACTTACATAATGAAAAGCCCCCGTTTCCAGCAAAGGTAGCGTGATCATCAACAAGCATTACAGCAGTAGTAACACTATTAATGGCGCCAGTACCTGAGTTAGGTATGTGTATACTTTAGCTTTAAAGATGTACAAGACATGCGATATGAATGTTGGGAATATTCTCTCCAGGGCGGAGTAGTAATTGGATGAAGAGTATATCTATACGTAAATAGGTATTCGATAAGTCTTCCATCTCTAACTCGCTCGTATATAATGAGAATCGATTCATCATAAATCGCATGGCCTAAACCTTCGGCTTCAACGGGGAGTTATAAGATGACACAGAATCAAAGAGGCAAATTCATTGCGTTGAAAAGCGATTTCTATTGGATCTCTTATAAATATTCAGCTCCCCGCCCCCAACCTCCCCCGCATTCAGCTACTTATCGAGCTCATTGTAGCACTGACAAGCGTACCTACAAGTGCACAAAGTCTCCACCCAATAATTTCTATAACCACCAGCAATCTAAAACGTATTCGACGCTTGTAAGGCCTAGGTCTCCTATACTGAGGTAAGTCTACGACTTAGGAGTTGAAACCCTTGCGCCGCACTATACCAACGGGCGTGACCCCGGTGGAGGAAGCGCCTCAGGCCCAAAAGACAAGGGTAACAGCTAGCATACCACGTTCAGCATACGCCTATCTGCAATGGCTGATAGCAAACTTACCGCTTCGAGGTGCACTATCGTGTAATTGTCATCCTTATCGAACATAATGATTGGGGCCTTGAGATCGCAGAATTCCCGGATGCTTCGATCATCATTAAACCTCTGAAGAGAAAGTTGGGTCGTTTGAACTCACAATTGGCGACACATCCCGCACGGGCTAGCCGGTGGTGAGATATCGGTAGCCACGGCCACGGCCTTGATCATCCGGTGGCCCTCCGTCACAGCTTTACCAAAGGCCACTCGCTCGGCGCAGGTGCCGACCGGGTACGAGGCGTTCTCGACGTTAGCTCCGTTGAAGTAGACGCCATCGACAGAAAGTATAGATGAGCCGACCCGAAATTGGCTGTAGGGGCAATAAGCCGTCGACTTCGCGGCAACGCAGCGCTTATGCAGCTCGTTGAACTCTTCTTCCGTCAGTCCGTGCTCTTTACATGCTGACCTGATTGAACTTGCGTCCGCGCTCGAGACGATATTGAATTGAGGAGCCATTGTATACCTTAGGTCCCTATCTTAAGTGAAGTTAGGTGTGATCAAGTTAGAAATGTTTTCCATACGGAATACACAGATGCCGAAGTGATCCGTTTCCAATGGAAGAATGTTAACCTACTTAAGTACCTAGGTACCATCCAGTGGCCGGAATGGGGTTACGGCATTATGGTTATCTTATCAAATGTAGTACGATGGTCCATGCCTATCACATGTTCGCTTCTCTCCTGCCAAGCATCATCTCCACGATCACCGGGAGCCATCTTTAATTCAAGCTATGAAACTCAATTCAAAAACCAAGTAGCGAGATTTGTAAGGGCTATACTCGCAAGTTTCAGTCCACCATCCCCGTCAAAACCTTCAAATAGGAATTGTCAACGGATTCATCACGCTTGCACCACCGTCTACAATCATGTTCGCGCCAGTGATGTAAGATGAAAAGCCACTGGCTAGGAATCCCGCAACCCGTGCAACCTCCTGGGGCTTTCCCGCTCTTTCTAACCCAATCGACAATTGCTGGGTCTATTTCTTCAGTTAGTATACGAGTAGCACCAATGACTGACTCCCTTGAATTACTTACCTCTGGCTTCTGAAGGCTTGCTGGCGGAAATTGGGAAGTCATTCCTCGCATGTCAAACTATTAAGTTTCAGAATTGTGTTGCTAGGTCTTCACAAGAGCTTCACTTACACCTTGGAGGTCCACGCCACTGTCGACCTGTCCTGGTGATATCTATACAAACCGAGTTAGCAACTGTTAACATGGAAAGACGAAGGGATAAGTCATTTCAGGATAATTCCTGGATCCATGATAAGTGTTTAGAGGGGATGGATACGTACGCAGTTGATTCGCACTCCAGTGCCTTTTAATGTCGCCACACCTGCTTTCACCACACCGAGCGCGGCGTGAGATGTCATGGTGTAGCATGGCCCCTTTCCAAAAAGTCAACTTCTGCTTTACCACCTCTATTGGGAACAGGCAGTGGCTTACCCAGCATCCACCGTGGACTGATGCGACACTGCTAATCACGATGATGCTACCATACTTCTGGCTCTTAGGCGCAGCGTTCGGATAGTTTCCCCTTTCAGTCAGCTTAGCCATCGCAGGAGGTGCGTACTTCAGCGCAAAGAAAGGCGCCAGAGAATGAACCTCAAAGCATTTCTGAAGGTCATCGGGAGTAGTGGCGTCAATTGAAGGTGGTCCTAGAAGTCCACTCGAGCAGACCCAGACATCTAGTCTACCGAACGCATTGAGAACCTCATCTATCAGGACAAGAGTTTCGTCTTCCTTTGCGACGTGAAATGGGTACGGAATGACCTTTGAATTGGGGAAATCCCGGCACAGCTGTCCAACCAACTCCTTGTATAAATCCGAGCTGGCAGTCTTGTCGCAGGCTATATATCATCAGCAAGTCCGTTAGTTCGTTTAGACGGGGGCGTTACATACCATATATACAAGCCGCTCCGTGGGCTTGACTGTTGTCAGCTCTCTCGAAATCAGAAGATGGAACCATAACCCACACCTGCTAGTTCTCGAATAATAGCTTGACCAACGGGCTGCGAAGCTCCCGTCACAACACAGACAAAGCCATACTATTACAGATTACAGGATTAATAACTGGCGTAATATGTATGTATAGCGACTCACAAGCTTGCCATCCGCTCTGTACGGGTTAAAATCTTCGGTAATGTCCATGTTCACCTATACACGCACCCGCCTTTCTTATTTCCTAAACGGATAGGCGGAAGACACTGAGCGAAACCTTAAAGACGCTCCTAATTAGTTACCCGAGAGGCACAAACCTCGACGACTCTTTAAGGTGAGATAGTGAAGAAGAAAACTAGTGAGCTGCTAGAAATCTACCTAAGTACAGGAAATTGCTTCGCAGCGGAAACGTGCACTTCATCCCGCGGCGAATCCAAGAATATGGACTAGACTCCATATCTGGTTGTCATGACTTCTCTTTATTAGTATAAGCTTGCTTGGCTATCTATCAAAACGTGTGGTGCTATCTGCGAGATGATGCTTCTCCGAGGTGCTCCACGGGAACTATCTCGACAGCCACTGATAAGGGAGATAAAGTTACATGTCCGTACTAATCAAAGGTCGGATCCTGACTCGCGGGTCTACTTAACCTAGGAGAGCTGTCGCCTTCTTTGAAATCTTTGGATGGTCGAGACTCTTTCAGCTTGGGATTAGTTGGATTTTTATGTTTCCATTTTACCACTCAAATATTATGAATTGAAAAGACGAGTCGTATATGAATTGCAATATTACGTAGGTTGAGTGGGTAAGAATAGAAGGGTGGGGAACAAGAAGATTCAATAAACCCAACGGTGAGAACCTTTTACTATGTACTTATTTAGCTTTATATCTTACCATATTCACGGGAATTGGAAACTTTCGAGTCGCTTCCACATCTAAGATTTTGGATAGACTAGATCCATCCTCTCCCACACCACCGGATAACCTTCGCCGACGAGCTTCGTATCGTGCATCATGGCTCATAAACCGTTGCCACAATTTGACCACGATACCACATAAGCCACGCACAAAACTGGATCGAGATTCTTCAGTATTACGCGGTGCAATAGGCTTCGGTACCTATCGTCTCGGTGACGCCAGTGGCCAACCGCAAAACCTGGAAGTGCACCATGTCTTGTGGCTTGAAATCAGGGCAATGGGGGGCCGGCGGTGACGTCACCCTCCCGCGACTCCAAACTCCGTGACACCGGATGCCCGTTGATAACTTATAAGGCACCGCGGCGCTGGTTACTACGACCAACTGGGACGTAGTCTGTGTAAATTAAGGTACATGTAACTGTAGTTATCGCCATCTCTGCCTCGCCCAAGCATCAGTATCAGTTTACGATAACGGGAAAGAGGGATAGCCACGAGGAATAGCCCCCCCTATTATATAACCACGCACATACACACAGACAAAAGAAATAACCATGCCTCACCCATTCCACCCCGACGACTTCCCCGTCAACCAGGACGTCGTCCTGAACCCGAACCGGGTCTACTACCTCAAGGGCTGCATCCACTTCAAGACGACGGCCAAGATCATAAACCTGTCGGGCCACGTGCGGCAGCCGTTCAACGGCGACTTCAGCCATGCGTTCCTGGACGACGCGGAGCAGGCGGCGCGGAAGCTCGACGACTCGCCGACGTACGAGATCAAGTCGTCGGGGAACATGATGCGCACCCTCAAGACCATCACGGACGCCAAGTCCGGGTCCAAGGTGTGCGACCTGAACATGACGTTCGTGTCCTTCGCCTCGTCCAACATCCGTTTCCCCCCGGGTTCCGAGCACAGCCGGCACGAGGTCGAGATGTGCCCCGTCGGCGACGCGGGACACGACGACGCCAAGCACGAGGCCTTCGTGCGCCACTCCATCCCCTACTTCTGGGACATGACGCGCGGCCGCGTCGGCATCCTCTACAAGTGCCTCAACCAGAAGCGCGTCGAGGTCGGCCGCGTCGCCGGCTACGGCTTCGACAAGGACGTCGTGCTCGTCCTCAACGGTGACGAGGTCGACGACGTCGTTGCCATTTCTACCTGCATCGTCTTGCTCAACGGACGGGACGCCATGGACGCTTAAATAAGACAAGGAAGGAAGGAAGACAGACAGAGAGAAAGCGAGCAAGCGAAGGCGCGCTACGGATTTAGGATTCATGATACGACTCACGATTCAAAAAGGGATAACGAGTTCATTACGCTTTTAACAAGGGGGAAGAGGATGTAATGGAATGTGCTGCTAAAGAAGCCTGTACTACTAATTCTTGTAATCAAACTTATTATATTGCTATTTGTGCATAATTCATGACCGAAATCTAGGTTCCCATCACTCCGTGCTCCATTCTCTATTCTCCTGTTACCGCCGTCCGATCTAAATATGCCGTAGCTGGGGTATTAATGGAAAGGAATAAGGAAAACAACGCGGAAAATTGCGTAACTCTTGAAAAAAAAAAAAAAAAAAAAAAAAAAAAAAAAAAAAAAAAAAAAGGTGTATCGTTTATCTGATGCCCCAGAATTCGTAGATGCGTTCCAGGGCATCCGGCCCGTGCGTGAAGGGGAAGTTATGCGAGCCCGGCACGACGCGCCAGTACACGTTGTCCTCGCCGCCGAGAAGCGGCAGCGCGTCCTCGGCGTAGTCGTCCTTCTGGATGAGGTTGTCGCTCTCGCCGAGCAGCACGGCCGTAGTCCCCGGCTTACGCGCGGCGAGCTGTCGCCAGTAGTCGTGCTGCTCCAGCAGGGGCGCGTACCGGATCGTCGACATGAAGGCCTGGACGAAGCCCCGGTGGAAGTCGAGCGCCCAGTGCACGTAGCGGACGACCTCGAGCTCGAACGGCGTCTCCGGCGGCTCGTCTACCGGGTCCACGGCTTCCTGCACTGCCACGTCTACGTAGTTTTCCTTCTTCCCGCCGTTCAGGGCGTGGCCGTTGACGGATTTCTTGACCCTTTTAGACACGGCAGAAGCAATGGGTTGCTGTAGTCGGCGCTTGGTGAGCCACGCGAGTACGCGCTCTGGGATGATACCGGACGTGAAAATGAGCCTGCTGACGCGCCCGAAGTTTTCCGGGCGGATGAGTCCGGCTGGGGCGAGCAGGATCAACGTCTCAACCATGGTCGGGAAGGTCGCTGCGAAGTTAACGGCAATGCCGCCGCCGAGCGAGTAGCCGATGACATTCAAGCCATTGTCTCCGGTCCACGGCAGTGACGAAGAAGCAAGCACGAGCAGTATCTGCGTCACAAACAATCTCGTGTCATAAGGCACGTCACCCGGGGCGTCACTGTAGCCTCGTCCAAATAGGTCCTGAGAAGTCGGTCAGCGGGGTGTTGTGAAACGTATAGGAGATTTCTGAGGCTTCGAACTTACAAAAAGCATGACCCGGCAGCCGTTTTCGGCGAGCGGTATCGCGATATCCTTGAAGGTCATGCATGATGTGCTAATACCGTGTATGAATAGCACTTTTCGCCCATCCTCAGGTCCGAACTCATATACACGGATATTGCCGTACTAGCAGTCCTTATATTAGTCCAATGCTCTGCTTTAAGGGGCTGTCAGAAAAAGCTAACTCACCGGCGTGACTACATCTCTGGCACCCGGGAAGAAGTCGTCTTGGTAAGGTATCGCGTCGATTTCGCTCTTGCGCAGTTTGGGAATACTTGTCGTCAGAGGTCCGGGAATGATGGCGCGCTTCCGGGGCCATAGCGCAAACCGAGCAAGGGAAATGAGCGTAACTGTGGTCACCACGGTGGTCGCGATGATCGCCGTGGACTGCGGCTCACCCGGAGCCTCGAAGCACTTGGAAATGGCTTCCATCACAGGTATCTCTTAATGACAAGTAGATCTCTTGTTTGCATAAAACTCGATGTCTGTCTCTTTTCGTAGGCAACGCCTTGCTTACGGTGTTTGTTTTACCGTACTCGGCTGGATAACTCGGGTTCGATGACTTGTTCCTAAGATTAAGTCGAGAAAAGCTGGGAGATTTTATCAAGTCACAAAAATGTCCATTTTAGACTACCCAGGCATCCGGCGGAATCACAGATGAGTTGTTTGTCTTGTTGGTCAGTCAAGTCATACGGAGCACGAAGCGAACTCAGCTGATTGTATACATCCGCTACGTGTAAGTGAATTTAAAAGCTGCCCCCCCACAGCCACACAAAACTCCCACGTGGCGGCCTAGCAGCCTGCATTAGAACTTTCCCAGGGGATCGGATCCCACAGTTTTAAACATTTTCTTAGGTTACCTTGTTTTGGTGAAAGATTCAATTGAAGATATTTCTAATTAGCGTTTCCCCGAGTCGTTCTCCGATAATTGCCCAATGCCATATCCGGGCTGTAAGAGTCAGCACGGTTCCACGATGGCGTCATGAGGTCTCAATAAGCAGCTACGCTGCCACGCTAAAGACATGAAGAAAAACTATAGCACCCTATGTCGAGTCTATAGCCTCGTGTTATTCGGTATATACAGGTCCTAGCCTATGTACCAACTGAAAAGGCATGTTTCCATCCCCTTGTTACCAATACATTCACGAACTCGCTCGCAGATCGAGAATGAGAAGAAAATGCAAATCATAGAGTGAAACCAGCGTCCACCACAACATTCACACCCGTCATGCTCCTTGACCTGGCGAACATGAGGACCTGCTCCGCGACGTCCTCGACGGAGACGAAGCGCTTGAGCTTGGTCTTCTGCAGGTGAGCTTGTTTCTGCTCTTCGGAGAAGCCCTTGGACCAGTCCTATACGCAACACAATCAGGTTAGATACTTTTCAACCATTCGTACATACGAGGTTTTTTTTTTTTTTTTTTTTTTTCTTCTCTTCATAGAAAAGGTAGGCCGGATATCTTACGGTAAGCAGGAGGCCGGGGGACACGCTGTTGACCGTGACATGGGGCGCCGCCATGACGGACAGCGCCTTCATCAGGTGGATCTGCGCGGCCTTGGTGACGGAATATGCCTGTGTTTTCCCAGTATCACTCTAAGTGCCCCGATTTTGAAGTCGCGGACTGGGATTACTTACCAGCGAACTGCCGCTGGGGATCACGCCGGCGGTGGACGCGGTGGTGATGAAGGCGCCCTCTGCCTCGTCGAGGTGCTTCTTCGCTGCCTGCATCAGCCAGACGTGCGACTTCACGTTGATATTGAAGGCCTGGTCCCAGTCTTCCTCGACTGCGTTCTCGTCGATGCTGGCCATGCCGCGACTAGGTAGAGATAGGAGCATTAGTCTCCGACGGGTCATTATATATCTGTTATAGGTAGGCGAGGATAGAAGGGTTATGCGATAAGATCAAAAAGTTATGTAGTCTCGAAAATGTTGGGATCCGGTCTCACAAACGAGTCCACCCGCCGTTGGAGAAGACGACGTCCAGCCGGCCAAACTTATCGACGCTCTCCCTGACGAGACGGTTGATATCATCTCGGCTGCCCAGATCAGCTTTGATGGCGATGAAGCGATCGCTGTCGCCCGGCGAGGCGGAGAGGGTCGGCAGTTCCTTTAGCAGCTTGTTTGCTCTCTCGTCGTTACTGGCGTAGTTGACGACGACCCGGAAGCCGTTCTTGGCGAACAGCCGGGCGGCCGCAGCTCCTAGCCCGGCGCTCCCCGCTGTGATTAAGGCGACTGACATTTTTTTTATTGTTTTTTTGCACAAAGTTACGATGGTCTTTCAAGGATACTAGTATGTCGTCTATTTCTGCCTCGAATTCCTACAGTGTGAATCTTCTACTCTAGAAATGGACGATAGAGAGGAACGTTTTCTAGACCTCTATCGGGTTTCAGCCGATACTAGCGGAATGTGTCATCGGCGGTGCTCCGTATCGCAATGAGGGGTTTTCCCCTCGGGCAGTGAAGACATCCGCACCCTAAATGACTAGGCTCGGTAGTGTTGCCGAGGGCTTGGCACCTACAGAATTCTCGGATCTAAAGGTTTTATCTACATGGAGAGTTTGACTGAAGCTGTGTCGATAGATAAATAATAGCTTTATATCGAGCGTCAGTGATAGTTTCCTACTATCTACCTTTTTATTGTTTGGTTACATCTGATATCACTCGGACTTTCCAACTCGGGTGTCCGGGGTTCTCTACAGTGCGCTTGAACTTGAACGGTAAAAAAGGTAATTCTATACACATTGTCCTTGGCATGCAATAAGGTACATATCAACACCACCGGACGAACGAGCTTCAGCTCTTGTCTTTCATCCTTCACCACCTAAAAACGTTCTTTGCCAGGACCAACATACGCCTTACACTCACACCGCGTTCTCTGGCATCACTATACTCGTAACCATCTATCGGCAGGGCCGCTACCCAGATAAATCATTTAGTAAGTTCGCTTGAACGGTGGGACGGCCTTGCATTCGTTCTCGTCCAGGGTGGTGCCGATGACACGCCGGTATCCAAGGTCGACCTTGCCGTGCGGCTTCTTTTGGAAGGTAAGGGTGTGCTTCATCCAGTTCTCGTCGTCTCGCTCGGGGTAGTCCTCTCGGGCATGAGCGCCACGAGATTCTTTTCGGTTGGCAGCCGCAGTCGCAGTTTGAGTGCTGGCGAGATCATTAGTTTGACGGTTCTTATCATGACCCAGGTAGATATGATACTTACGCGCATGTGAGCAGATTTCTTAATTCGAGCGTCTCGACAAGATCCGAGTTCCAGATCATGCTGCGGTCCTTCATTCCAACCTGGGAGAAAGAATTGTCGATCTCGGTAACCTTCTTCACACCCTCATCTAAACTCTCTTGCGTACGGAAGACGCTCACATCTGTTTGCATGGCCTTCTGCATAGCGAGTCTGATCTCAGCCGTGCTCTTGGGACCGTCCGAATTACGGACCTGATCTAGGACTTCGATGGATTCGGCACCGGCGTCGGCACTGACAGGCTTAGGCTTGGCACCGGGAGTGAAGTTGTCTCGGATAGTATGGGAGACAGCACGACCGAATACAACAAGATCCAGCAGAGAGTTGGCACCAAGTCGGTTAGCGCCGTGTACAGAGACACAAGCAGCCTCACCGCAAGCGAACAGACCAGGAACGACCTTATCGTTTCCGCTCTCGTCGACGGTAAGAACCTCGCCGGTATATCTCGTGGGGATACCACCCATGTTGTAGTGAACGGTGGGCAGAACCGGGATAGGCTGTTTGCGAACATCAACACCAGAGAAAATGGCAGCAGTTTCGGAGATACCAGGTAGACGCTCGGCAAGAATCTCAGCGGGCAGATGGCTTAGCTGGAGGTAGATGTGATCCTTCTCGGGGCCAACACCTCGTCCCTCGCGGATTTCCAAAGTCATGGATCGCGAGACGACGTCACGACTAGCCAAATCCTTTGCGGTGGGCGCGTATCGCTCCATGAATCGTTCACCCTCGGAGTTTAGAAGGTATCCGCCCTCACCTCGGGAGCCCTCGGTGATCAAGCAGCCAGCTCCGTAGATACCCGTGGGGTGGAATTGGACGAATTCGAGATCTTGGTTGGGAAGTCCGGCACGGGCAACCATAGCCATCCCGTCACCGGTGCAAGTGTGTGCCGACGTGCAGCTGAAGTAAGCTCGACCATATCCACCAGTAGCCAGAACGGTGTTCTGGGCTAAGAATCTGTGGAGCGTGCCATCTTCCTGGTTGTAGGCCAGAACACCACGGCACTCACCATCTTCCATAATCAGGTCGAGAGCGAAGAACTCAATGAAATAGTTAGTGCTGTGTCGGAGCGATTGGCCGTAGAGAGTGTGCAATAGCGCATGACCAGTTCGGTCGGCAGCAGCACAGCAACGGTATGCCTGACCACCCTTTCCATACTTCTGGGACTGTCCACCGAAGGCACGTTGGTAACTGGCGAGCAAATGTTAGCAATCACGGCTAGCCAATTGGGTCTGGTCCATCCAGACTGACATTTTGCCATCTTCTGTTCTCGAGAACGGGCAACCGTAGTTCTCCAGCTCAATAATGGAGGCGGGGGCTTCTCTCGTCATATAGTGGATAGCATCTTGGTCACCAAGCCAATCCGAACCTTTTACGGTATCGTACATGTGCCATCTCCAATCATCCTCGTGCATGTTTCCCAAGGCGGCGTTGATACCGCCCTGTGCGGCGACGGTATGGCTTCGAGTCGGGAAGAGCTTCGATATACAGGCCGTGTTGAAACCAGCTTCCGCCAGACCGAAGGCGGCCCGCAGTCCGGAACCACCCGCACCGACAACGATAGCGTCGTATTCATGGTCCTGAGGTCAAGTCAACAACTGTTGTTTTTGCAAAGAACTATATATCTCTCATCGTGCCTCCGAGGACGAATTGGGGTGCGACATACGATAACGGGGTATTTGCTGCTAACGTGCACCGGCGCTTCTTTGGCTCGCAATGGGTTGTTCGCAATAATCCGAGCTACATGAGATATGATCAATTAGATTGCCATCCCATCGTATAACGTTTAACGGACGAGAGTACATACAAACAGGTCGCGTGGAGGAGAAGGTTCTGGCTTGGCATCTTGCTGCGCGGGAGAACTTGGAGAAGAGACGGTTAGCTTTTCGATTTCATCCGATCCCAAGTGCCTAATGTGAAGGGCAAGGTAAGGGAGAAGGACTCACAGTAGAGCCGGCAGCCAGCCTCCTCATTGCCATTGACGAAGCCATTGTGAAATGAGGGTATGAGAAGGAGTGGGAGACCAACAGAGGCTCTTCTCTTGTCCTGCAAGTTCGGGAATGGGCGAAAAAAAGGAAAAAGTGATGATGCCCGCGAAGTTCAACCGCAGCTTCCAGACGATTGAGTCGGTCCAATAGTGTCAATTCTGATTACCGAGGGATAAAGTCGGCGTTTCCACTTCTAGCCTAAGTATCTTTGTACCCGTAGTAAGCACTTTACCATGTACCCAAGGTACTTTATGTAGTAACCATCATCACTAACCATCACGTGTCAAGACATCCGAATGCATCCATTATTCGAGAGCATTATGAACTGCAATTTATAGGTATCATTTGAAAACTAATCCAAATACATCATTGCATACCTGAATCTAGACTGAGTCAAAACTTTCTGTCAACCACACACTTATGAAAGAGACTCGAATACAATAAGACTTTGCAATCAAGACTTGAACCATTGGAAGTATGAGACATGACTAAGGCAACAATGTTTCGTTAAGGTTTCTTACTTAGCATTACGTCCTTGCGTGAGAGAGTACGCTGAAGAATTAGCTGTGTAAAAGGGGTGGCAACGACGAAAAGGCCATCTTAACCATTTCTTAATGCAAAAGTTCCGCTTCCCTTTTCATACCCATTCGTGAATGCAATCAGTCGAAAATTGCTATCCTGCCCCTATCTCTTGGTCTCAAACTCAAGGAAACACCATGTTCAAGACGCCAATACCTGCCGCAACATTGTTACGAAGTTGTCCTTCAGCCGATGGACTTCGCTAACTTCTGGTTTCTTGGGTTCGCCGGCACGGGCCTTGAGACGATCTTGTCTCTTGGCTCTTCTTCGTCTCTCAGCTTCTATAGGATCCATTTCGTCCTCTTCCTCCGCCTCCTCCTCGTTATCCGTCCCATCGTCGTAGTTCATGTCTTCCAGATCCATGTCGTTAAGCCCGAAGTCGCTGGCGTGGAAGCTAGTCATACCTGGCATTCCCGAATCGATACTAGCCGAGCCTTCAGCAGCCATCTTCTGTCGCGTTTTATCATGATGCCACTTCTTGCGAGCTTCCTGCCAAGAAATGAGGGCGTTGATCTCCGCGATTGCCTTTTCTTTGTCTAAGCCCCCACTTGCAACGCCTCCTTCGAAGAGGGCATTGATATCCAGAGCTCCACCCGCTGGTCCATTGCGTAAGAATTCCAATATGCCTTCAATCCAGCCCATGAGTTGCGTGAAAAGGCCATTGTCGTGCGTGTGGACCTCGTGGACAAACTTGTAGAAGTTATGCTCGTGGCGTTGACAGAGATCAATGAAAGCTTGTACGGTCTGATTGGGATCGGCCGAAGCATCTTGCTCCCTACATTTTTCGACGACCTGCTAGCGAATTAGTAGTTATCCTCAATTTTCTCGTGGCGTACGTACCTGAATCATGTCATCGATGAAAACAGCGAAGTCCGTGATGCTGTTATATACGTTGGCCGACTTGTACACTCTTACGAGTGGCTCGTAGAAGATAGTAAATAGATCTCGAAGTAACTGAAGAGTCACAGGTTCTTCAATCAGACTGAGCATCATTGCCTTGTCGCGCTGTCTGGTTTGTAGTTTCATCAGCTGCTTTAGATACGAGAAGAGCTGTGCGCCCTGCTTGAGTTCTTCATCGACGTTCTCTACTGCGTTGTTAAAGGCGACATAGGCGTTGAATAACTTTCCAATTTGCTCACCAGTGAGCGTTGGTGCAAAGAGATCGGAACGGAGGATAGCAACGATGATGTCTATATCCTCGGATTCTGCTTCCTCTCGAATTGCGATTTTGATATGTTCCTCTGCATCGATGAACATCTTGAGCTTTTGCACGAAGACATCATCTCCAATCTTGGCGGCTAGGGCGTCAATGGACTTCTGGTAGGTTCGAATGCCATCATTCAGGGTTAGTGAGAAGATTCGTTGCATAAGAGAGCGCGATCCGAAGGGTTGTGCCAGGAAAATATCCAGTACACCGGACATGACCGCTGCAGGGTTTGCAATTCTGATCACATTCTTCATTATTGTGTATGGAATTAGCGAGTGAATTCGTTTGAGCTGCGCAAACAATTCCGGCGAGTTGTCTTCGGCAAGGAAGAGATGGTATATGGTCGCAGCTATTTCAATGCGGAGCCATTCAGCGAACTTCTGGTATTGGAGACTGAGATCTTGGATAGTTTCCTTGTCTTTGATCTCCTGGAAAAGCGTGGTCAATCCATTCCGCTCGATAATATCTTGCCGAAATTGCTCCATGTACACGTCCAATTCTGCAGCTCTTCTCCTTGCTATTTCGTAGAACTGCTGCTGCTCCTCCATTCGTTTTCGATCGACGGCTTTGCGCCGGGCAATGTCGTCAACATCCTCCGCCGTTGGCGTCAGAGGGTCATGTGTCAAGAATTGTTGTAGGGCCTTGGTCTGCGCAATCTGCGGGTTTTGGAGTAGATAACGCAAAAATGCCCTTAGCGATATTCGCTGATTCTCGCGCCAAAGCATCGCATTCTACAAATATTAGGCGATGGCGTTCCTAAGACCAGCAATACAGAGCTAAAGAGGGGGTAATAACTCACGTCAAACTTCGGGCTCGGGGCCGGACTGACAGTACCGTCCATGGATGGACGAGGTGAAGCTCGATTTGAAGCTGATGACTTATTTCGACGGTGATCTCTGACGGATAGACTTTTCATCGATTCCTTGAGTCCATTGCCTTGAGACGCTGGAGCAAGTGTAGAAACAGAAGAGATTGATGAACTGTCCGAATCGTTGCCGCCATCGGTCACACGCGACAGCAAATTTGATGCAGGTGTGTCCGATTTGTTCTTCTTGGGCAGCGGAGGGAGAACTTTGCCTGGAAGCTCAGTCCTTATCTCTCTATACAGCCGGACAAAGTCGCCGTATCGTCTGCCTACATAGTATTCGGGTTCGCCTTTCCTCTTGACGCGCAGCAAAAACTCTGCATGCTTGTGACGCCTTATATTTCTCTTGACGTGTGTTATGCATACTCCAGCGACGTTAACATCCCATCCATTAACGTAGTTCCCTTCTGGCATGGTATTTAACATGCCCGTGTCTATGGCATCTCGGTCGACGATCTCCATCTCGGCGAACCTTATCCGCTCTTCGAAACCGGAGGCAGTAGGCACCCCCGACACCATCATCAGTTCGACGAGTTTCCGACATTTTAGGGCTAGCTTGCGGCGTTTTGTCTCTTCTAACCGATCTTCGGAAGATGATATGTTCTTGCTAGCAAAGGACTCTAGGAACTAGACAGCAGACGGGTGATATCAGTAGAGGCAGCGCGCAACGAACCAAGAGGATTACGTACAACTTGTAGCTTATCTTGCCAGAACTCCTTCTCCCTAGCCTTGTCCAGGAATGGGAACTCTCGCACATGATGAACGAATATGTAACGTAGAATGGGAAGCTCGGAGTCGTACGGCGTCACCTCCCCGAATTCCGACTTAAAGGGAGCACCAAATCTACGAAGGGCGGTAGTTGAATTGAGTTCGGAAATTTCCCAGTTGACTTGTTCTGATATGAGCTCTCTTTTAAGGTCTGCGCGACTCGACTGTTAGACAATATTCTCACCATCAAGGTAGTATTTGCAAAGTTTAGTACGAACAGTGTTCTTGTTTTCCTGTCAGAGTTTGGCGCGTAGATGGAGGGGGAGGGGCGTTGGTAACAGGATCGCGGGGCGCGCCATCTTGGGGATCGATAGTAGGCATCGCTGTTAATAGAGTTGTCGTGTTTTCCCTCCAAGCTCAAAAGTTTTGGTTTTGTGATATTCGTGAGAAAACCCACCACCTCCTTGCTTCCGTCTTTTGCGTTCCCAGGCAAATTCAGCTCCAGTTCAATGCCAATGTCAGCTGCAGTGCTGGGCGCGTAGGGTGTACAGTAATGGATTCTGGCGGGGATCTCTAGTTGCTTGGGGATGTTGTCAGCCACAACCTATAAGTGTTTCCACAAGGCCTGGAAATGAACCAAACGAAAGAAATCCAGTATCTCCAATGAAAAGGGGTATTGTAGATAAGAAAGAAAAATAAGAAAAGAAGAAAGTACAGACTAGAAACAAAAAAGAAAAGAAGCGAGCTCTGGCCCATTGAGGCAGTGACTGATTTGAATAAATGGAAGATTTACCTGCAAAGGTAGCGCTACCCAGTACCCAAGGTTCCTGATGTGCCGGGGTCATGGGTGCATATGCGCATTGTATACCGTGCCTTACCTATTCATGACGTACTGTACCCTTTTGCAGACACACGCTGACAAACACCCACTTCGTCAACACACATTCAACGATTGCGCATACAATGATATGTATTATACAGTACGCTTACACGTGGCTGATCCTTGTGATGATCGGATTGTCGTTCGGGACCATGACCTTATCTTGATGCAAATCAGCTATACCGAACCCCCCAAACCTCTCAGATACAATTTCATGCTTTTCCTTGATTGTAGCGCCGTGTTTGGCGATATTCTCTATTTTAGTTGTACAAGCTTGACAAGAGGTATCAAGTGGCTTAGAGATGACGTCGGCAAATCAATCCATGTCCATTATGTGCCCCACCTGCTGCCTGCATGCTAAGATTCGCGCAGTAACTAGGTAGGTAAAGTTCAATCCTAGGTAACTCGCCTTCTATAGACTAAGCTTTATGTGACATAGCCAGCAATTCTGATTATTGACGATGTATTGGACTAAACTGACGTTATGTACCTACGGAATGTAAAGTTTGCTTAATGATTGTTATAGAGGCCTAGGTAGTTATGCTCAGCCTTTATTGCTTAAACATTGGACGATAGGACTAAGGCCTACAGTTACGCAGGGCTGAGTATTACGCGGCTAGAACGGCTCCAGGAAGAGTCGGGATGGGAGCTTAGGCCGTCTACCCATCAGCTTCTCCATTGCCGAGTTCCGTCTCGGCGCTACCTAAGCAGACTTTTGTAGATGGACTGGGGACTATCTATCTACCAATGGTAACTTACGAGGTCGGGATGATCAAATGAACAAAACCACTGCGAGTACCTGCTTCAGCTGATAGAGTCCCCAGGTGATCACCTAAAACTCTAACCTTTTAAGGCAATTCTCCACCAACTAGCTCCATATTATTTCAACTTTTACTGCCAAGTCAGGCTAGCATAACTTGTGCATCTTATACATAATTGCATATTTGTCTTTGCGAAATTCTGATATTTTATTTATTTATTTATCGATTAATAATTAATTAATAATTAATTTCTAATTGATTCCTAATTAATTAATCATTTATATTATTTATAAATTATAATTAATATTTAAAAAATTGGAAAAATTTAAAGCTTCTATGCGATTAATTATTTAGCTTGATAAAGCGTATTTTATATGTAATTAACTTGGCTGCTAATATGGGTAATCGAATGTCAATTGATTTTCAATCGATTACCCATTAATCTGTAATGAATTATCCATCAATTATCCATCAATTAGTAATCAATTGCGTATATCGGGGTAACAGGCCAGATTGAAATTCTTATCGATTGGTGTGTGGGGGGGGTTAGGTCAACTTTCAGCCAATCAAACTTGCTGCATGTTGTGGGCTGCAACTATCCCAATTAGGCTAGTCTTTTAGGTGATCACCAAGGGACTCTATTAGATGACCCGGGTCCTGAACCACTGCATATAAGGGAGCACAACTTGAGCAGAGGACGGTCATGGGCTTATGAGGATTTTCATCATTGGAGTGGATCGTAAAAAGAACTAGACTAAGTGTAGTCGTCAGCGATAGGAAATTGCCTAAGATGACGTTTATTGTAAAAGATATAAAACATATACCCTTCATGTCGAATATGATAGGTAATGGTACATTAGGTATGCAAAAGACGGTAAAGGGTATCATTACTGGTTGAAACCAAGTTGGGCTATCTCATGGCTGATGCATTCGCATGCTTTGTCATAGCTCGTCAAAAGCCCGGAACACATCGCTCTCAACTGCCCTGTTACTTCTCCTGCTACCGATGGCTTCTCTCACCTCGTCCATCAGAGCAGCGACGCTTTCACTTCTGTTGACAGCTATTTGACTTAAGTCTGGTTGGCCACCTTCATTGCCCAATGCGATGTCTGTAAGGGCAGATATGTCGTCCGACGAAGGAGCATACTGAGTCCCGACGAGGAGAAGCACGAGCGAGAAGATTGCAATAGACATGATGATCCATATAGTCTTCAGGCGCTTCCTAGTTCTCTCTTGCCACTCCATGTCTGCTCTTTCCCAACCTTCGATTCGTTCCCGCACCACGTCTACCCGTCTGCTGAGAGTATCAACCTTATCGCGGCCGGCGTGTATACGCCCCCTTAATTCGAGAATGCGTTTTTGCTGATCGTCGAACTGACCAAAAGAGTCGATCTGTTGCTCCAACTCGTTCACCAATCCTTGAGATTCCGCCTTGAAGTTATCCTCTAGCTCCTGCGACATGCCCGCAAGCTCCTTGAGATCCGTTATCGTGCCTTGAAGCATGTTGAGCTTCTCGAGGACGGAGTAATATGTATTATCTAGTCGTCTCGTCGTCTCGGTCGAGTATGTGCTAAGTTCCATTAGCGACTTCCTTAGCCCCCTATTGTATATGAGTTAGTTCGAGAAGGTTGCAATATCTTAACAGTTGATCTGCGAATTCGAAGTGACGAACGCTATCCTTGATGCTGATATCTCCTTGTGCTCACGCAATAGCTCTTCCTGGTTTATCAAAGGCTGCTGGGGCGTCGCAGATGCGGTACTGTACAAAACATCTTCGGATGCCGAACCCATCATGCTTGTCCTGGCATCAAAAGCAGCAGATGGTGTCGCGCCCTCAGATCGCGGCAGCTCGACGGGGCCTCGTGGAAGTTGAAGCATGGGGCCAGCGGATAAGGCATCGTTGTCGCGATCCTTTCGTGGGTGATGATGATGTAAGTGATGGTATCGGGGTAACTTTAGCTCTGTGATGGAGCGTTTTACTTGGTGACGAGGCCGCTGTGGCGAGGTAACTACAGGCTTTAAAAACTCGAAATCTTGATTCCTGGACATATTTCTGATGCCGCAGCCAGTTGGCTAAGGGAGGGTAGCTTTATTTAGACGGCAGGTTGTCTTTGGATAAAACCAGCTATTTGCATGAAATGTACCACCTCCTAATCTGCATACACAGTAGGTAGGATGCAACGAAACAAAGGCCTTGCATTGGATCGGGTAGCTGGAAAAGAAAGCCGAAAAAGCCCACCCCACTAGGTACTTACGGCATCATCCGCTTTCACATGTCAGCTTGAGTTACCTTCAGTTGTAAGACTAATATTAATCTGAACCCTCCGTCCTCCGAACCAGCCTGAAAAAGCAATGTCAAAAGCAACAATAATATTAGCCAACATGGCCAGTTAACAGGGGACAAATCTCTGAAGGTTTTTTCTTTTCTCTTTTTGGGGTCCTTTAACGACGCGGTTGAGGTTGATATCATATTTATCATTGTGATCACAATAGTATTTTGCATTATCCTCCCCGCCGGCTTCACTACCACAATCTGACTAGCTGACTTCCTGGCAGTAAGACATTGTTGTTTCCACCTCGTATGCCATGTGTCACTCGATGCCTCTCCCTTGCGTGGAAGGAGTAGATGAGGATGTGACTCTCAACCCAACTTAACGCCATGCCATAGCCCTTTCGGATTCTACTAGTGAAAGAGTGTTTGAGTTTGAGGCATGGGGGCTGTTCGAATCGACTTGTTGTCATTGGTTGATCGGCCTCGTGCGAATGCTGTTTCCCGCGTTCCGGGAACTTGAAGGTGCCAAAAATATGATTCTTGTACAGAACTTGTTCAAGTATAGCTCACGAGTTGAGGAGTTTATTGCGCTTCTCTTTTCTTTTCAGGCGCTCGACACGTTTTTTATGCATCTTCTCGGCCATCTTCTCGTATCTTTCCTTTTCTTCCTTCTTTGCTCGCTTCTCTTTGATGGCTTGTACTCGTTGCTAAATTGGATGTCAGCCGTTCCTTGTAGGGCACATTTCGACTATCGAAGGAATTCAGAATACCTGTCTCTCAGCCTCTTTCTCGTCCTTCATTTCCTTTTCCTTGGCCTTCATCGCAGCGGTTGTTGTGCGCAATTTCGTTCGCTGTTCGTAAGAGGTTAAACCGGAGGCAGGCCGAAACGCCTTACGCGAAGGATGCCACTGTTTCCCTGAATGATTTTCATGAGCCTCGAACTTGGAATAGAAATGCAAAAGCATTATTACCATTTTTGCGCATGCCCTGAGGCTCCGGCTTCTTGTCGGCTGTGGCGATGGTGCTTGACATGTTGACCTGCGCGATTGAAGATTGGTGATCGCTTTGATTGTTCGATGCTACCATCACAGTTTCGTGCAGTGTTTTCGCGACCTATTGACTAAGATGCGCGCATCTAATCGGTGAAGGCGTCTTGCGATCGAAAACTGAAGATGTTGAGGTCCACCGCACCTACAGAAATAAAAGTGGGATTGCATGTGGACTAATAATTTTCCTGAATGCAGAATTAGCTATCAAAGTACCTAAGTACCTGATCCCGTCCGTCATTCTTGAAGGATCGGGGCGTCAGAGCGTTTGGCCAATGGGCGTTCTATTCAACTCTGATTTGTTCAGACTTGAAACAAAACCTCCCGACTGCTCAAGTCGGGCATTTTACGCATTTTCCGTTCGCCTGGTTCAATTGTATACATGCTGGGTAACTCAAATACAGGAGACTTCGCCAATGTGCGCCTCTTTCTCGAAACATAGAAGAGCATGCTATGTAACGCTAACACCCGACCATGTTAAACATTGCGTGACGTAGTGTTGTGGATTTAGAGCTTATCACATATAAAATAGCAAGGCACATATGAGACTCATGACCTGTTTTCGGCATGCAATGCGATTTCGGTTCAACTAACCTAGCGAGTCCTAGGGGCTTAGAAACATCACGAGATACGAGGGTATGGATCCCCCACAGAAGATCCAGTAAACCTGCCGAACCTGCTGAATACTAGGAAAGATTGGCAGATGGGAGGGTCGCTTTGACAAGGTTGTCCAGGCTGCCAGGTTCGTCGTTTATCACTTGACCCCCGGCGCCCAGCAATCCATCGCAGACCTGTCTGTACATAGTATGGCCTGTGTGTACCTGTCCAGCACACATGGATATCCATTGTATCTAACCCACCTACCTAGTAAGGTGTAAACAGGAACAGGACTCCGTACCTATCCATATCCCGAATTACATTTAACGTGGGGAATGAGGCTTAGGCATAGCCGCCAACAAAACGCGTATATTACCGCAGTCATTTTGTTTCGCGTGGTTCATGATGAGCAGCCTCGCTAAATATGGCGGCTTGTTATTAAAAATGCTGGAGGCGAGATTACCTGCTCGTTTGCTGGCGGCAGCAATATTCTAATGTACGAGCAGATTAGATAGCGTCGGAGATGAATTATTATTTGAGAGCTGATATTCGCTTTTCGGCTTGTTTCAATAAATAAGTACACCTGTTTTAAAGCGTCCCAAGTCGTTTTGGGTCGTCTGAATTGAGTAGGACGCCCGTAAACATTACGACCCAATAACAAGATCGACTACTCTTTATCCGGCCGAATACCCACAGACTTATGCAGAGTTATCTGAGCGCCCCGGACTGCCCGGATTCGCTGGACTTGGTTGGCTGCGAACCATGAGAGCTAAATGCGACGGCTTGCCTGCTTGCTTACGGTCTTGCAGCATGTATGCACATCTGGATGTCTGTACATATGTACTCTGTATGTAAGATACGCAAATCGTCGAATCGTCGCTACGATAAGACCGACTGCTTGCTTTGCGCTAAAGTAGCCGACATGACATTGCGTGGGATGAGGGTATCATCAGCTTGACCTGCTTTGTACACACCTTACCTACCTAGGTAGAGTCCTGCATGCCCCTCGTTTGTTCGTTTATTTGTGGCTTTGCTTTTCATTACATCTGAATTAAGCAGTAAAATACACAATGCCTATATTGACATATGTAAGAGCCCGTTGGTATCATCTAAAGAGACGTCAGGTGACATACTAGGAGCATATGTGCGGCTTCATTCACGGTGAAATATCATAGAATGAAATACGTCTGCTGTATTAACTGATCCAATTCGACGACAATCCAGCCGCAAATGCGACAAGCAAAATCGAAGGTGGGAAAACCCTGGTAGCACGATACCGAGAAGGGATAGGATGCTGCAGGGGAAATCCGACGGCCAAAGACTATCCCAAAGAAGAAAGAGGCCATCGACTACGGGCCTGCGTGGGGCTGGCTACTGTACACGGCTGACACGTAAGATGCATAATTTCCAGATGCTGAAGATAGTGGTCAGGGGTTCACAGGAACCACCAGGTTTACACAATGAACCATTTCAGGGGTGTTTTCCTTTCTGTTTGCCTGATTGAATGATGGATGAGGGTCAACGGAGAATAAGTGAGCCACTTGTTATGGTTAAAGATATCTAACTGAAGTTAGGAGTAGAATGCGCATCGTAATAATAGTGATCATAATGTAGAGTATTTGAGAACGGCAATAAAGTCAACAATACATGCATGCAGAAGTACCTAGCATATTACGGGTGTTGAAGTGTTTGGAATGGTGGCAGTCAACCTTTTCAATCTCGTCGTCATACCACGCACAAGCCTCAATCAGCTTATAGACGGCGTAGATATTTCGTGGTTTGTGGTCGTAATCGTGGTTGCAGTTCGTTCGTGTCCTGTTGTCCTGTAGTGCTGTTGTGGTCATGAGCCCATGGGCCACTCGGAATCTTGCTCGAATCTGCCTCTAGTTGCAGCCCTGGAGGTTGCATGTACAGATAAATTCTACGTATGGACAAACGAAGCGTATGACCACATGTATGGAGCGAAACACCGCCCTCTTACGGGGAATTACGATTTTCTGGGCCAAAGTCGTGAAATGTATCTAGTCTACGTAGGCGCAATCTTTCTGCAGGGTCCCTACGGAGAGCTATTCCCCTCGGTGTGACTGCAGATCTTGTACACTCCGTGCATGTAGTGTTAAATGTGCACTCGCTGACCCGTAGACTTACATCCTTGACATAGAAGCATACCCAAATGAAGCAATTGAGAAGGGTGACTTCTTGCAGCCACCAATTCGAGTAAACACATATCTGTTTCGTTTGGTCTATGTCGAATTAAAGTGTCTAGTAGCCAAAGGCCAAGCAGCTACACACATAACACATAGCGACGCGAGGCATGAGGTAATCAAGTTTCGCTAATTGAAGTCCTAAACGCATTTTAAATGTTGTTAGACACGGCACATCACGGTACCCTGTTGCATGTACCTGACCAGCATTTGTAGCAGGGACATGTACAAGATGTACTTCAAGGTTCTCTCATTAACCCCCCGTAACCCCATAACCCCCAGTCCCTGACTTCCTTGCAAGCCCTGAGATCCTTACAGCTATGTACTTTGTACTTATTACGTACAGTGCAGCGTCTAAGAGATGACAATTGTAACGCACGGTCCAGGTCCACCCAATAGCCTAAGGCCTATGCCTAGCAGTGGCTTTTTTCGATCTTTCACACCATCTTGTCTTCAACCTTCCTAGCGGTCTCCTCCTTCTACAAACTCCCTCCACCTTCACTCTCTCGACCCTCCGACCCTTACCCTTCTATCGACACCAACTTCTGGCTCAATTCCAGTAGCAGATCTTTTGAAGAAAAGATTTGCTCTGGTCTTGGCCGTCCGCTCCTTTGAATCTTCTTTTCCCAATTCCCTTATCTTGCATCTGCCTTATTTTGGTTGTTTTGCGGCCAATTTACTGGGTGCGAAAAGAACAGTAGTAAACCCACAACGTTGTTTTTGATCCCGACCACCTGCAAGGCCGCTCACTTCCTGCCTACGACGAGGTACGACCCAATCATTAAAGGCTACGAACTCACTGGCCTATTCACTTATTTACGACAAGTGAGGTTTATTATAGGCACTAATTTGGATATGTCTTAGGCGTTTTCTGAGGCATTGTCCCTCGCGCATCGCTAAATTGTTATGTTCAAGTAGCCTTTTCGGTTCCATTGTCTTCCGACCAGTACGATACTTGGACTGCGCTCTATGCTACCCCTCCGAACCTAGGCCCTACTCCGTTCCTCGCCGGGGAGCGGCTTCAAGGAGAATGGCAACTGCATTCGCTGCCGCTCGACCAACTGAGGCCGTCACATTGGGTGGAGTTAGCGATATACCGACACAGCAGCTTTGTGTTCCTGGACTTCAAGATGACGACGTCAGTCAATCCAATGCCTCCAGTCCCCGACTCTCTCCGAATATCAACCTACCTCCCCCGAACCCTCCATTCGTTTTCCCTGCCGGCCCCTCTTCGTCTTCAGCACCGTCGTCATTTTCTCGGTCAACAGGAAGACGACCTCAGTCCGCTATAGAGCTCCATAGCCGGACGTTGGACTTAGGAGGCGAGTCTATAGCTCGCCCGTCTCGCTCGCCTGCTCTACCGGACTTCAGCTTTAACCCAGGAGCCAGTTCCAATACGAACACATCTAGTCGACCCACGAGATCTCCAGCATTGCCCGATTTTTCGTTCAATCCTGGCGCCACTCTCGCACCTGATGACTCTTTGTTGAGTCCACCACTCCCTCCCGCATCGCCGCGAATGATTCCAAACCGTAATGGCCATCGTCGTGGCGGAAGCGAGTTTGTAGGTGGTAAACTTAAGGCAGGAGAATCGATCTCCGTAATGAGTACAAGCCCGACAAGATCAGAAGGTGGATTTGCGTCGCCCAAACTGTCTCCCACAGAGGGACATACTAGGAGGGGGCACGCCCATCGTCGCTCTGGTGCGATCTCGAGCCAAGATCTATCTATGATACTAAAGCCCAACACGTCGCCTACGCTGCGAGGTAATAGTGCACCCAGCAGCCCAGCAGATTTTGGTGATAGGTATCGCAATTTTCCCGAGCCAAGTGTGGAATCTCCTAAGATCGATCCCGCTCCAGAACAGACTAAGGAAGAGGAGGCTGAGGAGACGAGCACCCAGCTTACATCACGACCAAGCTCGCCACCCAAACCAGCAGCACGGACACGGGTTGGATTTTCTGACACGCTCGAGTTCATTCCGCGTCCATTGTCATTAGTCTCAACCGACACTTCGAGTACTTTGACAGTTCGCCCTGGCCATAGAGTATCGGGGAGTCTCTCGTCTGTTGTTTCAGCGACGAACCCCACATCTACAGATCATGAAATTACCAGTCTCGCGGGCTCCCCTGTCTCCCGCTCGAAGAATGATTCACGTCCTAGTACTGCAGGTGCTGTGTTAGAGCGAACCCCAAGCTTTCATGCGCTTGATGGAAATTCCCAATCACCGCGCCGACGCAACTCGATCCCGTTGCTGACAACACTTCCTCGAGGGAGCTTTGAATCGCCTGCCGACCCAAGTCCCTCAAAGACTCCTAAACGCTGGTCATTCTTCGGTCTGGAGCCCTTCGTGACTGCTAACTCGCCTACAAAAGCTAGGCCGGCCAGCTCGAGTTCTTCTGATACGCAAGGAAAGAGTTCTGAGTCCGCAACCCCAACGGGAGAATTTGAACATGAGCCGAGCTTGGAGGCAGGGACATCTCGCTCTAGTGACGTGAAGACTTCGGGAAGGAAAAAGAAGCAGAAGAAAGTCAGATCGTGGGCTGGCTCTATACTGACTCGAAAGTCCAAATCACGATCTCAAAAATCTAAGTCAATGCGCCGACGCTCGCAAACCCCGCCTTTGCATGAGGCTCTCATGGTCAATGACGGAGGAGATAGTCAATTTGAAGTATCTGAAGCACCGACTCCACCCCTGGTTATGGTGACTGGGCCGGCTCCGTCTGAAGCTGAACCAGCCGCTGCAGAACCTAGTCGAGAGCCTGAGGATGACTTTCCTTATCCCATGATTGATCTCGACGCAGCCCTCGGGCCGTTCAATACCCCTTCATCCCGTGATCCGCAATGGGAAGAAGCCCAGAGGGCAGGTGCTGCACCAAAACGTCAGCTTCACAGTGCCGCCGGCTTGAGAGGCTTCAGTGGCCCAGGCATGCACTACCACCGCCGTGCCGAGAGTGCTCCTGAAATGCCCCCTTTTGAGGCAGCTCGATTTGGTATTCACCGATTCGGCAGCTCATCAACAATGGCAGACGTGTTCGAAGAAGACGAGGAGGAGGAGGGCGGCAGTTTTAAAACTCAATCAGATGCATCCACCCCTGACGTCGCAGACGGTTCCGCCGATGAAAGCAGTTCGTCATCCGGCGACGACGATGCAGCTTCAACTCCAACTCAAGAACGTGAGCCTATTAAGGCCAATTCAAGTGACGCTCAGCCAACCGTCGCGTCAATTAAGCGTAAAGGCAGTGGATCAAGCTTAGAAATGCAGCGGCCAGGATCGAGGATGAGAACCGAGAACAGTGTCAGTGGTCTTCGCGAGGAAGTTATCATAGAGGAACCTAGCTACGGGCATTACACAATGCTTCCGGGAGCCTCAGAAGCCCCTGACTCGGGAATGCCCTCACCTCGCACGATTCTGGACAGTGAAATCGACCCATTAGATGTGAATGGTGCTACGGCTCCTACCACCGCTATGACGCCCAACACGCTGTACTCGAGCTATTCACCGTCATTCCCGTCACCACGCTCACCTATGTCTTACGATGCCCATAGGATCTCTGCCACGCCATCTGTCACCGATGAGAACAACTACCACTCGCTATTAATGGGTGAGCCTGGCCCTGAGTTGGTACGGATATCTGTCGATGTTCCATCCTTGACAAGTAGCAACTCGACCATGACGCGCGAAAGCTCCTTCGTTCCTGGAGTTAGGCCTAGAAATATGCCCTTCCACGATCAGCGACCAGCTTCGTTCACTTCTACCGCGTTCGGTCGCCGAAGGTCGAGCTTGGTCAGTCTCAGCCGACTTATCAACACTGCCCATGGAGGAGAGCGGAGCAAGTTGAGCATGGAGGTGCCGTGCGATTCTGAGCCAGAGAAGAAGAATAAGACGAGCAAGTCGAAACGTTTTAGCCGGTTGATGCAATTCTGGAAGCCGAAAGGATCGACCGAGTCATGAATGGGTTCTTAACATTCTCTGTTTAGATTACTCGTCTGCAGGCATTCGGCCATGCTGAGCGAACGCACGTGGATGAAGACAGGCAATGCCAAAGCCCCTACGCTGGGCCCATTGTTGAAGAATCCAATGAAGTTTTATGTCTTTCACGCATCTCTCAACACCGACACGACTTAGAGCTCCACATGCGTGGATGACACTCCACTACGGTATTTGAAACAATATCACTGACGACTTTGCGCAATCAATTGATTTGCATTTGACTACGCGCGTACGAGAAACCGAATCTCGGGGTTTGGTCCCACAATCTGTAATTCCTTTTTTCACGAACGCATGACGGCTACCTCTAAGCCACTTCATGATGACGGCGCTGTTGTTTTCGGCTCCACCTACTCTATTTTCGTTACTTAAGAGGCGAAGAAACCGAATGGCCATTTGGGCAAAAGAAAAAAAAAGGGGGGGAGGCATACCATTGTCGGA
Organism: Hypoxylon sp. FL1150; assembly: GCA_022495205.1. Classification (NCBI taxonomy): domain Eukaryota; kingdom Fungi; phylum Ascomycota; class Sordariomycetes; order Xylariales; family Hypoxylaceae; genus Hypoxylon; species Hypoxylon sp. FL1150. The sequence goes on along the minus strand of MU376207.1, from coordinate 129,272 downwards.
AGGGCTGAGGGTCTGATTTCTATGGACATAGCATGCAGAAAGACGATGTTGAAGGAGGCGAAATCTGAGAGAGCTGTTCCATAGTCTTTACATGACTTGCTTTAGCTCGTTGCTCACTCATTATGGACTGCATGAGCCTCCATGTTTGTACACAGATAATAGCGAACATACACCATACATATACTTGGCTTGTGCCATTTTCGGTATTTAATAATGTGAAATGGATAGTGACTAGAAGTATAGCACTACTACGAATTCTATGCTGGTAGATCTTCCAGGTGGAAGATATTACCCATAAGTCATAAGACTTGAGAGTCTTGTGGTTTTACTGCTTCGTAAGTAGATGCAAAAAAGGCGGGTTTACGGTTAGCTGCATGGACCTTGCTTGTATGCTACCTAGGTAGTGTCCGGGATGTGCCACCGAAGCAAACCTCGGTCTGGACCGTAAACACGGACCCCTATGTAACTGTAAGAAAGCTCACATACTATGCTCTCGATCTTGACCGTCGCAGTCACTCACCAATTGCCACCTCTATATCATTTCTGATTGTTTGCTGGCTGTCCCAAGTCAAGAGTACTATAAGCAAAAATACCTAGAAGACCCGATGCCACCATCAGCAGTATCCCCGACGGTGACGTCGTCCCGCAACGCAACGAAGCGTCTGCTGAAAGAAATCACCGCCTGGCAGAAGGAGGCACCCGACGAGACAGGCATCGAGCGGCTGGGGCCGGTGGGCGAGGAAGAGCTGTTCCACTGGGAGGCCGTGATCAACGGACGGGGAGTCGGTTACGGTTACGATGGTTCGTCTGATGTTTCCCTTTCCCCTCTCTATTGGAACCTTTTTCCATCTCTTCCCCAATACGTCTCGGTTTTAGATGTCTTGACCAACGCCCACCCCAGCGCATATATGTATCTGTATATATATATATTTCATCCCCAAGCTCCTCAACGCTAGCTAATATTCTCACCCTCCGAAATATATAGAAGGCCGGTGGCTCCTCGACATAACGATACCGGCATCGTACCCCCTGCAACCCCCCAAGATATCCTTCCGGACGCCGATTGTGCACGCAAACGTGGCGCTGAGTGGGGGCGAGATCTGCCTGGATCTACTTAAAGACGCGTGGACGCCCGCGTATAGCGTGCTCGAGTGCGTGCGCGCCGTCCGCATGCTGCTCAGCTGCCCCGAGACCGACAGCCCCCTCAACGTCGACGTCGCGGCTTTGCTGCGGCAGGGCGACGCGCTTGGTGCTCGGAGGCTCGTCGAGTTCTTCTGTCGTGACGAAGGGGGTCGTTACGAAGGGCGGTAGCAACAATACTTAGGGTGGCGGAGAGGAAATGAAGTACGAACTAAGACTGCGAATTATATAGCGGGAAGACAATGAGGCTTGGGATTAATAGGTATCAGAATGGATAAAGGGGAGATGAGAAAACAAGGGACTGTCAGCTTTGACACAGATTGCGAATAGATTGGCATGAGGCGTTGTGTTTGCAGCGAAACGGGTTGCAGGCGTTTGTTGGAGTACGAGAATTAGATATTGGGATGCTGCTGCCGTCTCCGACGTACGACCTTGATTTCAAAATACTGTCACTTTTCATGATGATAATGGATCACTCGTCGCAATTCAACAAGATTTCAGTAGGGTGTGCAGGAAGGAAACCATCAACTTTGTTGTATGATTTCCAACCTATGTCTAAAGCCGTTCAGCCCGGTCCCGTTATGATTGCCGTAACACCGCCCATTGCGATTCCCTCTGCCTGGTGTGACAGTGTCAAATCAAAGATTCCCGTCCTGTGATGCTGAACAAATATCTACAGGAAAAAAGCCCCCTTTTCTACCCCAACTTGTAAATGGCTGCTGGAACGTTTGTAGCCATAGCATGCCCCATCTTTCTTCGTCACAAACGGCAGCTTATAACTCCTCATCTCCAAATGCAATGTTCCAAGGCTCGTGACAGATTACAATGTTCGTTACAAAAACGCCTTTCGAAGTTCCTCCTTTATTCGTTGTAATGGTAAACCTGGAATTAAATTGTTAGCTATGCTAACTCCCAAGTTGCAAGCTGGTTAGGCATTCTTACTTTGTAGTTAGGCAGTCCGGTAGCCTTCCAACCTAGTCTCCTTGCCATCTTCGCGAATCCTTCGGTTTCGATCAAGTGGTAGAACGGGAAGGGCGGGAACATGGCACCATCGCGATGTACATCCGCCTTGACAAGTAGGGCTGTTCCACCTACACCATCCAGATCCACTTCCATGTTCTTGTCGCCGTTAGGTTCAAACATATAGGTCATCAATGCTCGGTAGGTGGCCATCTCGGAATATCCTTCGAGGATAATATCGTCTTGGTTCATCTTGGCGGCGATCTGCTGCGCGGTTGAGCTGTCTTGCCAGCTGTTGAAGTCATATGGTCGTTCCACGGGCTTCCCTGTCTCAGAGTCGATATATCTCTGGTAGCAATTGGGTACGATGAGGGGTTTGTCGTGTGCCGCAAGATCTTGTATCAGAGTGGGCGGCGTCTCGATGATGTCAGAATCCAGCCACAACACCCACGACGTGTCAGCTCCCAACGTAGTAAACAGCAGCGAATTTCGTGCTCTGGACATGGAGGCGCGTCTCGCTTTCTGGTTCTCCATCTTGTGTCGTTCACTTTCATCTTGTGACGATAGGGGAGGGTCGAAGTCCTGGCGCTCGATGATTACACCCCTGAAGCGATTCTTCGCGGACCCTTTTTGTGTCTTAGTAATCTGAGCCTGTAGCGCAGTTGTCGCCGCATTGCCTTCCTTAGTCTTGGGCAAAATAAACCCTAGCGTAATGAGGTCATGGGGATATTGTAGTTTGAGAAGGTTGTCCCAGTATTCCTGGTAGAAACGCGCCATCGGGGTCAGGATTAAGACGGCTTCCCGATTGCCAATGGGGTCAGACGTGATTGTGACATTGTTCAGGTTGAAGCGCTGAACAGGTGGTCTCTCGCCGATAAGACTCGACTTCGCAGCAGGTTTTCGGGTAGGTGGTCGAATCGCGTTGGCAGGTTGCGAACTGGGGCCAGTGTGGGAGAGGAAGTAAATTATAAAGAGACAAAGGATCGCGCCGATAAACAATGTGACATAGTTTGTCCTTCGAAGACGGACCGGCCCCAGAGGGCGTGCCATCGTGGATCGAGATTGTCGTCTTATTCACAATATGCAGAATAGTTGGCGAAAGGATGGACGTGGAAAGGAGTGATGCAAAGGAAAATCAGCAACTGGCACAGGCCATCGAGGGCGTATCGAACGAATTGCTGTCGTAGGGGAATCGCAATGGGGCAGGACTAGGGGCGCAAAAGACTGCCCTTGAGGTGATACGCCGACAGAGGGCGACGATGCATAAAGTCGTCTGAATTTTAGGAAGATGAGACCGGTCGAAGTTTGGAAAATGTTAAATTTCCCCTATGGTCCCTATGGGCTTACGGCCCACGTCGACTATGCCAGATAACACTAACTAGAATTAAGTGAGCTGGATCGTTAGGTGCATAAAGTCTGCTCGTAAGGTACTAGCGTAGGTAATTTACAGGGCAAAGTACAATACAACGGCCAAGCGCTAAGGCCAGTTCTGGGCAAGCAAGGCGGGCAGTTTGAGCGTATCTACTATGTAAGGTTATTATAACCACTGCTTCACCTCAACAAGCTCAAGGAATTGTCAAGTACAGCTATACTTTAAGTAGTAAAACTCAATTTACTCCTACAACCCTGAATATAATACAAGGTACCTACTTGCCGCATCAACTAGAATGAGCGATTACTAGACAGTGAGTGCATGCTTGTCAAAATCCAGAATATGAAAATCCTTTGCAATCTATCAAGGCGAAACTCGAGATTGCCCCTCATGCAAACACTTTCGAAGTTCTCCGAGATAGCATTGAAGATTGTCTCGTTGGTGGAAGGTCGTCGCTGGCCGGAGTTATTTGTCAATAATAGATCCATCATCCCGATTCGTAATGTACCTAATGTATGAAACCATACTTCGGTTAGGTAATCTCGTAACATCAAATAGCCTAGCCTTCGGAGGTGCATTGATAGCATCATCGATCTCGAACTCGAACTCGGGGTCTTAGAAATGTTGAGTTATGAATTCCAGCCTGCAGTGCATGTGTGTGCTAAGAGGTCGTGAAAGTGTTACATCGCTGCACTGCATTTATCTCACATGTTTGCTCGCCAGAAATGGGCATCAAATCTCGAAACGATAGGGCCAGGGAGCTTTGCCAAGTGGAAACCTATCAGTTCAACGTACTATTTCTAGCCAGTTGACATATGCATCTACAAGAGGAGATGCGTCAAGACATATTAATAGCCAGGGGTTCGCCCCCTCTCTGACTCTTTAGCTGTAGAACGAGCGTTGGAATGGGGGATAGGCAGTTGTGGGAGCACGTGGGGCTGAATAGAGAACCAATCAATGGTGGAACATCCAGACGTTTGACAGTGTACAGAGGTACAGACTTACTCAGGTAGGCTAGGCCGGCCCATGTTGGGACTTAGATGGCCTATAGTGGTCCCAGTCTGGCCCAGTACCTTCTGCTAGAGCCCAGCCCACCGCGCCAAATGCAGGTGATCTACTCCATATGTGCCTACCTACCATTTTACCTAACCACCTTAACCTACGGAATAGATCTTCACCATTCCCTCAGTCCCTCAATATTGTCCTGTCCATCTGCAAATCCCCCCCTCTTCGCCTCTTGGACACCGAGGAAGGACAATATTCCAGGCCAGAGGCCAGAGACCAGAGACTCTAATGGGATTTTCCCTCTTTTAGAATACTCCGGTTCTCCACTCCCGAAACCCGGGGGGGGTATATCATTTTTACTAATACATTTGACTGTCCCCAAACCCCCTCCGCAAAGTGTGTTCCTGGTGTCGGATCTGCAACTTGATCCAAATGCCAGGTATCGCCCACATATCAACGCTAATGGACTCACCCATTGCCAATAACATTCCCGCCAGCTAAGGAGGACGAACACAAATAACCACCTCACATTTCCCATCTCGACCTTGCCTGTGCACCTCGCAAGCGCAAGCACAAACCTTTCCAAGGTCACTGCGGGAGCTCGGACTCTTCGAGACTTGAAGGTTGAGCTCGGTACGACAAATACGACCCGCATAAGATTCAATTTCACCCTGACACCCGTTCCACAACCTGTCCAAACTCGAACTTGCGGTCACATATCTCCCATATCATCTCCGACTCGCCTCTCCCCTCACACAAAAATTATCGAGTGCTCATATCCTGCTTGTCTGAAACCTGCATTCCAAAGTTTCACTCGGAACGGTCCATCTTAAACAGCCGTTTCTCCCATCTCGACTAACACACTAACACCATTCACACCGACACCTATGAGCACGAAGCCGATACAACCTTTTCGGCCATCGTCCTCGTTGGAAATGGAGCCTGTTCCCGAAACCGAGCGAATGGAGGAGTTTCGGTCCTCGCCTCTACCGACTCTTCGTCTACATCAGCCAAGTGCGATTAGCACCAATGGCCTCGATTCCGATCGCAAGCCACCTACTCTCCGCCGATCGACTGAGCCTCCCTCACCCAGCTCTCCTTCATGGTCTCCCGCGGCGTCTCTTCCCTTTCGACCACGAACTACTTCGCCTCTTTCTGGTGGCCACGGTCGATCCAGATCAGTTGCCAGTCTGGCGCCACCCACTATAGGTCGCACACGATCTATGCCGGGTGTTGATGGCTCAGGCCGTATAATATACCCACCTGTGTTCCGTCCAGCCAGTCCGCTAGGCTCGTCCAGTAGAACGCGAGTATCGAAAAAGCCAATGGATGAAACGTACCCTCCCACTTCGCCGATCCGATCTTCCATTTTAGATAATGAGAAGCGGCAGCCCGAGCTCCCCAACACTGCCAGCTCCAGCATTGCAGCACTGAACAATGCCACTCAGCGGCGAACATCCTCACCCCTGCGATATACGGCCTACTCCACGCCGAGTACTACTTCGTCCCTTGCCGGAACCCCGCTAGCCATTGCGAGCTCGCCTTCCTACCGATTCGAAAATGCTTCGAACACTTCCAACTTCCCTTTATATTATCCTCCATCGTCAATTCCCTCGACGCCCAGCTCCATGAGATCGCGCAGTCCCAGTATTTCCAGTCTGGAGACCATTCCTGATTCTCCCGACGCCGAGGAAGCTGCCCTGGAAGCAGAGAGGATTGCCCAGTTGAAAGCTGCTGCGGAAGCTGTCGATGATGGAGAGTCTGGAGAAGCAAAAGGTCGGGGCGGTGTCGACGTTCCTACTCGAGGTAGGACATTGGGTATTGGAACGAGAGACAAACGCAAGCGCTGGAGTGTCTGTGGTGCCGAGCGACGTGGTGATATCGACTTGGAGACGATATGGGAAGATTGAAGGCTTCACAATATGAGGGCTTTGAGGGGATGGCAGCCGTTGTACGGTGATGAAGAAATCATGGAGGCGGGTCCTGGTCGGAGTAGCAAGCATATTTGTTTTTGTCTGTTTGTTTTTCTTTCCTCTCTTTGGTCAGGATAGGCACTTGGGCGTTCCACAAAGGCTGCTTGATACCCTATTGCGTTGCATTTCGACAGGCAAAATCATCAGAAAGGTCGGCAAGCACTACACTATGTAGCCTCAATAACATGATTGAAGTGGATGAGCTGGTTTATCTCGCTCCATTCACTTCTCCATTATAGTGTGCCTCATATTCCTAACTCTCCTCGAAGACTTGGGATAACTCGTAATTATGCAAGTCATAAAATTGGCACCAATGAGGATCCCGAAGCAGACAACTGCTCCATCGATGTCTATACCAAAATGATATTCTCCACGTCCGCATTGGCCATGTCAGTCACCGTGTCTCCATTCGCTCGTTTCCCTTGCCTCAGGGTAAGCGATTGCCGACCATTCCGGTATTTGCTACAGAAAGTCTCTAGTGACAGGTAAGTCCCTTACCAGTCCAGCTTTCATCTGCCCTCTAACTATAGCTACTTTAGCCCCAGACAATCGAAGTCCGTCATGGGTTGCAGAAGACGGGTTTCATCGGAGTTGAATCCGGTGCCCCATGATAGTAACGTTATGACTATTGCTATCCCTCTCCTTGCTCTCCTTCAGTGATAGGATAGTCAGGTTTTCTGATAAGCGGATGAAGAATTTCGCTGTTTCGATAAAGACTCTCTCTCGGAGGGAAGCGAGTAGTTTAACAACTTGAAAGGAGGCATTATCTACTTCATTTGGTGCCTGGGCTAAAGCTTCCTCGGACAAGCCCCAAAGCGCAAAGACTTTGTCTCTCGGGTCACCGGCTTCTGCGAAGCAATGCTGTCGTAAGAGCTTGACTAGGGGTGGATAGGAATCTGGATTTCGTAAAGATGTCCTACCTTGCGATAGGTGCCAAAAAATAGTTGGGTCGAGTACATTTACCTTGTGAGTTCTATGAATCCTCGTGGGGCTCATGAACCGAGCCTCGGGAAATGGCCACGTCGGGAATTTGATTAATGCAGCCTGTGAGGTACAGTACGAGGGTCGAGTGAATCAGGCTCCCCAAGTGGATCAGTATGTCACCACAGACGAACATTAGGTTCTCGGCCAAGTTCACCTCCTGAATAATACATGCGCGCTTGAACTAGTAGAGACCCAGCACCAGAAATATACCAATCCATGTGGTTCGATCAATGATCGGCAGTCCAAGGGCCTCGATGTTGGTAGGGGTGAGTAGCTTAGGTATGTTCCGTGGTGGTAAATTGTTGTAATTGTCCAGAGGACATGATATTGTCCTCCTGGTGAGTGAATAAATGTCTACGGCAGGGCTGCCAACATCATCGTTCCTCAACGACTTGACCGCGGTCCCAATCTCATGGGGTAAATCGTTAAGAAGAGGGCATGGGTCCACGTTCAAGTCTCGTAATTAACTAGGGTTAGGAGATTCGGAATTTGTAGTTGCGAGTGGACAAATACATGTGTCTAGGCATAGTCTTTATGGTCTTGATTAATATGATTGTGAGTCCATTGGGTTCTATAATTTAGACTAGGGGGAAGACACCTCCTATGGCATTGTATATGGAATGGCAGTGGTTCACGTTCGTGAAACGTAGAGACATCCATTTAGAAAGGGTTCAGCCCCTAATAAGTATTCGGGTGCCTGGGGAAGCTCTTGAGATAAGACCAAGACTGGGAATATAGTCAACTCTCTGATATGTTAAAATGAGTTGACGATTGTATAATAAGTACTTATCGTGAGAACAGCTAAGTCTTCCAACTTGCTCCTATTTCTGTGGGATACATCAAGCACCATGATCAAGAGATAGAGGTTATCAAACAAGTTCAATACAATATTATGGGAGACCAAAATGATCATGGAGGGAAAGGCGAACCAAAAAAGGTAAGCTGTCCTTAAAGAGACACAAATAAGACTCGAGGAACTTCCAAGGTTATGGGTTCATAAAGGCTTGAATATATAGTACATAGTTTTGCCTTAACAAATGCTCATACCATACTGCTTTTTTAGTATTTGTTTTGTAATACACTGTGAGGAGTGATGAGAGAGGGGGGTGAGCATGAGGGAGGTGAGCATGAGGGAGGTGAGCATGAGGGAGGTGAGCATGAGGGAGGTGAGCATGAGGGAGGTGAGCATGAGGGAGGTGAGCATGATATACAACACCCAATCCAGAAATCCATTGACAATGTTATGACTATGTGGGACTTCAACTACGTTCCGTCAACTGCAGGAACCTGATAACAAATCTCCCGAAAACCTGAACGAGTGATAAGAATCTTCCTATTCCAGGTTTATTCCTGGGACTTCATCCCTTCGCTTAGAATTCAATGACGAGAGTCTCTGCAACGCCGAGCGCACCGTCGCCCCAAATGCCAACGACCGCCATCATGAATCCGATGCCAGCCATGGCCGTCTGTATGAGCTGATTCCGGACGAAGAACTCGACCTCGCTGCGGACCTCTTCGCCGTTGATATCCTCGTCTAGCTCCTCGCCGCTAGCGCTGCCGGCGCCCTCGTCACTGTGCGAGTCGCCAAGAACCTCGTAGCTGGCTTCCATCCGTCGCGCGGCATGCTTGTCTTTGCGTAGCTGGGCGGAAGCAGCTCTTCGCTGAGCAGCAGCCGCGGTGCTCGACGTGGGCTCGCCGAAGATGTGCGGCGTCACATAATCCGTCAAGTGGGTTCCGAAGCAGAATAGAGAGGTGTAGAAGAGATAAGGATGTCTGAAGCCTCGCGGGGATAGCGCATAGGCGAGAAGGAAGGCGGAGCCTGACACGGTCTTTAGGACATTGAGATGGGTGGATGCCGTCGATGCGAGAGATCGGAATGCCTTGGCCGCGGAGGAGGCCGAGGGGAGTTCGAGCAGGGACGGGATCGTCAGAGCGGAGAGGGTGTAGGAAGTACCCTATTTTCCATATGTTAGAACGAGGTCAAGGAGTAGATAGGGGATTTCAGAGATGTCAATGGGTTGTCTCGCATCTCGCATGGTTCATCGTGAACGTTGGCTGAGCGCGGGGAACCATGGAGGGGCAAATCCGGATGACGAGAGAACTCACAGTCAAGAGACCCAACGAGACCGTGCCTACGAACTTGAGAATGGACACCTTTCTTGATGCCATGATTACTGTAGATATAGGTGACCGAATGCCGACGAAGGGTATGAAATTTGGGATATAGAATGCTGGATTGGGTGTGTAAGTGTAGAAAGTCGCACTCGCATCAAAGGGTTGAGTCGAACCAAGCAGGATATGGTGTGGGTGGGTGGATCGGGCGTATGTTGTGTTGTCTACCAACGCAACGTACAGAAATAAGATATGCCTCAAGAAGGTGATAGCCTATGATAACGATTCTTGCAAATAGTGATAATGATCCAAGGTATCGGCTGTACTTGGAAGTGGTGGGCTCACGTCCTGGCCGTTGGAGGGAAGAAACTTGACAATGAGCATCTAATGCTTTGGGCCTTGGGCGAGTTCTTGTGCGAGTTCTTGGGCCTTAACCTAGCTTGCTTACCTACCTACCTCCTAACCTTAAGCAAGCTGGGGTTTTGCAAATGGCATATCCGGGGTACGTAATTGGCCTAAGCTTTTGACGATTAAGGCTAACCTTCTGCGGAGAAACAATGGGGTACCTTAGGTACATACCTAATGTACCTATTGATGGAGACGTATTCAGTACTAGCTTGTACCACTTATGTACATGTTACGCATGGTTATGTACATGCGATGGAGTGGATTTGGGCGCTTTTAAGCCGAGGCATCGTACATCCTACCTCCTATGCCCTTGCATCTTAGACATATATTTCAGTCGCTGTCCTTCTCAGTTGAGTTCTAGCTCATATTCAATGCTATACCACATCTATATCTACTATACTTATATAGATACTTTAAAATCTTAGAGTCGCTGCTTAGTTATACGGAGATAGCATTTTTGGCTCCATCGGTTATAAGCACTTGCTCAATCAAGCGGCATCATGTCTATTCCACCATCAAAGTATGTGAGCAACGTTTGGAAGCAAGGAATATTTGGTCAGTCTCACAGATCAGCCACCCAGTAACATAACTGACTCCTAGAATCGTAGATGGCCGGGTAGTGTTCGTGACCGGCGGTGCCGGTACCATTTGCAGCGCACAGACAAGAGCTCTGGTACATCTCGGAGCCGACGCCTGTATCATTGGTCGTAACCAGCAAAAGACAGAAGACGCCGCTAAGGATATCGCGACAGCGCGAAAAGGTGCAAAGGTCATAGGAATTGGCGGGTGTGACGTGAGAAATGTGCGTGTGGCGTTGTCCCCAAGCTATCTGGCCACCTAAGTGAAAACTGACCGTGTAACAGCCAGAGAGCCTGGTCAAGGCTGCTGAAACATGTGTGAAAGAACTCGGTGCTATTGATTTTGTTATGTAGGGTCTTTTATCAAGTCCCTGCTCGGATCATTCAACTAACCTGTTTCTAGAGCTGGTGCTGCAGGCAATTTCGTAGCTCCCATATCGGGTCTTACGTCCAATGGTTTTAAGACCGTCATGGACATTGACGTTCTTGGAACGTACAACACCGTCAAGGCCACCATACCATATCTTATCGAATCGGCCAAGAGGAACAAGGCGAACGAGAACGGCTTGACGGGAGGGAGGATCATTTACGTATCTGCAACTTTCCATTATACCGGAATGCCAATGCAGGCTCATGTGATGGCGGCGAAAGCTTCCGTGGACTCCCTCATGGCTTCCGTGGCTTTGGAGTACGGCCCGTACGGCGTCACGTCCAACGTCATAGCTCCTGGTGGAATTGAAGGAACCGAAGGTATGGAGAGGCTCTCAAGCAACAAGGATGTCAAGGCAATCGCGGCTTCCATCCCGCTAGGTCGATTCGGCACGGTTCGGGATATTGCAGACTCGACTGTCTATCTCTTCAGCGACGCCGCCAACTACGTGACCGGCGAAGTTCTCGTAGTAGATGGGGCCGACTGGAGGCTTAAGGGTCTTGGTGTCGGCTTGGATGTTGGTATGAAGTACCCCGACTACCTCTTTAAGGGCGAGTTCTCTAAACACCTCAAGACTGGGAGAAAGGAGAAGTCGAAGCTGTAAGTGACCCATATATACCATAAGTACTAAGTCGCACCCCGGCGAACACCGTCGCGGCAGTTATCGGGTCGTGAGTGGATCACTTTACAAGGGAAGAAGAAGTCTTGTAGTTGAGGAACATTTTTTGGATGTGAGTTAGGTCAAGGCGTAATATACGCTCCTTGTCTAATTGGGTCTGCTGACATTTTAACTCCTGATGAGTCACTAAAAACGCGAGCGCGTGTGGAAAACCAATTACATGTATACACCTATTCATATTTTTGTCCGTAAAGGGCTGGTTCCAGTTATCGAGTGGTAATTCGTTGAATTTCATGTATACGTGTATATTTTCTAACAGGTCAACCTGCCTAACTCAGGTAGCTTACTTAGCTCCCAGCGAATCATTTTAGCCCTAAGGAACTATCTAACCTTTCGTTCTCGTAGCATATGCAGTATGCAATGACACTCCATTCTTGCGTCTTCTTACATCCGGCTCCTCACCACTTTGGCTTCCCCTCTAAGACCAGCACTTTCATTTAATAGCAACACATTATTTATAGAGTTATACACCAACGAAGGATGTGGTATGACACAATGGACTGTAATGCATGCCAGTGTAGTATGTGGTGAAAGCATATCCAATTTATTATTTTGTTTATGATAAACTAAGGATGGCGAATAGAAATACTATCTAATGGATTGTGACTAAGTAGTTAGGTTCCACTATCTCGGTCCTGAAGAAAACGAGAGAGTAATCTGTCTCAAATAAGACCCTTCATCGGGAGGGTTTCATGGACGGGGCTTCCACATAAACTGTCTTAGCCAGTGTTCTTCTCGTTTTCAGTAGAGTCATAATACGGTTTGTTACGACAATCTTCATCATGATCGCGATATTCGTCGGCACCAGGGACATCATGTACGTCTGCCCCATCGCCCGAAAGAATAACAATGCTATCTTCGCTGTCCTGAACGTCTTCAATATGCAAACTATCGTCTTCATTCGAATCCTTAGATTCGTTACGAAGTTTGAAATTATTCTCTCTGCGAAGTTTCAAAATTTGCGAGCGCGATTTACTATCCCGTTTATCTTGTATGATTGCGGAGATATCAGTGTCTGACCGACGTGTCTCGTTTGAGGCTGCGTTGACGGCTCTGACTTTTTTTGCGTGAGACATCTGTCGTTCGTGCTTAATATCCTCTGCAATGGCCTTGCTGAGGCGGTCTCCTTTTCCTTCCATGGTGGAGTTAGAGAGTTTCGAGTACCTGGGTCTGTGTAGTGGTTGTCCAGATGATGTTGCTAGTTATGATAATAATAGGCAGTATTGAAAAAGAGGCGATGTAGAATGCGGAATGGGCAAATGTAGCTACAGAGATGTAAAGCCATTTTTATATCCCATTTATAAACACAAATAATTCGTAAACATTAGTTGAAGTCCCGTAACAGTGTCACTGAGAAAAAACTCTTATTGATAAAAAACAATCTGCGTTATTGCGAACACCCACACATTCAAATTTGCTACGTTATTCTGTTTATGAACATTTATCTAATGGGAATTTATTTCACAGAACATTACCTAGGTATCAATACATATGAGCCCTTGTGAGACGAATTTCAAAACCTCTTGTGACGTGGTTATGTTTTACTTTACACGTGCTTTTTATCCCGCAAGTTCAGGGTATATACACGTCAGCCGTTTAGCACTACTGGATCGGCAGTCGTTCATAAGTTTCCGACTTTCGGCGAAAAGGGAGAGAAAAACGTGGAATCTAGACTAGTATTCATGGAATGCTGCCCGGCAGGGCTCCAACTGGTATGCGGGCGACCCAGTCTAAGTTCTTTGTAGGCACCGAATCCGAAACCCGTAGCAAAAGGCACGAGTGCCCATTCGTCTGTAGTGTGTAGTCCAGATCTTGGTCGCTTTCTTAGAATTAGGATGTAATATCAGGTAACTATTTTGATAGGTATTTTGCTAGAAAGTACTAGTTCATTCAAACTAAAGCTTCATGTCTTGAAAAATACCCGGCGTGGCATAATTTTCGGTTAATGAATGTTTCATGCTTCTCGCAATGTGATAGTGTTACCAGCTGGCGCCAATTCTATTGTCGCTGGCTCTAGGGTCATAAAAAGAGCTATCATTCATGGCGGCACTTCTAGCAACTCTCTCAGGGGTTCGTAGGTATGCCCGGTGATTGTATAATTCGCACGTGGCTTTTCTATAGTCGATAATCCTCGACGTGGAACGTTGTGAAATGGGATTCACCAAGCACGAGGGGAGATAGGTGTAGAATGGCTGATCTGAGCACAGTACCAAGGTTATAATACACTCGATGAATGATGACCGATCTTACATTAAGTTGTAGATTGAGGTAGTATGAACATAGATATTTGTAGGTACGAGTCTAGATAATCATTAAGCAGATAATGGAGAATAAATAAATCCAGTACGATGCCAACGTTGAATCGATCGCATGGATGCCCGCGCCGATCCCGTCCTCATCGCCAGACGTGCCTGACTGCTGAACGACCGTTGCATCACCTGGCGCGAATAAAACGCCAACGCTGTTGGCCGACTCGGCGTCAACCTCCTCAGGCGTGAGCAGAGGGCTGTTGACAGAGTCGCAAGGGGGGTTTCCTCCGGTGAACTCGATTTCATTCGTCACTGAAATCGGGACGTCGAAGATTGTATAATGGTCCTCTCCGTTGAGACGGAAGTTCTGGCGGATCGAAATCTGATGAGAAAGTCAGCAACTCGATCCTCGGGACTACTCTTGACAACTTAGTGGACTCACGTTATATGCTCCGCGGTCACTGTCTGCGGTGTCTGGCTTTCCATCGCCGATGAGACAGGTCGGCCAAGTCCACTTTACGTGCTTGACAGTGCTCCCTGACTCGGACTGCATGATGTCTCCCAGAGTGACATCGTTCGTCGAAGCCGTTCCGTTCGTGATTGTGAAATTCCTCCCTGTGTCATAGCTATAGAGGAAGATGGTGATGTTGTTGATCCGACTGGGGCTGTCGTCCCCGTACGGAGGCAGTCGTAGTTTGCCATTGGCAGTCACATCCAGGGCTACCTCGAGAGTATCCCCACCCAACGGGGTGCCCGGCTGGGGCGCATCAAGAACGACGAAACCAGGAGTAAATATTTGGCCATTAAATATCGTAAAGTTTAGTGCGGTAGTATCGGCAACTATTAATGATAGGAGAAATGCGGGATATAGTTGAGGCTTCATTTAGGCTGGTTGGGTCTTACCAGAGACGCGTTCACAAATATAGAAGTAGAAAGGTGCCTGAGAACTGCATGGGAATGGAGATATCACATTATTAGGTGGGGTGCGCCGATTATACAGCTGGGAAGCTATAGGATCATTGCTATTGGGTATACGGAATATGTATATGTATATTCGGATGGATAACAGGAACAAAAGAAGGCAAATCCAGCAGCATTATAGAAATTCGAGGGAAAAGGGCCCCTATCTTGGCAGACGGATGAAGTTGGGACGGTTCCCGAGAGAAAGGATGATCCAGGGTTCCTTGCAAACCCAAGGCATGTAGTATAGGTATCTTGGCTTTTGAGAACGAGGCTGCATTTCTACCTTGATCTGCCAAGTATCGGTATAGGTAACAAAGGTGCGATTGGAATGGTAATTTTATGATTGAGCTTTGCTTTCTTGATAATCGTACCTAGGATTATTTAGTTTTATCGTAGCTGGGTATAAGTAAAAGAAAACATATGCTGAGTTGACGACATATCACCACGCTTTAGTCGGAAATCTCAGCCGAGTTGCCGCTCCTAGGAAGAAGAAGGAGAGTTTTAAGATGACGATGAAGCTCCCCGGTGGTTTCAGATTTGCATGCGACATGCAATATGCGAGTGATTTGCACAGACCACAGCTTAAATCAAAATGGCCAATCATCTACATATTACATGTGTACCTGATGTACCTAAGTAAGCGGAGCTCCCACGCCTTTGCGGATCCTTCCGCTGCACCAGGTACCGAGGTACTTGCTCGGTGGAGTTTGCATCTTTCAACTTCAGAGGTGCACCAAAGCTGACGGAAGGGCGTATCACCTCCGTGCAAATTCCGATATAGTGGCAGGCGAAACGGCAGAACGCTGATATAAAATGAAACAATCATAGCAATTCCTATAAGCACTCTTCAGTCCTTCAAGCATCAGGTTCAGTTCCGTTCCCCGATCCGATCGTGATCAATGCAAGCCACTTCTCCAACTCATGCTTCAGCCAAGTTCTGCAAGCATATTTTTTTTCTTTTAATTTCCAGAATCTGAAATGGGACTCATAGCTAAAATGTGCCTACGTCGAGCATGGCCACTGGCCAAGAGCTGCCATAGCTACATGAACCGTCAGACTTCACTTGGCCGTGTCTACCAACGATCGTTTTCGTGCTCAAAGAAACTAGGTCGGGGATCAACCCCCGGCAATCTTGCGGCACTGAAAAGCCTCCTAAGGGTATCTGAAGAAGTCACGGATGCCTTAGCTACGAACAAGCCTGTGGTCGCGCTTGAGTCTACCATCTACACCCACGGGGCTTTAGGGGACGATCTGGACTTGGAGGGTGTCGTCCGCCGTAACGGTGGTGTACCTGCTGTGGTTGGCATTCTGGGAGGCATACCTACGGTTGGCCTCCTACCCGAAGAAGTGATTCGCATGGTTGAAGGTTCCCCAAGGAAGGTGTCTCGACGAGATATTGCCTACTTGGTTGGCATGGTATGTTGTCAACCCCATAGATCTGCCATCTCCTCATCTCATACAATGATCCCTTGCGCCTGAGTCTGAACGTGTCTTCTGTATAGGGTATAGCCGGCAACAAGATCCATGGAGGAACAACCATTGCTGGTACTATGATTCTGGCAAGGCTTGCCGGAATTCGAGTTTTTGGGACCGGGGGCCTTGGTGGCGTGCACCGTGGTGGCCATGAGTCATTCGATATCTCTGCCGATCTCACCGAGCTGGGAAGGACGAGAATGGCAGTGATAAGCAGTGGTTGCAAAGGCTTCCTGGATATTCCTAGAACCTTGGAGTACCTAGAGACACAGGGCGTTCTTGTATCAACCTTCGCCGACGGCCGTACAGGCAATGTGGACTTCCCGGCTTTTTGGGCACGAGACAGCGGCGTCAAAAGCCCGTCTGCTGTCTATGACGAGGAGCAAGCAGCTGCCATGATCTTGGCGCAAGAAAAGCTGGATATTGAATCCGGTATGCTGTTTGCGAATCCGATACCCGAAGAGTTCTCCATCGCTCGGACTGAGATGGATGCTATTATTGAACAAGCAGTCAATGAATCAACGCAACAAGGTGCTTTGGGCAATGAAAACACGCCGTTTATCTTGAAGAGAATCAGAGAGCTCACGGACGGCAGAAGTGTACTGGCGAACAAAGTCTTGGTACGAGCAAATGTAGAACGGGCCACCAAAATAGCTGTTGCACTTTCGCAGCTTTCTGCCGGCGAGGCTGTACCCTCTAATAAATTGTGAGCTTGGAGCTCTTTCTGGTTGTGATTTCAATATCTAACGTGTAAATTGCAGGGTGAACCAGCCAAATTATACACAAACCATTAGGAAGGGTGACCCAGTAAATGAGACTCCAGGACAGCCCGAGGTAAGAACGTCTATTTGTAGCTGTATTCTCGAACTGCAGGTCGAATTGAAACTAAGATATGACTGTGTAACCTTGAGCTTGGCTAATGGCAATAGGTCGTTTCACAAGCTGACGTTCTCGTTGCTGGTTCTGTGGCTGTAGACCTGAGTTGCGACTATGTTGGCGAAGACTCCCTGGAACATTCGGCGCCTCACCTTCATACGTCAAACCCAGCTCATATCAGTCAGTCAATTGGGGGTGTTGGTCGCAATGTGGCGCTTGCAGCTCAGATAGCTATGCAAAGCTCCAAAGTGCGACTTTGTAGTATGATTGGCGATGACTTGTAAGCTACGCAATCCGAACTCTTACTGACATCCATGCTTACCTTCCGATAGGGCTGGGTCAACTATATTAGCATCAATGCGAGCAAGCGGGATGGAAACATCATGCATTAAACAACTGAATCGCGAGCACTACCCTTCTAGCCGAACTGCCCAATATGTAGCTGTCAACGATGCCAGTAAGAACCTGGTTCTTGGCATGGCAGATATGGGCATATTTATGGCTCACTCGTTCCCGGAACACTGGACCTCGACAGTCAGGACGTCGAAGCCAAAGTGGCTTGTGGTAGACGGCAATTGGGCAGACCGCGACATCCGAGCTTGGATACAGGCTGGCAAGCAAAACAACGCTCGTGTGGCCTTTGAACCCGTCTCAAAGGAGAAAGCAGCCCGTGTTTTCTGCAACGAAAGAAATTTCGAAAGTCTGGGAACCTTCCCGAAACATAGGATTGATCTAGCAACACCAAATCAATACGAGTTAGCAGCAATGCACGCAGCCGCGCAGCGAAATGATTATTTTGACGACCCTCAATGGTGGGAGATCATTGATGCTTTCGGTATGAGAGGAGCCAGGGATCGGTTCGTCAAGCTCACGTCTGCTAGCATGGCGGATGCCGGTATCCCGCAGCGAGTTATTCAGCTTCTCCCGTACATCCCAACCATCATCACAAAATTGGGCAGCCACGGAGCTTTGCTGACGACAATTCTGGGGAAAGATGACCCACGCCTGTTCGACGCAGTATCTGAGAAATTCATTCTCTCGAGGTGTATTAGTAACCACCCCGAGGTTGGAGGCGTCTATATGAGATTGTTCCCAGCAGTGGAAGAGGTGGATGACGTCGTATCGGTGAACGGAGTTGGCGACACGTTTCTCGGCGTGTTGATCGCGGGCCTTGCGCAAGGAGCAAGGGTGGAGAATCTCATTAACATTGCTCAAAAGGGCGCCACACTGACACTTCGCAGTTCTCAGTCTGTGAGTGATGACCTAGGCGTTTTAAAAAGCGATATCATTGCCGCAATTGCTGCCACCTCTTAGGCAGCCAGGTGGTATTGCTACAGATCCTCGATAGGTTGTAGTGAAAAGAAAATAGAAATTTGGAATCTGTAGTCGACATCCCTTGATAGTGGGGGTCTCGCCGAAGCTGAAGTTGGGGGGGGGGGGGGGGGGCACTAATGGTACGTACCCTACACAGGGATTAGATGTTAAAGGTGGGACCAAATGCAAGGCTACTGGGACAAGAAGAAAAAAATTATTCCAGATGCCAGGGTCCTGTCTCTTTTACTTGTCTCCACGATCAGAAAATAAACTATTTATCACAATGCCTCCGAATCGATCTGCTGATATAATGGATAATGACGATCCTATGTCGTCTTCCAGCGAAGAGGAGTCCAACTTTCCCAGCGACGAAGAAGAAACTGTACCGCGAATCCGAAAGGCGCAGACGATTGACAAGGACTCGGACGAGGAAGAGCTTGAACGATTCGTACTTGGAGACACAGCAAATTTCCGCGAGAATTTGTTCAGGGATGAGTCAAGGGCCGATGGTGTAGATGGTCGCTTAATCCGCGCTGGGGACGGGGAAGAAAGCGAACCTG
Organism: Hypoxylon sp. FL1150; assembly: GCA_022495205.1. Classification (NCBI taxonomy): domain Eukaryota; kingdom Fungi; phylum Ascomycota; class Sordariomycetes; order Xylariales; family Hypoxylaceae; genus Hypoxylon; species Hypoxylon sp. FL1150. The sequence goes on along the minus strand of MU376207.1, from coordinate 110,196 downwards.
AATCTGGATTGGAAGAAATCGACGATGCGGATCTCTTTACCTTTGATGTTGGAGGTGTTGTACCCAGCGGCGATAAGCAGCTTCCTACAGCAACGGTCGCTAAGATAGAGGAGGCTTCTGAAAAGGATATACCTGCGTGGGAGGATAGTGACGACGAAAGGTTGACTATCTCGCTTGCGAATACAAGCCAACTACGAAAACTTCGGATCAGCGAAGCAGAGGATGTCATTAGCGGCACCGAGTATACTAGAAGGCTACGGCAACAATACCTGCGCCTAAACCCTGCACCCGAATGGGCGCGAGAGGCTGAAGGGCGCCCGTCGAAGCGTCGGCGTCGATCATCGGCAGCAAGCGATTCAGACATATCAGATGATGCGACAGTCAATGACGACGGTGAAGCATCTGCGCTGCCACTTGATACATTCCTTCGAGATGCTAGCGCATTGAAATATCGCACTGCCTCGGGCGTAAGAAAGCTTCGCGCAGAAGTTATTGATATCCAGAGATCTCGAGATATACCCGACACGCATAAGGAAGAGGTTACCTCTCTTGCTTTCCACCCAGAATACCCGGTTTTGTTATCTTCCAGCACGTCTTCCATAATGCATCTGCATCACATCGCACCAACGGCTCATCCAACACCGAATCCTCTCTTGACATCCGCGCAAGTCAAACACGTACCCGTGCGAAGAGCGCAATTCCTATACCCTAACGGTGACAAAATCTTCTTTGCTGGGCGACGACGATATATCCACTCTTGGGACTTGGCGACTGGCGCGATACAGAAAACAAGCCAAATGCAGGGCCACCAGTCTGAGCAGAGGACGTGGGAGCGATTCAGGACCAGTCCTTGTGGGCAATATATCGGATTTATTGCTTCAACGAGGAAGGGCGGTGGAGTCATTAATATCCTCAATGTCAATACAATGCAGTGGATCGCAGCTGCTAGGCTGGACAGCCGTGGTGGTATCATCGATTTTGCTTGGTGGAGCAATAGCAACGGTCTTACGATCCTGGGTAAGGGTGGCCAAGTTGGCGAATGGAGCATGGCTTCAATGCGATTCCTGGCAATCTGGAATGATGAAGGATCCAACGGCTCAACAGCCATGGCGCTAGGCGGCAGGAATGGTCCTGTCGTTCTCGGTGGAGACCGATGGATTGCCATCGGTTCTAATAGCGGTGTTACGAACGTTTATGACCGGGGAACCTTGATATCGCCCTCATCAGACGAGGAGCTAGAGATAAAAGAGCGCCCCGAACCGACACGGACGTTCATGCAACTTACAACACCCGTCACCACCCTTACCTTCAGTCCCGATGGCCAGTTGTTAGCCTTCGGCAGCAAGCACAAGAAAGACGCTTTACGTTTAGCGCATCTGCCTAGCTGTACCGTCTACAGAAACTGGCCGACGGAGCAGACGCCGCTCGGCAGAATCTCAGATGTGGCATTTGGAAGGAAGAGTGACTTGCTGGCTGTTGGTAATGACATGGGAAAGATTAGATTGTGGGAGATTCGAAGCTAGATAGGCACTTTCGCCTTAGAAATACTACTACCTCAACCCAACAGACATTGCTCAGAACTCCCTTCCTGGTAACGCCCACAGGTTTAGGACCTTTTTCTTATAAATTCAAGCCTATCTCGCTAGCTGCGAAATATGTGTGCTAAAAGCTTCCGAAGTGGACTTCCCTTTCGTATTGACCTCTTCGGATATATCTTCTTTTTTACTATAGTATACTCGGAAAGTTGTTTCTCGTTGTCGAAACGATGTACCTCGCGGCCTGCCTTGGTGTCGTCGAGGAAATCCCTTATATTCACCCAGACATTGGTGAGAGCCTTAGAAAGGAGCAAACGAGTTAGAGATGGCGGCAGCAGAACGATTTGGGCAATCTACATACCTTTCGACATTGGGTTTTGCTTGTGAACTGCTCAGTAAAGCCTAGGTCGGCCATCAAGCGTTGCCAGTCTGGGAGGTCTCCTGGCCCGAAGTATGCTTCCCAGTCTGCCACGATCTTATTTTTTTTGCTCTTGGGTGTCTCTGCGGAAGCAGCAGAAGCAGCGGCTTGTTTGCTCTTCTTTTTCGCCATGATTGCTAGTGGTGGCGTACGACTTAGATCTAGACTTTGAGCGTAACTAGGTTCTTAATGTTCGCGTGCTCGTCGCTGGTATATCGAAAGCTAACAGTCGGCTTGATAGGTATTATCGGCTACGTAGTTTATAATAACAAAAGGGGGAGATCATCCATCCTACTAATAGGTGCTGGTTATTCTGAATATGACTTTGTTCCAAGTCTCAGATTCCTGTAATTCCGGTTGCCTCCGTGTTTCTGGCTGGTCTCGTCCCGTTCGCATGCAAACCGAACCGGCCTACAAACAGGACCATAGAGATAGACCTTATCCATAGGCTCCTTCAGGGCTCCAAACATATCCAACGAAAGGGGATAGTAATGCTGTGCGAAGTGAGTAGTCATATACGTAGGTAGGTATATAGCGAAAACGTGACATTGGGCGGCACAACTGGTAGGATGGTGAGGCTGTATCGCGAGACAACCTACTCGAATGGAACGGGGCTTAGTATCTGCAAAGCTACCTGGGCTACTCAGTCCATTGGATTTCATAGGAAATTGTTGATCGTTACAGTATCCTTTCGCCCACACATATACCTACCTGATATGCGCACGCGACCAAATCAGAGCCAACCATGGCACCAATAAACAATACAGCCCAACAAAGTTAGGCATTAGGTACTGACCTCTCGTTTATTGTCGGCACAGTCTTGCCACTTGAGTACACTTGAATCTATATCATTTCTATGACTTGAGTTGGGCTTTGATCTGAACGTTACCAAGTCCCGAAGGGTTACAATTAAAATGGGATTTAACCTAGGAGGGTCCATCCCGTTGGCCCAGGTAGTCGGGTCGCGGTGCTTGCCGGGAGCCACCGAAGACTGGCGAGTGGAACCTCGACGGGACCACTACGACGGGACCACCGGCGCGTCTACCAGAAAACGGACAAGCATGTGCGCTAATAAAATTAAGACATTACCATGGTAAAAAAAACTAAACTTGACAGCCTCTTTAACCCCTATGGAAAAATCATAGATATTATCGTAGGTATACATACCTCCTACCCAGGAAGAAACCCAAGCCTCCTGGACTTCCGCTGCTACCCAAGGCACGCATAGGTATTTCGCTCAAGGAAAATTGAATCGCTTAAACCCCTGCCATGTGTATCCTCGGATCTGAAAACGATCGGCCAAGTGCTGGCACGAACACATGCCGGATTCTTTAAATCTTGACACTATCAGTGGAATAAGAGACGTCTTACTCGTCAGCGATGGACGAATGAGAATCATACCACTGCGCTGTTCCCACTACTCCCACTACACGCGCGGTTTTAGAAGCAAGTCGTATGGAGACCCAGCCGGGAACCGCCGCCATACATAGTAGACATGTTGCATGGTGCAGGGTGTGTTGTCTGCGGGCGATTTGCTGATTGGCTCCGTTCCAGCCAGCCAGCCCGTCCAGCTTCCATTTTCTTCCTTCCTAACCCGCATTTCCCGACTCTGCTCCGGCTAATGCTCTAGGACCCTCTTAAAGACGCGTCGATGGTGTGCATGGCATAGTGGATTGTGCCTTAGTTCCTCCAGTTCCACTTCGTAACAGGGCATGAAATGCTTACAAGAACTGCTAAGAGTTCCTAAGTCCTAAGAGTTCCACATGGGGGAATAGAGGAATTCTCCATCACACCACCCAACCCCCTAACCATCTAGCCCCTTTGTGGCTGGCGACGCGGGTGGACCTTGCAACGCTTATGCTCGTAATGGTGTGGGCTGTTATGCGCCATACCCTAGGCCGATCGCCACGATTACCAAGTTGCTTGGCCTTGCTGGTCTCTTTCTCTCCTATAGATTATGTGCATCATGGCCTTCTTCTTTTCTTTCAATACGCTCTAGCAGTCAATTCATTTGCTGTGCTGCCAAAAGAAGGGTGTGTAGAACGGTAGAATGGCGTCTGACACGCCTAAACGCAGGCCAAAGTCGGGGGCTCTCCCCGGAAAATTCAGAACCTTTGTCAGCGATATGAAGAAGTTCAAGATTCACCGTCGAGATAGGAGGAAGCACGACGACGAGAGCGAGAGTGAGAGAGTTATGACGGACCCCGTATTTGTTCCGCCGGCTCCTCAGCCCCCCGAGACGCGGACTGTCTCTGCGCCCAATTCTCTGTTCGTAGGGAATCTCGCCGTTCAGGTCACCGTCACCTTCGACGAGCCGCTGAGTTATTCATACAAGCGCACATATGAAGCCTCTCCATCACTACAGCCAACCGAAACGCTGTGCCAGGGTCTGCTGCGGCGCATCGACCATTGCTGCTATGAGATGATTACCCGAAAGGACGCGACCGCTATGGAGTATGCGGCTGCGAGCGGTCCAGATAAGCCCTTGAGGTTCGAGATCCAAATCGATATCATCCGAGGCTGGTCTGAAATCTGGGCTTCCAGGACGTTCAAGTCATACCAAAAACAGCCCCTGACACCGGAAGCCGCCAGTCAGATCATCCTATCAACTCACTACATCGTTGGGCTGTTCCTGAGGCGCCATGACGATGGATTTGTCTGGAAAGGAGGCCCGGTACGAGACGACCCGTCACAAGAGATAGGAAAGTTTCCACACCGCGCAGGCCGTGTCCAATCTATGTCATGTGTGCCGCGCTTCTATTTCCTCGAGAGACCGCAGACTTTCGAGTCTATCCCTGGCTACTCCGTTAACTTCTGCTTTGCGAGCCGATGCCAGCGGCGGAAACTACCAGACTGGAACACGACAGTTGAAGTCAATAGTCACCAGACGGCGCCCCTGAACTCAATAGGGGCTGAAAGCTTGTTTTTCGAGGCATCTTACGCGTTGGAAGGCGCTTTGAGAGCAGAAAGGCATGCGTTCGAAGCTGTCCATCGTCTATGCGCAAGTGTGGACGGGTGCAAGAACTGTCGACATCACGATAACGATGGACTAGAACTGAAGGTCTCGATCCAAAACAACCTCGGGCCTCAGTTCCCTGATCTGGAACGAACTATACATTGCAGCAGTAACCTTTCCTTCCACTCCGACGTTCAAAACTGCGTTAGCTTTGTCAAGAGAGTGGAATCTGCTCTATCTAGGACTCGGGACGACGCTGATGATACGATCAGTCGAATGAACGATCTCGAGTTTAGGATAACAGAGCTCCGTGGTCGCGGATGGTCCCTGGACGAACCACTCATTTTTGTCCTCGGTCCTTACAAGTCCTTTTCCCAGAGGACCGTGACGGCGATGCTAGATAGGATCCAAGCTGGCGTCGCCGAGGTTCTCCGCAATAATGCCGTGTCCGTCCGGATGACGGCACACAAACGGGGACATTTTATCCTCGACAAAACACTTGTTGCTCGAGAGCCCTTGGACCTCGCAGGGAATTCGAAGGCGAAATCGGCACGAAAATCTAAGGCTTATGTCATAGACCGACTACGCCAACGAATCGAACGAGATATACAGATGGTCTGCAAAGACACCTTAGCACTCGACGACATCGAAAGGGAGATTAGAGCATCTGAGAGGGAAGCCTGTGTGAAGAGTCCTGCCAGTCGAGATGGGGACGCGGATGAGGGTGCGGACGTTGTAACCTCCTCGACAAGCGAGTTCGAGGTCTCCGAGTCGGCCTCAAACGATACTATGGATCAACGTGATGATTCTACATACCCGAGCACGAATGCAGACACCAGCCTTGCCGCGTCCATTTCGAAGAGTGCCACGGATGACGAGAATCCAGCGTGTGAAATCCCGGATTCCGAAGCCCCTGAAACCGAAGAACTCACGACTTCATCGGACACACGGCCCGAACCCGTTCGGCGAACTTCGGACGCTATCCATTGCTCCAATACGGGTTCTCGAGCGTTTCCACTAGTGCCCGGCTTGGACGACTATACAGACCCAGACAGCTCTAGTCAAGAAGAGACTTCTAGCGGGTCAAATTCACGGGAGGTTATACCCAATCCACCTGCGACAAACAATCTACCGACGCAGTCCTCCCGCCCAAGCACACCTATCGATACTGAGGGATCTCAGGGGCAGGCTCCGGAATCAACAGCAAATCTAGGGGAAGGAGCTCAGTCGGCGCCAACCTACGAAGCTTCCATTGCTTCGTCAACGCCGAGCCTAATGTTCAGCGGCGGCTCCTCCCCTAGCAGCAGTCTCCGTAAGTATATCCTGAGATCATTATCGCTCGTCATTGTGGTTCTTTTAGCGGCCGACTTTTATCTTTCCTGGGGTCGTAGCAATTATTAACATATAGCGGTATAGTGATAACCCCTAAGACCCATCGTCTAAGCACCGAGGCGGATTATCCTAAGAATAGCATTATCGATAGCGACGACGAAGACAACGAAGACTCGGAAAGCATCAACTCCGAATCGCGGCAGGATGTGTCCAAGCTGCCACCTTTTCCCTCGCCCAAATTGCGACACGCCGCGAAACAAATACCGTCATCCCCGCTTCGTGTCAGCCAGACAGTGCAAGAGCAGAGTAGCTTTGTTAGTATTCAGGAGAGTGGCGGAGCGCCATTACACGATAGAACCGAAACCTCCAGCATCGTCGTTGAGCCCAGATTATCATCAACAGGTCTAGGGATAGTCGAAAAATCACCGACACCCGAAACAAAAGCTGGTTCCGAGCTCGAGGTTGAAAAGGACCAGAACCTCGGTGGCCCCGTCAATGACGATTCAGAAGCCGAGAAAGAAATAGCCAACCCATCACTCGAAATCGACGACGAAGTCGGCCTCCCTGTCCATGTCGACAAACCCATCCACGTCCAGCAGTCCGCCGGCGGCGACGACGAAACCGACGACCCGGGCGACGCCGTGGACGACTTCTCACAATCCAAACCCGACTTCATCTTCTCGTCCCCACTGGCCACAACACCCGACGGCTCGGTGATCGAAGAATTCGTCACGCCTACTACGCCTACGACGCCCACCAGACTGAGGGAGGCGAGTCCGAGCCCGTTCGAGGACGGCGATATCTCTCCCGTCCCTTCGCCGCGCACCCAACGGATCCTGCAGTCGCACCGCCGGTCGTTCGGCAGCGCGGGTATGCTGGGCTTCCACGAGCAGATGTTCGGTTCCGTCACCCTGCGCACGGCGCTGATGCGCTCGCGCCCCACGAACGAGTTCGGATCCGACTCGCGCCCGGCGTCGCCGAAGCGGCCCGGGACCGCGATGTGATACCTCTTTGTCATGTTTCTTTAGTTGCTTGTTTATATGATTTAGGAGGAATTTACAGGTCATCGAAGTGCTCGTTACATGACTATGGCGCAATGGTTTTTGGGTTTATAGTATTGTTGCATTGCAGCATGGATGGAACGATCTACTGTATGAGCAACTGTATGAGCACATAAGAGTGTCGACTGTCTGAGGAAATGGGAAGCAGTGCATTGTACATTATATATTGTATATCGAAAGGGAGAAATATATAAAACAGGAAGAACAATCATGATTTATACGTTCTAGTCGAATCAGGCTCGGTATTAATCAACCTCTCAAGGCGTGAGACTTTGGAAACCTACCCTTTACCTTAGGTAGTCACTTATTCGCATTATGGAAAAAACCCAGTATCATGAGCCCAATATCAAAGAATTAAAATACTAGCATTACAATATATACAATTTGAGATGAGAGGCTCGGTATATATATGTCCATATGGTACAGTTTTGTACAGGTTCAGTCCCGTTATCCGTTATTCGTTATGCACCATAATGTTTTTTTATGTCATGCCCCTTTTTCCGTTCCCCCCCCCTACCTGAAATCCAAAACCTAACAAACACCGTGTGATATGAGCACATTAAAATCATGACGACGCATTCTGTTCGTCCGCAGGGAGCGTGTAGACTTCCAAGCCCGAGTTGTCTTCCTTTACACGCACCGACGCCTTATCACCCCTCTTGAGCTCGCCGCGGATGATCTTGTCGGCGAGGCCGTTGCTGATCTCGGTAGTAATAAGGCGATTCAGCGGTCGGGCACCGAACTTGGGATCGTATCCCCTCTCGGCGAGCCAGTTGCGGACTGTGTCATCGACCTCGAGAGATATGCGGCGGTCGTCGAGGCGTACCTGCAGCTCGCGGAGCCGGATGTCGACGATATCTCTCAGGGCGTCAATCGTCAGGCGCTTGAAGACGATGAAAGAATCAATCCGATTCAGGAATTCTGGTGGATAGCTGTTGGCCACCACATCAAGCACCGCCGTACGCACATCGGGGCTAATCTCTCCATCAGCCGTCTCGCTGTACGGGTGGTTTGGGTCCGCGCCAACGAGGATCTCGGCGCCGAGGTTCGACGTGAGAACGATGATGGTATTACGGAAGTCGACCTTGTGGCCCTGCGCGTCCGTCAGGTAGCCTTCGTCGAGGACCTGCAGGAGCAGCGCCGAGATGTCGCGGTGTGCCTTCTCGAATTCGTCAAAGAGCAGTACGGCGTACGGCTTCCTCCGCACCGCTTCCGTGAGCTGGCCGGCGTCGTCGTAGCCCACGTAGCCGGAAGGTGCACCGATGAGTCGGGATATCGTGTGCTTCTCCTGGAATTCGGACATGTCGAACCGAACGACGGCGGATTCGGTAGAAAACAAGAAGCTAGCCAGTTTCTTGCACAGCTCCGTCTTGCCGACACCCGTGGGCCCGAGGAAGAAGAAAGATGCGAGAGGGCGGTTGTCTCCGCTCAAGCCGGCTCGTTGCATACGTACGGCGTCAGCGACCGCTTTCAGGGCTTCGTCTTGCCCGCGAACGGACTCCCGGAGGGTGTCTTCCATGTGTATCAATTTCTCGACATGCCCGGAAGTTAACTTGGTCACGGGAATTCCAGTAATTCTCGAGACAACATTTGCTATGTCATCGGCCGTGACCGAGTCGTGGATCAAGGTGTCAGGGCCCTGCGCATCTACACCCTTTTCACCGTCCTTAGGAAGTTTCTGCTCTAGATTGGGGATGACGCCGAAGCGCAACTCGGAGGCACGAGCGAAGTTCCCGGATCTTTGCGCCTGATCAAGTTCGATACGAGCCTTGTCCAAGTCTTCTTGAATTTTCTTCAAGGCATCAATCTCACTTCTTTCCTTTTCCCACCTTTCCGAAAGAGCCCTTTCTTCATCCTGCAATTTCTTCAGGTCTGCCTCGAGCTTCTCTCTTCTTTCACGACTCGCCACGTCTTTCTCCTTTCGTAAGCTTTCAAGCTCGATCTGGATTGTCATTATCTTCTGGTCGAGGCGCATAATGTCCTCGGGTTTGCTCTCTTGCTGTAACCGCAATGAGCTTGCTGCTTCGTCCATCAGATCAATGGCCTTGTCGGGGAGGAATCGGTCGGTGATGTAACGATTTGAATATGTCGCGGCAGCAACGAGGGCACCATCGGTAATTCTGACACCATGGTGAACTTCATACTTGTCCTTTATGCCTCGAAGTATACTTATCGTATCTTCAACCGTAGGTTCGTTTACTAGGATTGGCTGGAATCGCCTAGCCAAGGCCACGTCTTTCTCAATCAGCCGGTACTCGGCGAGAGTGGTAGCACCACAGCATTGCAGTTCTCCCCTAGACAAGGCCGGCTTGAGCAGATTCGAAGCATCGATAGAGCCCTCGGCCTTTCCGAGACCTAGAAGGGTGTGCAACTCGTCGATAAATAGGATTACTTCCCCGTGCGCTTCCTGGACTTCCGTCAAGACTTTTTTCAGTCGCTCTTCGAAGTCACCCCGGAACTTGGCTCCAGCAATGAGCGATCCCAAATCCAACGATACGACTCTTTTGTTCTTTATACTTTCCGGGACGTCGCCTCGTACTATGCGCAGCGCTAGGCCTTCTAAGATGGCCGTCTTTCCCGTTCCTGCGCTTCCGATGAGGACCGGGTTGTTCTTTGTACGCCGCGACAGAACTTGGATTGTTCGTTGAATCTCGGCATCTCTGCCGATTACCGGGTCTAACTTTCCATCTCTCGCTCGCGCCGTCAGGTCTATTCCAAATTGTTCCAATGCCGGCTTCTCAGGCTCGCCGCCCAGGTCCATTCGATGGGTACCGCCCGGTGGATGAGGTCGGCCATTCGCGTAAGTTCGATGTGTGGATGTTGGTAGAGTGATAGGGGGTATTGCCTTTGTTGTGCCAATAAGCGCAGCCCTCGAAAATTGGGAAGGGGTTGTACTGAGCCGCGCGAGGCCCCTCGATGGAGCGCCTGCGACTCGTTTCGAAGAGTTGAGGAGTTGTCTTCTAGCTAACATCGTGAAAATATGGAACGTTAGTAGGTAGGTGTCTAGGATTTAGAGGTTTCCAAGAAAGTCAAGAGACCCCTCTTGTATAGAAAAACATGTCACTACATAGATGTAGATGGTTCTCGAATATCACAAGAGCTATTGTCGCTGATTATCGCTCTAGAGCTTTCTCGAATTGTCGAACCACAGCTATAGCTCCAATTAACTGTTATCGATAAGAATGTATTAGATATAAATGAGGTAACCACCATTCCCAAATTCCTCAGTGGTGACAGGCTGTGGCGTCGATTTTAGATCAGTGCACCCGTCAGGCAGGTGGGCAGGTGGGATAAGGGAGTAGAAGTAGGTGGGGGAATTGTGGCTGGTTTCCGGGTGATTTGGGGTGATTTGGCCCTCGAAAAAATTCAAAATACGTCCCGCCAATACTTAACCCCACCTTGACAACTTCTTATTTCTTCACCAGCTTTCGTTTTTCTTCCAAGATACCCCGAGATTCATTCTACAGATTCTCTTCTCTCATTTATACCACTCAGACAAAATGGGTTTCACTGATCTGCTCACCGACGCTGGTTCAGCCGGTACGTTTATGTCCACAGAAGCACTTCCTGTTCCCCTGCCCCAGCGCGGGGTCTTGGGTTTATCACGAATCTCACGGTCGAGATTCGTTACGGACTCGAACTGCGGCTAACAACCAACGTAGTGCTTAACAGCTGGTTGACCACCCGATCATATGTCACCGGGTAAGTCATCCACATCTGTATCATGTCTTCACCGCGAGCGCCTTTGTCGAGTGCGACCTCTAGGGATAGGAATCTCGTACCATCTGTTGCGCCCCTCCCAAATCGTATATGCCCTACGAGCCCAACTATCCACACTTTCATGATGAGAAACATTGGTCCGTGTTTCTGAGCAGACTCAAGACCTGTCAAAGAGGACAACTACAATAGCACTTTGTGCATCTCTGATTATACCTTCCAATACCGAAGTTCTCTGTCCTGGCGCCTGATTGATCAATATGTATAAGGGACTCGCCACTGACTCATCGTACATAGTTACGCCCCCTCCCAAGCGGATGTTGCCGTCTTCAAGGCCCTCAGCTCTGCCCCCGCCGCCGACAAGTACCCCCATGCTGCCCGATGGTACAAGCACATCGCCTCTTTCGAGGATGAGTTCGCGACTCTTCCTGGTGATGCTTCTAAACCTTACACCGTCTACGGTCCAGAGGAGGCTGCCGTTACCCTAAACCCCGCCAAGGCACCTGCTACCGAGGAAGCTGAGGATGATGTCGACCTATTCGGCAGTGATGATGAGGAGGAAGATGCCGAGGCCGTCCGCGTCCGTGAGGAGCGCCTGGCTGCTTACAGAGCAAAGAAGGAGGCCAAGCCCAAGATCGCCGCCAAGTCCATGGTTACCCTGGATGTTAAGCCTTGGGGTAAGATTACGAAGGTTAACTCGAACTTAAAAAACTCCATCGCTAACAAATTAATTACAGATGACGAGACCGACATGGCTGCTCTCGAAGCTGCCGTCCGTGGAATTGAGAAGGATGGTCTAGTCTGGGGTGCTGGCAAGCTGGTGCCTGTTGGTTTCGGTATTAAGAAACTACAGATCAACCTTGTCGTAGAAGACGAGAAGATCTCCCTCACTGACCTGCAGGAGGAGATTGAAGGTTTCGAGGACTACGTCCAGTCCTCAGATATTGTAAGTGGCTACTTTTCCAATAAGCCCTTTGACATGCTAATAAACCAAATAGGCCGCCATGATGAAGATATAAAATGCAATTGGTCGGAGGCAACGTCACTTCACCCATACTCAATGCATGATGCACAACCTGAAAGCCACGGAGTATGGCTGATGATTATGATGAGTTTGGATGGGTGGCGCGATGTTGGGAAAAGAACTCTCACATGATGACGACCATAGAGGCCTAGGTATTTACTACACCTGAGGCCACAACTAGATAATCGCAAATGATGCCATTACGAGAGATCTTTCTTAAATACAACATATCAAGTCACCTCAGCCCTTTTTTGTGATCATTAGCCGGAGTTGCAGATGTTTTGTATCAGACGACAGTATTTGATGACAATGAAAGCGATGATAATCACTCCCATCCCATCACCTTTGTCAGCTCACGAGGATAAATCTAAACCTAGATATCGATCTACTACGAATCTAAGAATTCGCTACATGAACATCATCGTATTTCTAGAGTAGCAGTTCATTCAAAACATTTAATTATGCTTACCTTCCTAGGTACCTACCCACTCGTCCATCATCACGTTGGGTATCTATCTTTCGTATCTTATGTAGATAGTTTTTTTTTTCTTTAACAAATCTTCATAACTCTCCCAAATTTTCATTTTCTCTATTCCAGCCTGCCTACCTTTCCCGCACGTGAGCGCACTGTTATACCGCGAACCGCCCCTGCTCTAGTGGTGGAAAAGCCGAATGTTCTGCTCCACGAAGACGATGCCAAGCTTCTCGGCCGTCGCATAAACGGCGGAGTCGTTCTGACTGCCACCGGGTGCTGCAATGTACTTGGCGCCGGAACGGTGCGCGCGGTACACATTGTCGATGAAGGGGAACTTGGCTTGATGTTAGTATACTAACTAAAAATTACAAGGTGGGGTGGAGGGGGCAGAGGGGATGACTTACGAAGGCATCGCTCGAGACAGCAACGTCGCCCAACTTGCTGAGCCAGCCATTGCGCTCTTCTTCGGTGAATGTTGCTGGTACCTCCTCGAAGACGGCCTCGAACTGTTCGCGCTCAGGTCCGTCCTTAGGGAGCTCGCCGCTAACTAGTAGGTCGATGGCATTGCTCTTGTCGGGTCTCTTGGTGCCCTTCTTCCACTTGATGCCCAGGACGCGGGGGTGGAAGCGCAACCACCAGTTGTCGGCCTTGTCGCCGGCAAGACGGGTGCAGTGGATACGAGACTGCTGGCCAGCTCCAAGACCGATGATTTGTCCGTCCTTGGCGTAGCACACGGAGTTGCTCTGTGTGTATTTCAGGGCAATAGTAGCAACAGTCAGATCTCGGGTAGCAGTTTCGGGGAGAGAAAAGTCCTTGGGCGTAACTGTGCGAGTGAAAGAAGCCGGCGAAATCTCGACGTCGTTACGGTGCTGGGTTAGAGTGACACCATATACAGTCCTGAGCTCGGTGGGATCTGGCTGGTACTCAGGGTCCATCTGCAGGACGAGGTACTTGCCGCCCTTCTTTTTCTTAAGGATGGCCAATGCGGCCTCTTCATAGCCAGGGGCAATCACGCCATCCGATACTTCCTTGGAGATGATACTTGCGGTTGGGACATCAACGACGTCACTTAGAGCAATAATATCTCCGAAACTGCTCATACGGTCTGCGCCTCGTGCCCGAGCGTAGGCTTGAGCAAGTCCCGAAGTCTCAATGCCCTGAATATCATCGACAAAGTAGACCTTGCGCTCCTCGGCACTCAGAGGAACACCAATGGCAGCGCCTGCGGGCGAGACATGCTTGAAACTAGCAGCGGCGGGCTTTCCAAGAGCAGCCTTCAACTCCTTAACAAGCGGCCAGCTGTTCAAGGCATCAAGCAAGTTGATGTAGCCAGGGGCGCCGCAAAGAACCTTGAAAGGCAGGTTCGCGGACTTTGTGTAGGCAGCGGCGGGCTTCTGGTGGGGGTTGGCGCCATATCGCAGGGGCATGTATTGCTGCCCCTCACCAGCATATCGCGCACGGAAGAAACCAGAGATATACGCATCGTAATCGGCCGTGTGTTCGAAAGCCTTGAGCGCGTAGCTGTTGCGACTTTCTTCTTTGATCTCGCCGGACTCGAGTTCCTTTAGGAACTCGGCATAATCGTTAGGATCGCTGAGGATCGTGACCCGCGCGTGGTTCTTGGCAGCGGCCCGAATGAGCGTTACACCACCAATGTCGATTTCTTCGACGGCCTCGGGCACAGTGACGTTGGGCTTGGAGATGGTGTCTTTGAACGGGTATAGGTTGCAGATGACATAGTCGACCTTATCGATGCTCTGTTCGGCAAGGTCCTTCTCGTCGGCTTCTAGGTTACGTGCCAGTATGCCTGCGTGGACAGCTGGGTGCAGGGTCTTGACTCGGCCGGAAAGCATCTCAGGAGCCTTTGTAATAGCCGATATGTCTCTTTTTGGAGTTAGCGTCGAGTAATATCGATTCATAACATCAGCATCAGTCTTACTCGACGGGAAATCCAGACTCGCGGATCATCTTAGCAGTACCTCCGGACGCCAGAATTCGTACATTCTGTTGCACGAGGCCTTTGGCCAGATCCAACAGTCCAGTCTTGTCATAGACGGATAGGATCGCGATTCTCTGGCTTGGCGACATAACAGCGGTTTGAGGTATCTAATTCGACTATTTCTCGGGGAGGAAAGCTACCTACTTGCCTAGGTAGATAGCTATGTAGGTATGGTGGAGATAGATTTGAGGATAGATCAGATAGATTACTGGGGAAAGAGCACGCGAGGCACGACAGGTTGACGATATGACTTTGGCTTAAAGCCGGGGATGGCTAGATAATGAATTGCTGGCTAGCACCGGGGAGCGACCAACTTGTTAACTGAAGCACGTTTCTACTTTCGTCACTAGAAACGAGATAATTGCGCGTTACAGTCCAGTGACGATAGCGCAAAGAAAATAAAAATTCCAGCTCATAGCGGGGTTTATCGTCCATCCATGATGTTTTTTCTAACCCCACTATATCCCTTCTCCCTGCCCCTCAATACTTCGAGGTACATCTGAAGAGCAGAGAGTAACCCCACCACCTGGGCAAGAACAATCCAGTCCTTAACCCCGCCATATTACTGGCTAGTACTTCGTAGAAGACAGGAATACAAGATATAAGCGCGTCTTCTTTGCGCTCCCACGCGTCTTCTATATTCAAATGATCATCACCGACCTCCTCCTCATTCATCCTTGGTCCCGCTCTAATCAACCGTGCACAAACACTGTAATTGTTCAACCCAAGATTTACTAAACTCTCTAGCCGATGATGTACGGCGAGTTAGGAAACAAGCTCGTAAGGAATCATAATAAATTCATCCATCAGCGTGTGTATAACCCACAACTAAATTCATTTAGGTCCAACATGCCAAACGGACGCAGAACTTGGCGCATCTTCCGCCGTATCAGACTGAGTTAGTCCGTGGAGTCACCCGGGAGGTCCGCGATCTAGAGAAAGATACAATGGAAATGCTAGAACCATTTCAAGGGTCCTTCAACCCTGGTGACGATCCAGCTACAGCCTGCACTCTACTGGTCAATCACCTCTCGACGAGGCGGAACAAGCGATGTCTACTGGCTTACCACAGGACACGAACAGACAGGCTCGAGGAGCTTGTCTGGAAAGGCTACGATGTGGTCGATCTTGCTGGCCAGCAGGTTAGGGACGGCCAAGCAAGCGTAGGAGCCGGCAGTGGTAGCACAAGCAGCTTGAGCCCGCAAGAGGAAGATTACGTGCGCCAGTATAGTGACCTACTAGCTGCCTACAAAGGCCAATGGACGGATATTGATCTAACGGGAAGCCTTGAGCCTCCCCGGGATCTATTTATTGACGTGCGTGTGCTAAAAGATGCCGGAGAGATCCAGACCGAATATGGGTAAGAGTGATCCAAGACAATACGAACTTGGTAAGAGATTTACTAATGTGCTATCGCAGTGCCATCACACTCACCAAGAACAGTCAGTTTTATGTTAGACAAGGCGACGTCGAGCGGCTAATTGCACAGGGCTATCTCCAAAAACTTAGTTAAGACAACTGCTAGGGGCCACCCACTTGCATGTTTCGAATGTGCTTTGGAGAAGGATGAAATGCATCCCTCCTTGTCCAGGTGACCGACCCACGAGGGGAATGTTGTATTTCACTGGTGATTTTTGGATGAGTTACCACTGGATGTGGTTAGACTGAAGGAAAGAGAGAACCCATAACCCATCGCGATGGCACAGGGCCGTTCCCCGGAAGCTTGTCTGCTGCGTTTGGGAGGGGTCTTGCGACATATATGCCACATATGGTTCATATGGTCTAGTACGTGGTTGCGTTATGACAAAGCAGAATTGCAATTCTGACGAAATCAGTCGCAACCAGGGGCGCAAATGACGACCCAATGCAAGGCGGTACAAAGTGCTTGGCCTACCGTCAAGAGCCAGCAATTGGGAAAAGGCGCACCGAACTCAACTCTGAGTGGCATGCTTTTACCTCGACATGCAAATACCATGCCCGGGGAAACTCAACATACGTTGATGACTAGAGGATCCAAAGTAGCGGAGTAGACTCATTCGGTTCGATGTCCTGCATCCGAGACGACGAGTATTTATCCCGACACAGACAATTGCTCAAAGTCGCACCATGATGAGCATCAATGTACACAGTCGTGATGGGTTACATATGCAGACGCAACATCAATTGGCGTATTCCAGCTCACGGCGCATGGTGCAGGTGCAAGGCAAGGGCAGTTGAGCCGAACCGATTGCAACACTGGCAGACGGCACGTTGGTCGTCGAGTGGAGAGGCCTTGATACTTGCGGGGACGAATGGGAGCATTGGATGTGGAGCTGGCGTCGAGGCTCCTGAAAATATTCAACCTCACACCTGACGACGAAAAGTTTTCCGGCCAATGCGTCTCACGGGCAGGCTGGATATGAGCTGCGTCGCAAAGGACGAGACCCGTTCCGCCAGAGGGGTACTGCAAGAGAAATTGACGAATGCGAGTTCGTTGCAGTACGTAACCGACCACAGGATTGAGAGAACGGCATGGACCTATGCTGCTGTGCCCGTAGTAAGGGTCGGAGGTGTCGGGTGTGAGGAGAAGTGCATATGGCATATGTTTTGTCTCAGCCAGGTCTCGCTACGGCATTCAATCAATACATGTCTTTTGCATAGGTACTATTTTCAGTTCGACTATTTTATGAAGAGAACTTTAGTCCAGGGGCTACACCAACGGGTGAGCTCTAAGAATATTCAACTTGCGTGGGAGAGAAGACTGTGGAGCATCAGCTGAAACTAAGGGCGAATTGAATTTCTGCCCAGTGCCCAGACTCGATGCTATAGATGGAGAACTCATCGCTGGCCACTAAGAATAAGCAATCGATAAAACGTATCCGCAGTCGGGATGCATGGCCTGGGATCGGTTGCATCGTATGCAGCCTGAAGATTTCAGGATCCAAGGGACACCCGACTCCTTTCCATGGGACTTCCAAGTACGTGAGAGGGCCGATGCACCGTATAACGGAGAACATGTACCGTACATTCGAGTTCATCTGCCGTCCCGTGGTCATATGCAGTAACGAGGTTCATTTCCTGAGAATCATGCAGCCAGTGTCTACGTCAAGCCATCTTAGTGTAGAGGTATCTGATCTTAACTACTGTTACACTCAGATATTATACAACACTTCTAACCATTATCCAATCAGATCTTCTAATTCGAATCATCAGGTTTGCCACCAATTATCGTTCAACGCCTTTCTAAAACCGGAGATGGCCCTCTATGACCCCTGTCGCTTAAGCGCAAACCACATGCCAAAGCTCTAATACTACAGCACTAATACAGCTGTGCTACGTGAGTAAAACCCTGCTAGTTACCTCTTGTAGCTAGCTCTATAAACTGTGCCTTGCTAGCTATCTGGGAACGGCCTAGAATCTAGATTTGTTCCTCTCGTTATCATGTTCTATGTTTCAATGGTATCAAGTTTTTTCTTCTTCGCTTTTTTTTTTTTGAAATATATTCCTAATCGATGCATATACCTGCGACCTGTACGTAATCAAAGCTGAGGCACTGACTCCGATTCCTTGTCGAAATAATATATACTCGCTGTAGTATACGGCCGTCCTGTTCCGGCGCAGGCGATTTGTACGACTAATACCTTGGTGGCTCCGTTCTCGCGCACTGTAACCGGCTCACGATTCGATGTATTTATCTAACGTAGAGAGTTTAACGAACGCTCGACCATAGAATCATGGCCGCTTCATCATTTGGGTTTAACTCATGGAGGAGAAGGTCTTCTTCTATCACCTCACAGCCGGACCCGGTAGATGTTCCCGGTCAGATAATCAGTCCACACCAGGCGTCGCGAATACAAGTTCCCACCGACCAGCGACTGCTCTCTTCTTCCTTAAACTCTCCTAGCTATAGGGAGCCAACAAGGTCCTTCGTTCCGGGCTCTGTAAGGGACCATCTATGTAAGTGTCCAAGACACCTGCATTGCCGTGGTGACTCCGACTAACATGCATGTAAGCTCCCGTGGACAGTGCTAGCTTTGCCCGAAGTGTTCGTGAAGACACGGCGGAGCTTGCTTCGTACGTTCTATCGGACAAGAAGGATAGGCGGAGCACGTCATTCCTCAATCGGATATCGTCTACTTCGTCCCTCCCCAACCGCGATCAGACAATCTCCCAGCATGAGGCGCCATCCCTTGGGGACCTCCATACCCCAAGCGCAGACACTATAGATGAAGCCTCCGAGCCCTCGTCGTTAGGGTCTAGGACAGATACCATCCCCGACCCAGGTCCTTCGGCGCTCACCAATATGCTTCAACGCTCTCCGCCTCAGTCTCTGCACGAACCAAGCTTCGGCGGCGACATTCCACATGACAAACATCTACCATCGATAGATATATCCCAGCCGAGATCCAACGATGATGTATCAGAAACGACGCCCCTGCTCAGGACTGCTTCGCGCAGGCCGGACTCACCAGACACCACCACCGAAGTTGACGACATCGAGAGCCAGAAAACAATTCAGATACCATCATGGCGATCACCATCGATAATGCTTAGAGAGGGCTTTCAGCGTCAGATACGAGTCATCACAGGTGCAGCCAATCCGAAAACCTGGGACAAGAGGGTCATATGGCAGAAAGCTGTCATTGATCCGGTACACTGCCTGCCCGCTGTGGTCGTAGGGCTTCTTCTAAATATACTAGACGCCTTATCCTATGGTATGTTACAGCAGGGAGTTGCTAGTGTGCAACCAGGTAGTGCTAACCATACTACTAGGAATGATCTTATTTCCGTTGGGAAACCCAGTCTTCGCAAACTTGGGGCCGGCTGGAATATCGATATTTTATGTCAGTACGATAGTGTCCCAGCTCACCTTCTCGTGCGGTAGTCTATTCCGAGGCGGCATCGGATCAGAATTGGTAAGGTTTTCCAATCTAATATCGATAAATTATCGCTGACCTTTTCAGATTGAAGTTGTCCCCTTCTTTCACAATATGGCGTCTACCATTACATCAATAATTGGAGAGGATCAACCTGACGCGGTCATTGCCACTACGATAACTTCCTTTGCCATCAGCTCTATGCTGACCGGCATTATTTTCTATCTTATGGGAAAGTTCAGGCTAGGCTACATAGTTGGCTTTATCCCTCGCCATATTCTGATCGGATGCATCGGCGGTGTGGGTTGGTTTCTTATCGCGACCGGTTTCGAAGTCTCAGCACGCCTCGAAGAATTCCGTTACGATCTTGACACAGGTCGAAGGTTGGTTCAAGCGGACACCTTACCTCTATGGATTACTCCCCTTGCCCTTGCTATCATCCTCTTCGTCCTTCAGAGGAAAATTACTTCGAAATACTTCCTCCCTGTCTACATTCTATGTGTGCCTATCGTCTTTTATTTCTTCGTATTTTCCATCGACAGCCTGAACCCGGCGGATCTAAGGCGAGCCGGATGGATCTTCGAAGCACCAGAAGCCGGACAGCCATGGTGGTACTTCTGGACACTTTATAGTAAGCTAACCCCCTAAACCTGTAATGATATATTTGCTTATTGGGTTCTCTAGAATTCGATCTGGTCCGCTGGGATGCAATTCTCGAAACTGTTGGAGCTATGTTTGCTCTTACCTTCTTTAGCTTGCTTCATGTTCCCATCAACGTGCCCGCCTTGGCACAGATTTCCGGGGAAGATCATCTTGATCTAGATCACGAATTGAAACTACATGGATACTCGAACTTCCTGTCGGGAGCCGTGGGTAGCATACAGAACTACCTGGTCTTTGCGAACACATTGTTTTTCATGAGATCGGGCGGCGACAGCCGTCTCGCAGGTTTCATGTTGGCAGCTCTCACGTTCGCCGTCATGATGGTTGGTCCAGTGATCATAGGCTACATTCCAATCATGGTTGTGGGCACTTTGATATTCGTCCTTGGATTTGAATTGCTATTAGACGCTCTTGTATCCCCAAGGCGAAAACTGAAACTACTTGAGTATTTGACGGCAAGTTATTCAATATCATCACTACATGGCAGAGGCTAACCTAATATACACAGATCGTGGTTATAGTTCTCACTATGGGAATATATGACTTCGTTGTCGGTATTTTTGTTGGCATTATACTTGCCTTTGTTTCAGCTATCTTCCATGCATCTCAGGTATCAGCTATACGGGCAACGTACACAGGAGATCAGGTGGGCTCAGTGGTAAGGCGAAACCCATCGCAGCACCATTACCTCCAGGAGGTTGGCAGTCAGACCTATGTGATCAAACTGTCTGGCTTCCTATTCTTCGGCACCATCGTTGGCGTTGAAGAGAAGATCCGTAGTTTAATTTCCGACGACGTTTTCAACATGCATCCCATCAAGTACATAATCCTCGACCTAAGGCATGTTACAGGTATCGACTACTCAGCCGCCGAAGGATTTAAGACCATCAACAGGCTCTTGAGTGGTAAAGGGGTTCATCTTCTCATAAGTGGAAAAGATGCGGAAAGTAAGATTGGTCGGGGTATAAGAGCTGTTGGACTTGGAGTCGATGGACCCGAGGTCATGTTTATGCCCGATTTGAATTCCGCTCTGGAAAGCTGTGAGAACGAGCAGCTCAAGACCTTCTATGCTCGTCAAGAAGCTCTGCGGATTTCCCGACCGGCACCGGCGAGCAACCTTGACGTTCCTAATAAGGGTCAGTTTGGTCAGTCTCTCGAGTTCTTCTCCCAGTCCCCGAGGAGGAACCATCTCGACCAGGCAGCGAGGACCGTACTGAATCACCAAGAGATGAGGCGCTCTACAAGGTGGCAAAGTATCAGCGAGCCTTTACGACTCATGCTTCAGGTCTTCTATGATGTGAGCGACAAGAATGAAGATTTCTGGTTTAGGGCAAAACCATATTTTACCCGCAAGGAGTACGCCTCAGGAACTGTACTGTATCAATGTGGCGAGCCTGCGAATGGCTTCTACCTCCTAGAGAGGGGGGAGCTGAGGGCTGACTATGAGACGCCCCAAGGTCGCCTATCAGAGCCGATCGTCCAGGGCACGACGTGTGGCGAACTTCCATTCTTCTCTGAGACGGACCGAACTGCGACTGTGGTTGCGATCAAGGACTGCATTGTTTGGGTTATGGATACGGAAAATTGGGAGAAGCTGCAAAGGGAAGAGAGCGAGGTTGCGCAGGAACTCCTGAGGGTTTCGCTCAAGCTCACCAGCGAGCGGATGGATGCGATGACCAAGTATATCTCCGCAGTTGGAAATTAACTAGATCAGAAGGTTAGAGAAAATGGAATCTACAGTACGACTAATTCCGTCCGTAATTACGGGATTCTTCCGTGCTATCAACCACGCAGTTGTAATCAAGGAGGTTGCTTACTTTAGCAATCGCGGAATCCTTCCGCACCCCAAGCGAGGCCAGTGACAAAGCAATGGTCAATAGAGACAATACCACTCCGCGATACGATGCCTACACTGCGGACGGAGAGATGGAAAACTGTAAATGTCCGCTGCTTCATGATGGCGTCCATGTGGTGCTGATTCATGCGCTATCTGAGACCTCACGCCTCAGCGTAGACACAGATGCGACTTCCATATATAAGATCTCACCCTAGAGCGTCATGGAAGGTTTCACAGGACTCAAATCAACTTCATTCAACGATCTATCTATTACATCAACCTCACCTCATTCTACAACCCTTAGTCTATTTCAGAGCCACTAACATCGTCGCCGTCACCATGAATTACACCAAGGTCCAGCACAACAAGCCCTATGCGGCCATCTCGCCCACCCAGCCCCAGCTCTCCGCGGCATCCAAGTCCGTCTTCGTCGCTGGCGGCTCCCTGGTATGTGGAAATATAGAGTGTTGACATTCTTTCTCCTTATACCCTACTCTCTTCAAGTATCCCAAGGCGAATACTGGGAAACTCTGAATGCTCTCGAGTTTTCGGTGACCATTGTTTACGGCTAAGGAAATTATTCCTTCATTTTAGAGTCCAGAATGGCTGACTCGACCACACGCGTAGGGCATCGGGAAGCACACCGCACTCGCCTTCCTGGAGGCCGGCAGCAAGGCCGTCGCCATATCCGGCCGCCGTGAGGATGTCCTGGCGTCCGCCGCCGCGGAGCTCCGGGCCGAGCACCCGGACGCCAAGATCCTGACCTTCGCCGCCGACGTCACCGACGCCGAGGCCATGGACGCCGCGTTCGCGGGCGCGCAAGCGGCGTTCGGCCCCCTCAGCATCGTCGTCAACAGCACGTACTACATGCCACCCATCAAGCCCCTACTGGAGGCGGACCTAGACCAGTGGTGGCGCGCCTTCGAGGTCAGCGTCATGGGGGCGGCCATCCTGGCGCGCTGCGTGGCCAGGCACGCCGCGCCCGACGCCGTCGTGCTGGCCTACTCGACGGCCGGCGCGCTGGCCCCGGCCGGCGGCCTCCCGGTCTCCGCGTACGCGGCGAGCAAGCTGGCGTCGACCAAGGTGATGGAGTACCTCGCCGCGGAGAACCCGCAGCTCAGGGTTATCAGCGTGCACCCGGGCGTCGTGACGACGACGGAGGGCGGCGAGGCGTTCGTCAAGGAGACCGGGATCACAGACTGGCCGAGTGACGACGGTAAGTCTTTCGAGCTTGGATGAGATGTAGCCTTGCCTAATACGAGAGTTAGTCGATCTACCTGCCCACTTCTCGGTCTGGGCCGCGAGCGAGGAGGCGGCGTTCCTAAATAAGAAGTTTGTCTTCGCCGCGTGGGACGTCGATGAGCTGAAGGCGAGGAAGGACGAGATCGCGCAGTCGCCTGAGCTGCTCATCGGCCTTAATGGGTTCCCTCGTAATGTGGAATAGATGGGGACTCATACAAGAGTCACGGCAACACACGAGCTTTCCTTCTGATTAATTCTGGTCTCTCCTTTTGTTTTTGTTTTTTTCCGCCTTATGGCACGAGTTTATATGCCGCCCTGTGGCTTTATCTTCATTGATTCGAAAAGAGAGTCACCTTAGAAATAAGATTACTTGGCCGCCTGAAATGCCGTCTCCTTGGTCTCGGCGGATTTCTCTGCAACGTGTACATATAGACTCACCTAAGAATCACCACAATACGTCCTAGTCGAGCAAGGATGGCGGTCGAGGAAGTCTACGGTTGCGATAGTACATGTCCTAAAAAATGATGTTAACGATCATCCTATAGATCTGCTCATGAATAGCCTTAGGTACCTCTTACATCCCACAACGTAAAATGGTTGCTCTCTGGTGGGGTTATTCATAAGGGGGTAATATAGCACATAATTGAGTAAGTGGCATACAGATAACATACCAAGAACCCATCTCTTCATTATTGTCACAAATATACAAAAGTATCCTCTACTCATGAACGACATGAATATTTGCCCCCCTTTTTAATGATCCCGCCGTCTCAATTCCCCAGCCCACGATACGCCAGACTACCTAGAAATACGATGGAAACCGGGAAAAAGTCTTCGTGTCAAGGTTCTATACGACGCGCTTGACCTCGAAGAATCTCCGCAGCCACCAGACCTGGAAAAGAGACTCGCCTACGACGACGCCGATGACAAACAAGTTCCACCACTTGACTCGGCTATTCGTGCTCTCGGCGGTGTTGCGATGGGTACGTTCTCGGAGAATGATGTATGACTGTTCGTTTTTGGCCGACTCGACTAGTTCGCTAAGTTCCTTGACTGTATTATGTATGATTAGCAACTATATCTACACTAGAGATGGAACGAAAAGTAGAATTATAACATACCTGCTTTCTCCAGGGGGTCTTGAGGAGCGTCGGCCTCTGACACATATACTACACCGTGAACATTGAACGAGACCTCCTTGCTGTTGGATCCCCAGTGCTCGTTACCGAAGCAGTAGAGGAACTTGCCGTCGTGCTTAGCCGTAAAGGAGAAATCGCCATTCGAGACGTCCTTCTGGAAGGTCTCGTATTGACCCATGGGATTCGTGACCTATAGTTTGGAAACCAGCTGGTAAGCTTAACGTATTCGCGGTTTTTTTATTTCTCTTTTAAAACAGGTCGCCTTACCCAAAAATCGATATCGAGGTTCCCAGCGCCGCCGAATTCTCTATCTCCAGTCTGGAAGGTAACCGTCATTGTATCATCCTTGTGGAGCTCCTCGTGAAAGCATTCGCGGCCGTGGGCAGGGAGCTGGATGTTGTGCGCGAACGCGGCTTGCAAGAAGCTGGCCGCCAACAACGCAGCTGTCGCAGAGAAAAGCATTGTCAACTCGGCAACAATACACTCGGCGCTTAAATTTTTTTTTTAATCGAGTCTGTCGGGTTGGGATGGGTCGTTGCCGAGATGTTGCATGTAAAAAGGGACAGCTTATTTCAAGCCTTAGGTACCTGTTAAAGCTCTGAGGCTTTCGAGATGGACACTTGACACTTTGGCGATTGCCAAGAAATGAAAGGTGGATGGAGGCTCTAGATGGTTTAGCGTCGTATTCCGCAAGACCAGCAGGACCAGACACGGTCAGGTACTCTCGAGTTACTTCGTGTCTTATTAGTATTTGCTATCCCTAATTTGGGCAATAACTAGGGGGCTTAAGCATGTACGGTCCAAGTATTCGAGCATGCTTAAGCCTCCATAGCGCCATAGCCCCCGTAGAGCACAGGTAAGCACGTTACCTTATCTGGCCACTAAAATAAAAAAGATATAGCCCCAGCAAAGCAACAAACTGCCATGCAGGCGAGTAATTACGTTCCCTGGAGGTACCCGGCTTAAGTCTCTCCAGCCACATTGCATTTTTACCTAACTTTCTGAAAAACACTTCAACTCTTTACTCTTCACCGATCTCCAACCACAACCCGCATCACCCCCTTTTGATAACGCATCATCACGAGATCTCTCCTTCGCCGAGCAGGTCTCATTGTTGCAAATTAGTAAGTCCACACTACCACCCTCACCTCATCCGCCGACAAAGGGAGCCTATTCTCTTTGGTCTACCACTCTTGCTTGCCTATCGCCGTATCTCCGTTGCCTCGCCTCATCACTCACTCACTTGACCTCGTAACACCATTCGGCCCACCTGTTCTTTTGTCGTCTCCTATTGCGGCAGCCTAGCAACTAGAAACAACGCGGGCCCCTAGCAGCAGCCAACGACATCGATCCAATCCAAGTCATTGCGCTGTTTTGCAAGAACCAATCCATCTGTCCTCTTCGCTGCCACATCCCCCATAAATTCCCGACTGGGCCTTGCCAATTGCCCATCATATCATCATATCCTCTATCTTGTCGCCATCGTTGCTAACTCTCCCTCTCCTCTCGCCAGGTCTTTGCGACGCCATCTCGTTGAACCTTCTACCTTAATAGTTCTTCGTCGCATATTCCATCCACGTCGCAATCATGGGTCTCACGTTCTCCAAGTTGTTTGACAAGCTCTGGGGCAAGAAGGAGATGAGAATTTTGATGGTCGGTTTGGACGCTGCCGGAAAGACCACCATTCTTTACAAGCTCAAGCTCGGTGAAATTGTCACGACCATCCCTACCATCGGTATGCTTCCCTGCACCTAAGCCTTGACATGGCTCGCTGGCCTATTTGTTTTTGGTTATTGACACGCGTCGCGCCATCCAGGCTTCAACGTCGAGACGGTCGAGTACAAGAACATCCAATTTACCGTGTGGGATGTGGGTGGACAGGACAAGATCCGTCCCCTGTGGCGACATTACTTCCAGAACACCCAAGGTATCATCTTTGTTGTCGACAGCAATGATCGAGACCGTATCGTCGAGGCTCGGGAAGAGTTGCAGCGCATGCTGAACGAGGATGAGCTCCGAGACGCCATCCTCCTAGTCTTCGCCAACAAGCAGGATCTTCCTGTACGAAACCCCCTATCTACTGCTAATGGTATACTCGAGATAGCTAATAATCACTACAGAATGCCATGAACGCTGCCGAGATCACCGACAAGCTTGGCCTTCACAGCTTGAGACAGCGCGCTTGGGTACGTGCCCATTATATCCGCCCTATGGTCCGTTCTTTATTGCTAACTCATGACAAAGTACATCCAATCGACTTGCGCTACGTCCGGAGATGGTCTGTATGAGGGTCTAGAATGGCTTGCTACCACCCTCCGCAAGGCGGGACACCAGTAGAAAAGAAGGAGGAGGCGCATTAGCATTTTCCCGTTCCGACTCGCACCTTGTTTCCTCAATCTTATGGGTCGGTTGTAACTCGTAAAGTCATATTCCCCTGGAGCAATCGATATAGTCCATAAACAACGCTCATCTCGGTACGCGGTACCCTCTCTCTCTCTCGCTTTCTTCGGTTGTGGGCGGACCTGCAAAGTGAAGACAGGAAGTATGACTTTGGAAGCACGGGAAGGGAGCGGCGTACTTGGGGGTGGAATCTGTACGAATTGATATTACGGATCGTAAAAGAGAACTGGGTGCGTTTGGCCACCGCTTCTTTTAGAGGCTTAGGTGGAAAAGCCTCTCGCGTCTTGTTTGCCTTTTACTTCGTCCACGAGACGCTTCTCCGTCTTATTCTTCCGTTAATTAAGAATGACAAGTACACTGCGTCTGCGATGTTTGTGGTATCTCCAGAGAAGCCAAGGTAGCGAGTGTGTTTGTTTCCCTTAGTATGTCGTCCTTTTTTTTTTTTCTTATTTGACGCTGGCATTACGATATAGAACGAGATTGGAAGGCTTTTCGTAGTTTTACAGCAATAGTATTTGGGGTGTGCGTACGCGTATAGCAGTATAAAAATATTACTTGAAGCTTTGACATTAAGTAGCATCGGAGAGATAATTCGTGACTGGCCTGGGTAACCACTTAGGTTAAATTATCAGCTGTGACCATGCGATAATCTGTGCCGCATAGAAATTCTCCTTTCTCCCAGGTACCTAAGGTATGCAAATTACTTCTTGACTTTTGCTTATCTCCTGGACCCGAGTTTCCTCTAGACGATGGAGCCCGGGGCGGACTATTTTAAAAAACAAGGTAGTGCCCCGCCCAGATCCGCCATCGGCCAGTGTGCCAATGCTTTCAGTTTTTATTAGGTATTATAAACCTCAACACCGAGCTTCCAAGCTTCCAAGCTTCCCTCACCTACTTGAATTTTTGGGATTGTCGAGGCCGATACCTAACTCACGACCTACCAATTGGCCCAATTCACTCAATTGACTCAAGATGAAGGCCTCGAGAGTTTTGGCAAGAGCCAACAAGGGCGCACCGACGCTCCAGGCTTCTAGACAGCCTCTATCCACCCGCGCAGCATCCTCCTCCTTATCGTCGACCCCCGCAAGCGGCCGCTCTTCCGCAATAACATCTTCCTCGCCACGAACGCTCCCTCGACAGCATGCGCTACGTGCGAACGCTCTCTCGGCTCGCAGGAGTTATGCCTCGGCACCCGAATCTTCCGCACCCCTGAACAAGACGCCCCTGTACGACCTGCACGTGGCGCACGGCGCCAAGATGGTGCCGTTCGGCGGCTACCACATGCCGGTGCAGTACGCGGGCCAGAGCGTGGGGCAGGAGCACCACTTCACGCGGTCGCACGCCTCGCTCTTCGACGTCGGCCACATGGTGCAGCACCGCTTCGAAGGCCCGGGCGCCCTCGCCTTCCTGCAGCGCGTCACGCCCGCGGGGCTCACGGGTCTGGCCCCGTACAGCAGCACCCTCAGCGCGCTGCTGTGGCCGGGGACCGGCGGCATCGTCGACGACACCATCGTGACGAAGCTCGCCGACGACAGCACCTTCTACGTCGTGACCAACGCGGGGTGCCGCGACAAGGACCTCAAGTACCTGGGCGAGCAGCTGGAGCAGTGGCAGAAGGACGGCGGGGCGCCGGTCCGGCACACGGTGCTCGCCGACCAGGGCCTCGTCGCGCTGCAGGGCCCGCTCGCCGAGCAGATCCTCGCCGACGTGCTCGCCGACGCCGCCGCGGCCAACCTGTCGGAGCTGTACTTCGGCCAGTGCCGGTACGTGACGGTGAAGGTCGCGGGCGGCCGAACCGTCGAGGACGTGCTCGTCAGCCGCGGCGGGTACACGGGCGAGGACGGCTTCGAGATCTCGATCCCGCCGGCCGACGCCGCGGCGGTGACGGAGGCCCTCCTGGCCACCGCGCACCCGGACCGGCTGCGGCTCGCCGGGCTCGGCGCCCGCGACAGCCTGCGCCTCGAGGCCGGCATGTGCCTGTACGGCCACGACCTGGACGACAGCACGACGCCCGTCGAGGGCGCGCTGGGCTGGATCGTCGGGCGCGACCGCCGTGCCGAGACGGACGTGGCCAAGGGCGCCTTCTACGGCGCCGACGTCGTGCTGCCGCAGCTGAAGCCCAAGAGCAAAGGGGGCGCGGGCGTGGAGCGCAGGCGCGTCGGGTTCGCGGTCGAGAAGGGCGCGCCGGCGCGCGAGGGCAGCGAGGTGGTCGACGGCGAGGGGAACGTGGTGGGCGTCGTGACGAGCGGGTGTCCGAGCCCGTCCCTCAACAATCAGAATATCGCCATGGGGTACGTCAAGGACGGCCTGCACAAGGCGGGGACGGAGCTGGCGGTCCTGGTGCGCGGGCGCAAGCGCAAGGCTGTCGTCGCGAAGATGCCGTTTGTCGAGAGCAAGTACAAGAAGGCGGCGTAGAAGGGGTTGGCGGGACAGAGCAGAGCGACCTCGCCTGCCCGCTTGCCTGTTAGCTTCCTAGCGGTTTATCCATACGGGGACGAAGGGGTCTTTTGCATGAGATTACGCGGTAATTTTCTACGGGTTTTAATCATTGGGATGGGGGAAAAAAACTTCAACAACGCGGATCATCTATACGGCGTCGGGGTTCGGTATCCGATAGAGATATAAAGCCCAATCTAGATACTTTCAACAAATCGAAGATCTAGGAAAAGAATACAGAATTATTCTTCTATATATTACTGTTTGTCTCAGTCCCTTAGCATGTTGATCTGCCTCGATTTCCGTAAGAGAACGAAGTTCGTTGGCTATTCCTTATCAATATATCCTCAGTTAGGTAGTTGAGCACTCGCTTATTAGTGGTGGGCTAGCAGAGGAGGTACGTAAATAATCGCCGCTCATACTCACACTTGGAACGCCGACGGCCCTTGAACGACGGTGGGCACTTTGGACATACATCTATTAGCCATTTTGTGTCAAATCTGGGCTTAGCTAGTATGTTATTCTGTCTTCTATTCGAATATTGCTGGGAGTATCGATGAACGTCATTCAACGTTTCCGTCACAAGCAAGCGATGAGAAACAATTTCTGTAACAGGATTGGTTGTGTGTATCTTTGTATAAACATGTATATATAGGTAGCTATTTTGCGATCTGCCTGTCCATAGCTCTCCTGAATCGACATTACTAATAGGTACTCATCGCTTCGGCTTCGTCCTATACCTATGTAGGACGAAGCATATCAGTTACAAGCAACTCTGGTTGCCCTCGCATGAGAGCAACTCCATCATGGCTAGTGTTGCCCCGCGTTGAGTAAGCCCCATAATAGGGGCAAGTCAACGTAAAGAACGGGGTTCAAGTAACAATCTCTTCCCCCTATAGGGATATACATTAACAGCCAAGCTGAGTACGATTTGCGGGTCGCCAGCTTTCCATAACGTATGTCGTGGTATCTTCCTCGGATACCTGGCCCTGAAACGTTCCTATTCCATCGTGCAATGTACGTGATTCGTCCGTGAATCGTAATGAGAAAACCAGACATCGTAAGGGGGGGAATACTAGAGAGAAGAAAAATAGCTGAACCAAATGCCGTCGCTTGCTGCCCATTCAAATGCTCGAGTTTCCCTTAGAACGCCTTTCCGTCAAAAATCCTCATTCTCGATTTTTGTATGTACGCCGCCCTAGAATGTCCAACTCTCCAACATGGCGGACTGCCGCCTTTTGTGGGTAAGGGTTCTTTGCGATTTTGGTGTGGCTACGATCTGCTCCGGGCTTTGCATCCAGTCGTAACCAGGTGTCCTCCACCATCCGCCAGGTTCCCGATATTTCCTGGGCGCGTAACTGAACGCGTCTTCTGCCCCAGCGTCACAGCGTTCCAAGCGCAAGACGCCTCCTCGCGAAAGATCGCTGCATAAGGTGATGAGATCATTCCCGCCATCAGCGAAACCAACACCACCTATTTCACCAAATATGTCCACCGTCTGTCTGGTATTAAACGTCTGCGCATCGATCAAATTGACGAAATCGGCCTCCTCGGCAGCAACTAAGATGCGTTTCCCAGACCCAAGTGGAGAAAAGCGCAGGCTACGCGCGCCTGCCATTTCGGTCCGAACGATGGCTACCGAGATGCTCTCGCCCTTACTATTTTTCCACTTGCGGGCATCCCATATCCTGATGCTTCTGTCCTGATTTCCGGTGGCGACCGTCCAACCATCTGGGGCCCAATCACAGGCGAACCCGAAATCTCTGTGGCCTTCGAGGTCTTGGAGAACCTCGCCGGTCTCGGCATCGGTAATGAGCACATTCTGATGATCCCCGACCATAACGCGAAGTCTCATATCCGGACTTAACGCAGAACAGTTCATCGCAAAATCATACATGATTTCTGAAGCGACTTTGTTTGTAGCTAGATCTACTACTCTAAACCCAAAGTCGTTGGAAGCAAATGCCGCCAGGGGAGTCGACGAATGCCGCGAAGAATTGAGCTGCACATGATTGGTAATGCCGCTGACATGATCAGTTAGCATTCCGTGATTGGAATCGAGGTCTGGAGAATCTAGACGACGGTAATGGTAAGCTCCGTAGAAACCACCAGCTATCAAGATATCTTCAGTGGCGGTCAATGTGGATATATGAGCGTCAAGATGGCTATCAAAGCGCATGGCCGCCTTGTCTAATCCCGTAGTAGGATCATGTTCCCTGACCGTAGTGAAGCTTGGATAGAAAACCCTTGTCCGTGATGCGACGCCGAGAATGTTGCGGAGTTGAAAGTGCAGTAAACGTACATCGCGCCTGATGTCCATGCTCTTATAGCGAAAGTAGTTTTCCGAGGGACGCAGTAGTCTATCGGCCGAGGTACTGTGCCACGAATCAGAGTTCGGTCGATTGACGTAATTATGGAAGTTCGCCATGCGACGACGTCGTGCTGTATTCCTCACAACCCCAAGATCCGTCCAGTCAATGCCCTGGAAATCATATTGGTTGCCCCTAAGCTGTTCGTATTCCACGCGGCGCGGACAATCTCTCGCGAGGCGGCGGATTTGTTGGAGGGTCGGAATAGGCCCAGTAGCCCTGAGATGAACGTCTGCATGGCTCTGCCACTCCCATAGCTCAAGGAACTGGATGATGTGCGGATTCTCCGGGCCAAGCGACATGGGATTAGCATTGCTCAAGGCCATGGGATGGAGACCTGTGGTCGCCGGATCGACGTCATCTTCGGGCTCCTGTATTTCTGGCAACTGTGGTTGGGGAACTTCTAAGAGGCCGAACGGAGTATTGGTCAGGGAGGGAGGTTCTAAAGAAGTAAACTGAGGCGAATGCGCGACTGGTGTTTGAGGTAAATCCTGATGTACAAAGAGGGAATCGTCATTGTCGGCGTACGGCGCAACGTCATTATGATAACTTTGGTCGTCCATATTCATAGGGTTTAGGGAGGCACCTCCCTCTTCAAGGTCGACGTCCAACATGTCGTGGTCAACGTCAATGTCAGGGCCACTGTCGCTGTCGTCATCCCCGATTTGGACTCCGTGGTCGGTTTCGGGGCCGGCATATGCGACCAGATTAGAGAAGGAGAGCGGCAGGGAGTGGTCATTCATGGAAGAATGATAAGAGTCGAAGGGCTCGAAATCGGCAACCTGAGTGATCGGAGAAGGTGGGAGCGGGAACGAAGGAGGGACATCTTCGTCGACATGAGGACGATCTGGAGGGTGGAATGGAGAGACGGGTGGGGAATTAGGAGGGCGCATCGTTGTTGGAGGTGATTCAAGTCATTTGCTGAGCGAGCCTAACCGCCTTAGTTTGGTGTTGCCTTTCCTTTTTGTCGTAGTGCAGGATAATCTTATTGGCGGGTAGGGCGTAGGGTAGGGGAAGGTTACGAGGTAGCGACGTATCCACGTATAATGGGTAGATGGCTGATCTTCACCAAGGGCGCCAAGCGTGGCCCAAGGCAGCGATGGTTTACTTTGCGGCTGTCTGGGCCTAGGCAGTTGTGGTTTCGGGGGTTCGCAGGTGGTAGTCGACCTTATGTCGCAGCTGAGGTACCGTGGATAACGGGTTAGTTCCGAGTCGACACCGGATCGAGAAAGACGGAAAGCGCACTCGGGGAAGACGAAGAAAGAGGAATACAATACGCAGCGTTTCCAGGCCGGTGCACTTAGATGCTTTATATTTCTCCTGTCGGTTTTTAAAGTATGCGAAGAGAAGTCTGAGAGTATGCGCACTGGTCTCTACCGAGCGATGTATGAGATAAGAAATGGGTCAGGCTTGGGACTGTGGATGGATGGAGAAACAGAAAGCCTGATAAAGAGATAGGTAGATGCAGGTGCCCCGATTTGCTTCATACGGGTACATTCCACGCTGGGGGTGGAGAAAGGGAAAAGATGCAAATAGTGGACGAACATGGCGACCACGCCACCATTAGTCAACATCACAGACTTTCAGGGCTTACCTACTAGGGGAACCCACCCACCAACCCACCAAGTACTTAACTCAAAGCACCTGAAGCAGGTACTGCAATGTACCTAGTATCTACCTTACCCACTGATTCCATTAGGTGACAGGTATGGTAGCAGTGGGGGTATTCTGGAGGAAAGCAAGAAGGGCAGTGGCGGGTAGCGGTCGTAAATAAGAGCCATTTTTGAATCAAATATGACTTACATACGAAGTACACATAACACTAACATTATAACATTATAACATTCACATTCACATTCACATTCACATTGACACAATTAACATAAGCATCACTACCATAAATACCATCACATTTATGTTGAACACTTAGGCGTACATGTACAAGGACTCGACTATCTGGGTCAACTCCGGCAACAAAGCAAAGCATATTATTCTGTCCTTTCCTTTGTCTGTGTTTTGTCGAATCGCCGCCGAGTGGTTCGTGGCTGGTTTGGGCGAAAGCCGGATCACCCCGGCATTCGACAGCAGCTGCATTACTACCTACCCTGCCACCTTGTTACCTTGTTACCTGACATCGGCACTCTACAGCCTCCCTACCTCGAAAGCCTTTTTTTTTAACTTCTCAAATTTCAACTATGATATGTCACTTTTAATCCCAGTAGCCGTTATACGTGGTATGAACCATTTGCTGGTACAGTGCAACGGGAAGAAAGAAAAATGAGAGACACCGCTACTCATTCTTATGCGAACCCTCTCATTTCTCATAACCGGTGAACATGTTTGTGGCTTCTTAATGACAAGTCAACCGTCGATATACGACATCAACTAGTATTAAGGCCGTATACTTTTGCTTAGTGAGACACTTTGGGGGGACGAGGCTTGCTCGGGTAGTGGAAATAGTATTGGCATTCGCACCGTTCCGCTCGTTCAAATTTCTCCATCTCTTCGGACTCGGTTCTTCGCATTTCGCACGGGGTGTGGCCGTGACAGCCATGGGAGCGAGATGAACCCCCACCAACATCCACAATTCTCATCTCCAAAAACTCACCGCTGAAGGGTGACCTAGCAGCCCTAGGTAAGGCTTGCGTTGCCAGTTACGAGCCGAGGCTGGGTGCCGAAATAGGATAGGACCGAAAAGCTGTACATAGTAGGACGGGAGAAAGAGCCATGCAACAAAACTCGAGGCCATGCTATGTACTTACCCATATCGGTACGTAGAATCCGGTGCTGGGGGGAGGGGGGAGAATGGAGAATGGAGAGAGACTGGAGGGGATGGGATTAGCTCCTGAAATCACGGCCCGGCGAGGCCCCACACCCGGGCCTCGAAGTTGTGGACAAGTGTGCAGCCAACAGCCTTCAACAATACATTATGATCGAGAGCGGACCGCCATATTACCTCAATGCGGGTGTGTGGTGTGTGGTGTGTGGTGTGTGGTGTGTGGGCGAAACCCGCTGATCTGTGTAGATCAGACAGCCCATCAAAGTTTTTTGTTATTTCTGAGGCAGCGCGTCTGCAACAAAATCTCCTATGTCCTACGCCCCTACGCCACCAATCGACGGTGGTACAAGCACAGCATGAATCGGTTTTGCGCCGCCACGCCGGAAGATCACTTTGCGCCGGCGTGTTCATGACCTTACCGTCATCTATTTTGAACCACTCGGTCGGCCGCTAGCCAGGCTTGATTGGGTCCCGGAGCTGACTCCTGTTTCCTTTTTACTTTTTTCTTCCCCTTTTCATTGTCATTTTCCGCTTCTTCCATGAATCATCTTTGTCATACTCGAGGCGGATACGGGAGGTTGCAGTTTTTCCTTCTTCCATCTCACACGCTTGAACCGGAGATGGGATCCCAAAAATGGCTGCTCGCATCCTTACACATCCTTGGCCTTTCCCTGACGCTTGGCTTTTTTCTCATGTAACACTAAGCTGACAGTTTCTCGATCCGTCTTACCAGCCGTCGTCCTCGTAGCCTTGGAAGTTCGTAGGATATAGTGCCGCCGGTAGGTTTTGCGTCTTGGTTGTCTATTCTAATGACATGGTAAAGTTTGTCGACCTGGAGAGGAGCAATACCAAAATATGCTCCTTTCCGGCCAGCTAGGTATGTCGAATTTGTCTGATGCATCAGATCGTTGCGGAGCACGCCGCAGTGGGCCTCTCAGCAAGCCCTCCTTCCGAAGAATCCACGTCAAGATGAGTCCGTGGCTTGTTCGGAGCCATCAATACAACCAACGGATACGGTAAATGGCTCCGCGAAGACCGATTCATGCTTGCCTGCAGGATTTCTTGTCTCATCGTGAAAAGAAAAATATGAAGGAAGTATGGCATTGTATCGGCAGGTTGAGGGGTCTAGCTACGTAATGCGAAAGATATACGTCAGGCCATCGTGGAAGAGACCATGCTGTGTGTTATATTCGACACCTCCCATCCTCCTATGTCGTACTCTCAGCAACCAATACCCGTGTTAAGTAGTATTATGTTAAGTAATACCCGTGTTAGGTGATATCCTAGCAAGCTATCAAGCCGTCCTCGGGTTTGTGTGCCGGATTCGCGTGTGCCGCGTTACCTCGAAACCTTCTCACAGACTGCCACGATCCAAGATACAAGACAACAAGTACAAGATCTCGTCATACACTCCCTCCGAGTCCACCACACT
Source organism: Hypoxylon sp. FL1150 (assembly GCA_022495205.1). Taxonomy (NCBI): domain Eukaryota; kingdom Fungi; phylum Ascomycota; class Sordariomycetes; order Xylariales; family Hypoxylaceae; genus Hypoxylon; species Hypoxylon sp. FL1150. The sequence goes on along the minus strand of MU376207.1, from coordinate 74,526 downwards.
GGGGAAAACTCCGTGGCTAGCTGCCAGGGCACACGATTTCAGCTCCCCAGTATCTTGCTCATCAAGTCCCACTACACGAGCTGGAAACTGCCGTGTGACATAAGCACCTCCCGCATGGAAGTGATGCAAGATATCAGCACTGTACTATGTAAACACACCAGGTATGTTACACATATGTAAGGAAAGAAATGGCGGACGCGGACGAAGCATCAAGCGAGCACAAGCAAGGGCTTAACGGCCGCTAGGATATACGTCTACTCCGTCAAATTAATTCGAGGTATGAACCTGCTTAGCTATGTGCAAGGTAAACATTGTAGTAACGCCGAATGTCCTAGTTCCTTCTATACATTTGCTCTCCGGCCCATGCTCATTCAGTCCTTAGTTGTGGGATCTGAAAGGTAATAGTGACGACAAGCCGCCGAGCACACGCCGTTCCATAAAAAAAAACCAATTCCTATATATATAGCAAATAATTACTTTCAACAACTCCAACCCAACCTGGTCTTTGCTTCGCACTCATGCATCTGAATAGTACTGGTCGTCATAATGATACGGCGTGGCGTTCGACCCGGGAGTCGCCCAATTGCCGCCCGCAACGCTCTCTCTTGATCCCCAGTAGTTGTCTCTGATGCGGCGTTCCCGCTCAAATTCGGCCCAACGCTTCATAGTAATCTTGCTACTATCGAACTCGCCTTCGTATTCAATACCAGCCTTCTTTGTCTTCTCACCAGCCGTCTTCCGTGTGTCACCCCACGAGAAGTCGTCAAATTTCCAGAAGGCGTAACTTGGGAGAACAAAGTTCCAAACAGGGAGTGAGAAGAGGTAGATCAACATCCACACAACGTAGGACCAAGAGTGAGCCGTAACAATAACGAGGACAGCAGGCAGACCAAGAATCATACCAAGGAGGATTAATGGGATGACCTGTACCGGACCTATGATCGAAGAAATGACTGTAATCGTGTTAGAGTAACGAGGCTTGAGTTGTACGAAGGTCGAGTCAACTTACCAACATAGAAGGTGAAGGCAATAGCCGCAGGGAGGACCAAGGTACCAATCAATTCGATGAAAATGACAAACTGCATGCTGAAGCAGAAGGTACCGCAGAGATCCTTGACAAGAACCAGTTCCATCAAGTTGTGTATCGTAGAGTTGATCCATCGTCGTCTCTGGGAGAGCAGAACACTGAACTCGTCGGGAACAGTAGTTTTGCATACCGCTTGAGGCACGAAGACTTGCTTGCGCTTGGGGAAGGTTCGAAGCATGAGAGTAGTCAAGTAACGATCCTCTCCAAGGAGCAGTAGATTCTTCTTGTGCAAAGTATCAACCACATTCTCTGAATAGTGTTCGACTACGTCGGGATTGGCCAGTATGGGAACCCAATAGTTCTGGGCACCTTTAGGGGACTTGATGCGGTACATGCAGAAACAACCCGGAAGACACGTAACACCTCCGAAAACGGATTCGAAAGACTTAGACAAGTGGTGGGAGACGAAATACTCGAAAACTTGAATGGCCGTAACCCAGCTGTCTCTCTTATTCGCGATCTTAGTCTCGCCGCACAGGCCCATGATGTCGGGATCTCGGACCATGGCGCAGAGCATATGTGTCAGACTGTCAGGGAAGACTTTGGTGTCGGCGTCGACCATAAGCACGGCTTCGTAATAATCGGGGGATATACCAGTGACCTTCCATAGGCCGTTGAACATTTCGAATTCGAGCTCCGTCATGCGCTCGTCGAACATGACCTTCTGCAAGAATGACATCAATATGATCTGACTGTCACGCTTGCCACGGTTGCCCGGCTTCGCCTTGGTAGCTTCGTCGGGGGTACCAGACTTGACCACCAGCATCATGGGAACCCTCTGCTGCTTTTCTACCGAGATAGCGGACTTGGCGCCGTAGTCGTAAAATCCGGCATACACCTTAGCCATGTTGTGTCGCTTTGAGCCGCTCGCCACAGCCACATACGAGAAACCCTGAACGTCCTCGGGAGGTACAGTATGGTCCTTCATCATGCCCAACACGATATCAGGTGTTGCCAAAGCTTCGCCCTTACCCTTGATCATTCCGTCGCAAATAACGAGAATTACCTTGTGGCTGTTGGGATAATCGGTCATGGCAATAGAGTCGAGTGTGGTGCGGATGCCCATTTCCCCCTCGGAATAAGCGGTAACAAGGCAGATGGAATGGATCAATGGAAATCCGAAGGGCTGATAATCCGACGGAGGTTGAGGAACCACAGCTTCATGGATGAATCCAGCAGGACCGTAACCGTCGACCGGGCTAGCCGTGTTTCCGTACGAATCAGATCGAAGCATGCTAGATCTGCTGTCATTGCCCTGTTTATACATCGAGTTAGGATGAAGGAGAGGCCCGGTCGAAGCTTGGCTTGCCATAGTCGTCGGTTGCGGCCGTCGAGGGTTCCTATCAGCACCATAAACCGCCGAGAACCGAGACGTGGTAGGCAGGAAAGCACTAGCACGCTTGCTAGTCCTGTCAGACCCCATGTAGCTGCTACCAATATCGCCGGCCATACGAGGCGGTGCGCGGTAGATATCTTCAGTCCAGTCTTCAATCTGCTGATTCCGCTTCTTCTTGTTTGATGTCTGGGAGGTCTTGATGGCGGCATATTTCCGGCTAATGAACCATTGAAAAATCAACGCCAGGGAAAATCTCGCGACCACGACGGAAAGAATCAGGATTAGGGAAACGTAAAGGACCACCTGAGACGCGATACATCCAACCGTATCCGTATCGACAGTGCCGACCTTGATTATCTCCTCAAAGCATTCGGCTACCTGTTTATCGGCAGATCTCTGGAACGCGCGGGTAATATCGCGACCACGAACTGCTTGGTTAGCAGCAGAGCTCGTGTCCCTCAGCTCCTTGAACCGGTCTGGAATTTTGACCTCGTCTTCGTTAAACCAGTTGAGCAGGCTAAGATCAAGGATGTTGCCAGAATACACAATGAGATTGCGCGAGCTGTTCTTGATGTCGTCCCAAGTGTAATAGACGTCACCGGTGCTATGGAGTTGAAGATAAAACGTGTCTCTGGCTTCCTGAGTGGTGTGGCATGCGTAGCCGGTGTAGTACGGCCATGTGAAGTTCGGCGTGGATGATCCATCTTGGTTGAACGCCTTACATGGGAAGTACCAGGCAAGCTCGTCCGAGTCGCTCGAATCATGAGGTACGTCTGAGCCGTCCGCCAGAGTTATAAGTCCCTTACATTTGCCGTTGACATTCTGGAAAAGAAAGCTGCCATCCATTCCGCCATACTTAGTACCCGTGTCCCATAAGATATTCGGGTATGTTCCGTCCTCCTTGAGGGGAATGCCGTCTGCCGGGGGGTGACCGGAATGCGTCAGGTCGTAAGCCTCGCCATGGAATATCATATAGCCATCGGACACATCATTGACGTGCAGACGGACGGCGGCCGAGGAACAAACGGTCTGCCGGAAGCCGAATGTTAAGAAACCAACGAAAGCCATGATGTACAAGATGATGCTAATAAGACCCATTTTCTCCCTCCAGGCTCTCCTCTGCGCTTTCGAACGAAAGCCACAGCAAGACAAGATGAAATCGGGACACCAGAAAGTGACGATGGCGCAATATACGTTCCATACGCTCGGCGGGCTAATTGTCTCCTGTGTCTTTCGGCGTTTGCCATCCCTGGTAGACTTGGATTTAGACTTAGATATCTTAGAACTGCCGCCGCCGCCGCCACCACCATGCCGTTTTCGACGAGATACCCTAGGTTTTTGTTTCTCGCTTTCTCCACTGCCGTGCCTTCGAGGCGGGGAGCTAGCCGACGAAGCATCGATAGTCCGTTCCGCGGACAAGTCCGTTCTGCCCTCGATGTCTTCGTAAACAGGGTCGTTACCTGTGGAGGACGGAAGCGTGTCCATTTTGGCAGCATGTTGTCGGTAGTGGTAGTTCGGGTGGTCTTTGTCAATCCTGTTTCTTTCGGGTCTTATGAGACTCCTCTTGCGCGAAGGCATACCAGCGGGAACACTTTCGGTGGTGGGAGAAAGAGGTAATTTGTCTGTCGCGCCGTGCGGATTTCGAATCGTTTCGGCGAAAGAATTCCCTGACGGCATTCGTTGATGGGATGACATTCTCCGTCCGGGCACGGGATAATAAGTACCAGTCTCGATGTCTGCGGGGCGACTACGTCTCGATCCAGACTGTCGGTATGAACTTCGCTGTTCATACGAAGGGTTGGCAGCCCCAGGCCGCTCGGGAAGCGACATGATTGCTTTTGGAGCAATTGGATTAGGGAGATTAATGTATAGATATAAAACGAGTTATATATGGAAAGTTCCTTAAATCGAACGTGTCGAGAAAAATGACGACGACTGTAGAAGCACGGACAGCCGTCGCTTCGGTAGAGGGCGTGTACCCAGTGGTAGTGGAGAATGGGATTACTGTTTCTTGAGCATTGTAAGAAAATATGTGCAAAAATAATGTATGAAGAAAGTGAACCGCAGATAAGATGCGACGTTCCTGTTTTTGGTCTGTATACTGACTGGATTTGTTGTGGTTGACTGGAAGAAGTTGGACGGGTTGACCAAGTCCAAGTCCCGGTCAGCTGCAAGGCACAAGGGAAAAGAGGATCCCTGCCTTGATAGGTAGTGACAGTCTAGGTACCTAATAAAAGCTTCAATCCGCCGTGCTAATAAAAGCATAACAAGAAAAAGGAGACGGAATAACAAGGCCAAGAATGTCGCAATGCAACTAAGTTTCTTGCCGAATTCACCTCTTCGCTATAGAGGCAGCTCGTAGGCAGCTTGTGGTCTACCGTCTCAAACCACGGTGTAGTCTACGCAAATTTGTGTCCCCAGATGCGCTTCAACAGACCTAAACACAGTTTGAAGATCCCATAAGCTTTGGGGGATTACGAGCCAGCGGGTCGTTGAGGGTAACACCGGGCGCCACTATGAAAAGGGCTTAGCTAATCGATTTTCCTCCCTCTAGCCAGTCGATCTCATCAATTTCCTGCAGGGGGGGAATTGATGCCAACGTCTTTTCAACGGATGCGCATATCGTTGCTAATTAAAGCGAATGTGATTTGAACGAGGGTACAGTTTGGGAGGCAATAGGAACGATTTGGGTTGAGGCAGAGTAGCAGGCGAGACGTGATGAAGAGGAACAACTAGCTGGCCATGCCGAGGAATCGGTAAAGGGGCTGACACTCCACTCCCCGTTACTGTGGTGAACTACCTTTATCTCACGTCATCAACTGCATATCTACCTAGGATCGGGTACCTTTTACACTTGATTCGTCTGTGCTAGTACAATTTCTCCAAGTACACCGCAAAACTAGTTGGCCGCCTCGTGTTTACCCAGGTCCCAAGCCTACCAATTGCTACGGTTGCAAGGACTCGACACTTGGAAGGGCGACCTTTCGGCAAGCCCTTGAATGGAATTGATGAATACGAAACTTGAAAACCGACAATCGCAAATGTCCTCCGCGCTTAGCAGAAAATGATTCTACTAACTTTTCTTCCTTACCCAATATATCTCACAAACATTCGAGAAGATGTCCGGTCTTGGTGGAATCTCTCGCACTGATCTGACAAACTTAGTCGGGGGTAAGACTTTAGCTTATGAAACATCCAAGTAATCATATTAATCATATCAGGCACATTAAGAAAAATCGCTATACCGCAGCGATCATAGGAAGCAGAGGAAGCCTGGTAAGTCTACATGAGACCGCTGGAGTACAAAGTGGCACCAACTGTCGGAATTATCACGTGTTTTACTGCTGCCGGTTATCTAACTCCGTGGCCTAGGTACCTACATGGTAGGTATTAATGTCATCTAAATGTGTGGACAGGTGAGATCTCAAGATGCGGGGTGACTGTAATCTGTAACGATATACTTGATCATCCTTACACTATTACCTACCTATCCATCAGGATTCAGGACTCATGAGGTTGTTTCGTGACCCGACAACCCTTCAACGGTCGTCCCTGTAAGCTTTCGAGGGTCCGGTGGACGATCGGTCGGTTTGCCTTGTTCTAGCACAAGTTTCCCCAGCTGAAAGAGGGGAAATGAAACGAAATGGCCCAAAGAGAATCGGTCCCTGTAATAAATAATGACACCATACGATTTGAGGTTGGCGACAGAGATGGGCCACACACATGGTGCTGTCTGAAGCGCTATTGACATCTTGACAGCCGACTAGTACACTGGTGGTGGTCTGAAGCTAGAGACTCATTTGATATACCTGTGCGACCTGGCCGCCACGAGGTGTGATAAAGCCTAGCGGTTGACTAGACGTCCCCGGACGGCGCTTGCGGGCGCATGTGGTCTTAGCCACGCCGCCGTGACAGGAAACACGAAGGAGCCTTTTAGGCTTCTTAACCGAACACATGTGTGCATGTACAACGATATGGAGCCATGGAAGCAAGGGAGCCAGAGATATGTAGGTAACCGTAACGCTAATATTCATGTTAGGTCAACGTCAATACATAAGACAGACAGCCCTGCATGTAGCATGTGGAATACCAGACGATACAATGCAATGCGATGCAAAGATGAAGTGAACTACTAGGTACTGTTGCCCCTAGTCATTCTCCGTCATTCTCCTTACAGGATCTAGTCGAAGCGACCTGGCAATGCAAGCAAGCTGTAAGCTGTAAGCTGTAAGGTAATCATATGTAGAGCATAACTATCTGGGCTCTCGGGACGAGTTGACTCCGATTCTCTGGCCTTTATGTCTTCTATGTAGAAATTCGTATTGTCCCTGCATGCCCCCGTCACCCTCAGCATTACGAGAGGGATTTTATGCTTGTTCTCACTTCTGCATAGAAGAATTCATCCTGAACTCGTCATCATTCGTCACGAGCAAGTACGAAGGGTCCATCCCATGGATACTAGCTGCACCGGACTGCTTCATACGGGGAAAGCTACCTTAGATTCGGGTTCTAGCCTTGCCATCCAGCCTGTTACAAGGCAGCGAATGGCACAGAGTGGAGAGAACCATTCTACGAGAATTCGATTACTATGGAAAACGTTATGACAACGCGCATCCGCACGGGCGAAGGCAATTAGAGAGGTTGAGGATACCTAATGCGCCAAGTATGAGTGGCTCCTGGTAGCGATATTGATTGGCACAATCTGTTCGTGGCTGCGTGGTTACATCCCCTAACCTATGGGGTTAGATGGATAGGAATGTACTAATTGCGAATGGATTTATGCACGTAGCAGCACTCTCGGTACTTCGTATATATAAATAGATAGTTGCATATTGACCAAGTATCTGTATTCTTCGAAGAATTCGTGATATCGACCCTCTTTGACGAAAGGCAGAGAGAGAAGTAAAACATCCTACATGGTACGGCAGATGAAGACGACGTGGAGAACAGACCCGAGAAAAGGCTAGGTTACGATGAACACGAAGCACCCCATGGCTGCTTGCTTAGCTGCTTACCTAGGTATGTTAGGGGCTTAGGGTAGCTTGACTTGACCCAGCCCCAGCCAAATCACCCAAACCACCTGGCCTTCATAGCTGTCCATTTGCTTAGCCTGCCCATTTTTTTCCCAGGTCCTAGCCCCCCCTAAATTGAGGGTCCCTAAACTCTCTACTTCCGACCCATCGAACCCATCGAACCCATCGAACCTTAGGTTGTTCGCTTTTGTTTCGTCGACCTGCAACGTCCAGTCTTCCTTCTGGGTCCCCGTCGTTGTCGATTTTCGCAGCCTCACGCTCCCCGAGAGTGCCTCTTTCTTGTCCTTACTGATTTCTTGTCTAGAATTTCTTCTTCGCACATTAGACTTATTGTCCGAGATACCCCAGCCAATAGACAAATATTTGCAGCATTTTCAAGTTGACCTCGCCTGCCCCTCCGGTGTCCGCTCGTTGCATGCGATTGGCTGCCGATAGAGTTAGACCTGTTCAGACGATCCAATCCGCACCCACCGTTCTACGCATGCGATGGTGACAGAGTCACAATAAGCACCACGCCCCTTACGATTCGATGATTCATATATAGGCCAGCTGCTGCTCCTTCAACACTCTCCTCGGAGTTTGCTTTGTGGCACCGGCCTCCCGCGGCAGCGACTCCTTCTGAGCAATGGCTACGGTACCCGGTCCTCCCACACCACCTCCGCCAGCTGCCGCGTCTCCTCCAAGGTCTCTTCAGCGGAAACCTGTAGCCGTGTCAAAGCTACCCGCTCCACATGAGCGCACCGAATCCCAGGACAGCTTTGCTGCTCATTCCGTATCTGCCGAGCCAACGATCGATCCGCCGCAGATCAGACGAGGACCTGTGTCTCCAGTAAGGGTAAACTTCCAGCCAGACAACTGGGCGCAACCGTCCAACGCCAATATCGAGGGGAGCTATCAGGCCTCTATATCCATTACCGATAGCGAGCGAACCACACCAAAATCGTCGGACATGTATCTGCCGTCGCGGAGCTACACACACGACCAGCCTAGGACTTTGACACCTAAACAGATATTGGCTACGGACCTTCCGCATAGATCCCCGCAGGAGAGCCTTTTGAGTCCCACTCATGGACAAGTAGAGGGGGGATATGTGGAAGCTTTAGCGGAGCAAGATACTCAAAGCTTCAGCGACAGTTCTCGCAGCGATGACCCGAACCGGCACAGTCGTGAATCGGACACTACAGGGAGCACCCAGCAGCAGGCGTCAACGAGCGCTAGTTCGGTTTCTGGGGGTCTCAATGATGTGTGTGAGAATCGGGTTACACCAGATGAAGCCTCGCGGAAAGAATCTGTCGAGAGCCCCATACCGGAGAGCCAATCTGTGCCGCAGTTACAATATCACCATCAGCCTCTCCTTCCGCGGGTGTCGAGTGTACCCCTTGAATCAAACTCGAGGAATTCGTCCAAGTCTGATCTTGTAGAAGGAGGCATAGCCATAAATCGACACTTAACACCGAATTCTTTCATGAGACGGAGTTCTATGCCCCGTCCGCAGTCGTCGTACTCGGTATATTCCGAATTGGGGCCACGCGAGCGGTCTCCGAGCTATGGGAACCCTCATGCGCGTACTCCTTCGACGCATTCTCGCAGGTCGCCCGAAACAAGGCCGGTCTCTTACGCCGAGTTGCTCAATATCCCGTATCCTCAGCAAGCTCCGGCTCCCATTACGTTCGACAATTCTTCCTTGCGGAACAATGTCGGAAGCAATGCCTCTTTGCTGAGCGCACAGAAGACACTCGAGATGTACAGGCAAAACGTGAAGAAAACAAACGATTTTTCTATCCAATACTCGTTTGCTATCTTCCTGATTTCAACTGCGCAAGAGCAAGGCCAAGGCTTAAAGTTGGATGAACCTGCGCGGAGAAAAAGTAGTTTGAAAGGCAGCCCGCATAAAGGCGGCCCGGAATCCTCGCCGAGTGACCTAGTTCGGGAAGCCAAAAGCATATTGACAAGGTTAGCCAATGGCGGCTATCCTTTTGCACAGTATTACCTTGCCGATGGTTTTGCCTCGGGTTTGTTCAACAAGGGCAAGGAAGACTACAATGCAGCATTTCCCCTCTTCGTTCTGGCCGCGAAGCACGGCCATGCTGAGTCTGCCTATCGCGCTGGCTTATGCTACGAATTCGGGTGGGGATGTAGGAAAGATCCAGCCAAGGCAGTGCAGTTCCTACGTACGGCAGCGTCCAAGAACCATCCAGGTGCCATGACAAGACTCGGGAAGGCCTGCCTGTCAGGCGATCTGGGCGAGAACCGGTACAGGGAAGGTGTCAAATGGCTAAAGCGTGCCACGGAGTCGGCCGACGCTATGTACAATGCCGCCCCGTACCACCTTGGCACAATGTATGAAACCGGTTATGGCGATGATATTTTTAAAGACGAGAGTTACGCGGCCGAGCTCTTTACCCAGGCAGCTGAACTCGGACATCCTGAGGCGAGCTTCCGTATGGGTGATGCATACGAGCATGGCAGGCTCAACTGCCCGCGGGATCCTGCCCTGAGCGTCCATTTCTACACTGGTGCAGCAGAGCGTGATCATCCCGCAGCCATGATGGGGTTATGCGCATGGTACATGGTCGGAGCTGCACCCATTTTGGAAAAAGACGAAGAGGAAGCCTACGAATGGGCTCGCCGATCAGCAGAACTTGGTATGGTCATGACTAATTTCTTTAGCGTCTCTGTCATTTGCTAACCCAAGCCATTTTCATTAGGCTTCGTCAAAGCTCAATATGCAGTCGGTTATTTCACTGAGATGGGCATAGGTTGTCGGCGCGACATTTTAGAAGCCAATGTTTGGTATGTCAAGGCAGCCGATGCAGGCGACGAACGCGCGAAGCAACGCCTAGCTGCTATTCGAGCTGCCGTAAGTGGTGGTGGGACGCCTATGGAGGTTGCCCCGCCACGCAACGCAAAAATGAAGAAGAATCAACCTAAAGACGACAAGGATTGTGTTGTAATGTAATATGTTCATACGCTGTTAACCCGCCGAGTCATGTGGGCTCCAGGGGAGCTTCAACGGGTTACACCCAGCCCCCGACAACGAGGCATGTCTATCCTGGAAAAGAAGACGATTCGGAGAGCCCATCAAGCGATACGCCCCCTTTCAGAATATACAATGCCCCCTTCTCTATTTGGGGCCATTGGGTGAAAAGGGGATAGGGGATGGATTCGCAAACATAAGATGACAAATATCATGACGATGGAGCCCGGAAGGCAGGAAATTTTTAACTCGTCCTAGACCAAAGGATTCTTCATTTTTTTTAAGGAGCCATGGGCGGCTGGACTCTCGCATTCTGTTTGGCACGAATCAAAAATTATTGCATTTGCATAGGTGAACGAGGCAAGGAGGAAGGCGGATTAAAATGACGATGAGGCTGACATATATGCCGGTAGGCTGAGCTATTTCTGATCCATCATCCTGCTCGTATCACACAAAGGCGTTTATTCTCTCCATATCTCCACCCCTCTGTTCATGCCTCGCACTGTCTACGGGACGTTAATAAGATGAGAAATGTGGGGGCAGTATGTCAAAAGGTGGTGGTTAGCACGGGTCGGGGTGGCTTGAAGCTTATATTCCCCTAATATCGGATGACGTGACGGACTTCCCGCCCCTCACCTTCCCCTTCCAGATGCCCTAGGGTCGTTGTATATCCGATTAATAATATCCACCGCGCTGCACTGGCAGTGAGAAGAGATTCACTGTTCCGGTCGTGAAGGATTCTCGCTTAGACCAGACAGACCGGCTTTTCATACCAGCAATCATGGGTTGAGCTCTAGGGATCATTCATAGCTACAGGCAGCTCTAGCTTAAGCAACAGTAAATATGAGGAAAAGGGAATCCCGGAAGGATAGTACTGCTAGCTCTTCTACTCTAAACTTCTACTAAACTCACAATGCTATGCTAATCTAAGTACACTCGACGCCAAGCAGGAATAGAGGTGGAACGGACTCAGGGCCTAGATATAATCTCCTCCAACCGAAGTTCTTGAGAAAAGCTACGTATGGAACTGTGCGGGCTCGTACGTCAGCGGCTTACGTGTCTTACAGACACGTAGACTTCCATGATCCAGCAAGACACAGCTCGGTGAGATCTACATAGTAAGACATGCTAAGAAGTGGAGCTCCCGTCAAAGTCGGTCTCGGTACTCTCGTCGGTACCTACCTAGGGATACAAACATACCTCATACGCACCACATTACGACGCGGCGGTAACGGGACGGCACGGCACGGCACGTACGGAGCGAGTAGCCAGTCGGATTTAAACAGGTAGACGCCTACCCGGTAATCAACTTATTTATACCATAACTACCTGAGGTAGACCTGTGACAGTAGCAAATGTTTATATGCAACTTGCATACTCTATGCAACATACACTCTGTTAGCACAGTGAGAACAGTGAGAACAGTGACATGTACTAGGTAGATATACTACCTAGGTAGATATACTACCTAGGTAGTGCATTATAATTAGACCTAGGAATATGTTCGTTACTTTATTTCCTGGCTTTTATTTCTCTTTTCTTTAGTTTATAATTTACTTTGAAATATAAGGTCATGGATTGTGTCAATCACGCAGGGATTTCTTAGAGCTAACTTTATACTTAGTAGTTAGTTTTGTAGAGATCGAACTAAGTGTATGGGTTGGCATAGTTTTCGAATGTTAAAGGGGGAAAGTAGGATCATATTACAAGGTAGTTAATGATCTGTGAACCAGATTATCCGTCTTGGCAATACGTCTACATTAACGGAAGGCACCTCATATACCAGAGTTTGGTGGCGACATCACCTACCTTATAATGAAACCCCTGACGTCTTTGTTTAACAGGGTTGACAATACACTGGCAGCAGGACCACCTGAAGATGCTCCCATAAGTACGGATTTTGAAAGGAGAATGGCAGATACCCTTCGCCAATACTTCCAACCTGAAGAGAGCTTAAGATTGACCATCGCGGCACAAGTCATCATAAGCCTACTTTCAGAAACCCCGAAGCCAGGGGGAGGGGGGTTGTCGGAGGAGTCTCCCATACTGTGGAAACCGTGTACTTACTACCATCGCTTGTCAAATGAAGCCAACGCGGCTCTTTCTTGCTCTATGGCATTCACCGAAGCCCACAACTAATATAATCTGGGCGAGTATACCCATCACGATGTATTCTCCCCTCGTAAACTTACTAAAAGGCAGCAGGAAATTGTAGTATAAACCTAGGGATATCAAGTTTACATCCGAATTACACTTCTTCGCAGAGACGATTCACGACGTATATGATCATAAGCCACCACCAGTCAGCCTACAACATATTATCCCATACTAATATCATATGACAACACCCTACTTTGCCAACGGCTCGGAGGAGAAGTAGAACGTCCAATATGGCAGGCGCTGGGTCCACACGACAGCATTCTAGGCCCGTGTACAGGCGCTGAATGGTGAGATGCTGTCTACGCTCTGCGAGTGGACGATGCGCGACGCGTTCCTGTCTACGGCGTCTACTAAAAGTATGGCGCCGCGGACTGTCATATAACTACCACCGCGCTGTAGCTACTGTGCCCCGGGCAGAATATCCTCTCGGCTCTACATAGGAGGAGGGCTTGGTGGGACTTAAAAACCTTTGAACGGTGGGACGGTTGGCGTCGCTAGAAGATGAGATTCGCCGTGGTGCGAGAAGAGCGTCTGCAGCAGGAAACGAAAGGGCTGGCGAAAGAGGTCTACTAGCCTGATTGAGGCACTCGAAGACGCCATGATAGATGTCTAACATATGAACGGTAACCCAGCTATTAATTAGGAATGCGAATCCAACAACATATCGTGTGCAGATTAATACGTAATGAACGTCAGTTGCAATCGAACTTCAATATAATATTAAGTTAAGATTTTACCTTTTTCCCATGGATAAACGTGTGGCATACGGTGTTATCCCCTTTTACGACCACATTCACGAGAAGTCCATCCATGTCACTGAAGTAGAGGCAAGTTCAGCGTAGGCCCAAAACATTTTCTGTTTGACCTGCAAGTCTCAAAAAAAAGAGGCAGTATTATATAAATTTACGCCCGTCCTCGGTACGCCATGCAATGATCCCTAAACTCATACAACGAACGCGAACGCCATTGTCATCACTCGTGGCGTCAGAATAATTAAAACCCAAAGCAATAGCACCGCGCCAAGATACCCCAACCTGCTATAATGCGGCAAGGTACCTATGTATGTGGAAGGCCCAAGGCGCCTTCACCTCAAGAACTCGACTTCAGCTCGACTTCTCCACCAAGCTCTCCGGGCTTCTTGGGATCGACGACAGCCGAATACCGCTCGTCGCCCCATCGCGCACCGATGGTGACCCAGACGTGCTTGGATGGCATGCCGTGGACCGTCTCGCGGTAGCCCGGCCACTGCTGTCGGTGCTCGCGAACCATGTTGCTGTTACCCAGACCGCCGTTCGTCACCCACTCCTTGATAATGTTTTTGATAAACTCGATCTTCCGTCGGAAGTCGTTTGCCGCCGGGATACCCTGCAACATGGGATTGATTTCCGGACGCTTGCGCGTGACGTTACGCGTCGGCCGGACCGCGGGCTTCATGGCAAAGTTGAGCAAAGTCTGTAGCGGGTAGGAGAGAACGCCACGCTCATCAAGCGCCGTCTCGTCTAGCTCGCCTGTGCTCGCAAGCTTCTCGGCCGACTCTTGCGGGAGATGCCAGAAATGGCACCAGGTTCCAGTAGCGTCAAGCACGATCTTCGTGTGGTCGGGGAAGTTGAATTGGAGGTGGCCATCGGCAAAGACCCAGCAGCCAACATCTCCAATGCGCTGATAGAAGGTGACCACGTCGGTCGGCGGCATTGTTTGCTTGGTTGACGTGGGAATCTGTAAGAGTCCAGTGTCGTCCGTCGTGGCATCCTGGTCCCGTCCGTACGCCATCATGTAATTGGCAAATTTCTTCCAGAGGATTAGATGTGCTCGCTTACGATAATCATATATATCGCGGCCAAGAGGTATTTTCCCAGCCGCACCATCGGGACTGGGCTCAGTTTTGAATTGTGAAGGATGGACGAATACGGTAGCCAAGCCGTCCTCGCCGTTGTTCTCGTAAAATTGTATCGCCTGTGTCGTCGGAATAATCTGGTTACGATCGGGGTATCCAGGGTCATGCCGCCGTGCGCAATGCTGCTCGGCTTCTCGAACCAAAATACAACTCGGTGGTAGCGTGACCGTCTTGCCGCCCTTAGCGCTGCCTGGTAGACTTTTGAGCACGCAACCCACGCTCCCATCATTGAGGATATAACCCAACCCGAACTTGTTGGAGTAGTCCACCCACTTGACGACGATATGCGGTGGTGACGGCGTCGGTCCCTTGCCCATGATTGCCATCGATCTCGAGTTTAGAGCGCGTTCGAGCTCGGTCTGCAAGCGACGTAGCCTTTCTAAGACGAAGTCGGGTTGTGTCTCTGGCACCGCCATTCTCCGTTCCGATGGTCCGAATAAGCTTCCGTCTGTTGCACCAGGTACCGTTCCTCGCTCGTTCTGCGTCCTCTCAGGGAGTGCCTTTTTCTCATCAACCTTCGGAGCAAGTTTCACCGGCTCAGTTGTTGCAGGTCGATGGGCTATTGTTTTGGAGGGCACTGTGGTTGTCTTGGACACAAGCTTGCTCTCGCTAGCAGCCTGGGAAAGTTCTCGTCGAGGACGTGACCGCATAGTGCCGCTAGCACTAGGAGCAGGCATATCGTCCACCGTACGGGATCGTGCCACAGGAGCAGGCTTTGCTGACCGACCCTGTGCTCGTTGTTGCGCCGCGAAACTCTGCGGTGGAGCTCTTAATAAACCATTGGCCCCTGCCTGCTCTCCTATCTCTTCGTTCTCCTTCTTTGTAACCGGTTGTGGGGGCGGCCGGGACGGTACTTGTACGAGGTTCTGTTCTTTGCTGACTTCCTCATACGGTCTGTAGACAATTCCTTCGACGAGCGGAATGATGGGGGTTAAACCAGCCTGTTCTTCCAGGGCAACTTCCCTCCACGTGCTCTTATATGCTGGCTGTGTAGTGTTCCACGGTCCAACATCACAACTCCTGCACATCTCTTTTAAACTACGTAGGTTCTGGGAGGCCATTCGCGGCGTCAGGTCTACGGTGTAAAATTGATCGCCCTGAGGTGGACAATCGCGCAGCTTCGTTGTCATCTCTGCTGATGTTGGGATATAGCCCGAAAGAAAGAAGTCATGCTGGACTATGGTGTCGGGGTCGGGGCGTAGCTCTGCCTCTTGCAACATAGTAGCAACGACCTCCTTCGCCTCCTCGGAGATATACTTGTTAAACGCCTCAGATTTAGGCCATTCATAGTCTCGATTCTTCGCACGGCGATAGATCTCATCCGTTGTCGAAGACTGGAACGGGGGTTTAGAAGTGAGCATTGCAAACCTAAGTCGCACTGGTTAGATTTGGCTCGAAAAGAATATGTCATGGAAGCTCTCACATGATAATGCCCAGACTCCATATGTCCACCATATGATCATGACCCTTCTTCCCCTTCTCTAAGATTTCTGGTGCGATATAGTTTGGCGTACCACACAGCGTTGTTCGACGGATCGTCTGCATATCCTTGCCAGTGACCAACAGAGCTGCGAGACCAAAGTCGCCAATCTTCGCGTTCATGTCCTTGTCAAGAAAGATGTTACCCATTTTAAGGTCTCGATGGATTATACCTTTGCCATGCATGTATTTGATAGCGCCGGCAATCTGTACCGAATAGAACCGCACCTCGGGCTCCGTTAGTCCTTTCCTTCGCTTGACCATGTCCATCAGTGAGCCATTAGGACATAGCTCCAGGATAAGATAGGTGCAGCTCTCGAAGGAGAAAGCCCTAAGGAACTGGACAATGTTCGGGTGCTTCATCTTGGAGTGGATTTGTAGTTCGGTTTGGAACTATATAAGTATTATGTTAGCACCTGGCTGACAGTCCTTCGACAGTAGAACTGACCTTCTGCTCCATTTTGGTAGGCATTTTACTCCTAACAATCTTCAACGCGTACTTCCTCTTGTTCCCGCTTTTTGTAGACAAGTATCCTTCATAGCAGACAGCAAACCCGCCCTTGCCTAGCATTTTCCCAACCTGATACGCAGCACCGTCTTTTCGATCGAAACTGGGAGGCTCGTAGACAACAGAAGGAGGTTGAGGAGGAAGCTCCTTTTCCTTCTGGACCGGCTTTGAAGCTGGATTCATTTTGACCTTTGCGACGTCTACTACTCTATGAGGGAGTTGGACATTAGCGTCCCTCGGAGACAAGGCGTCTGCTTCAGCCAGCTTCGCTGCCGCGATTCGGTCCGCCATTAGGGTTCTGCGCCAACGAGGAATTAAGGCGAGCTAAAAGGGACGTGGCAGCAACGCAATGGAAGGGATCGTTTTCAAAATGCTAGGATCCCTAGGAATGAGCATTAGCCACTTCTTATGCTGAGCCTGTGCATGTCCTTTCGACCGTGGGTAGGAAGAGGAGCTCGCGTCGAATAATGGAGGCCGACCACACAGCAGTATATGAACATCAACGAAGCTTGGGCTGCATAGCCCTCGTGTTGAGGCTGCCTCTGCGTGAGGCGGTGATGGAGTCGGCTCCGGGGAAAGCAGGTATGGAGGATCAAAACGGGATGTCTGTATGACTTACACGTAGATTATGAAAACATTAGACATAGGTATGAAGTTAGTAGCAAATATTTGAAGCTGAAAAGGCTCAATCGGTCCAGCCCGGTTCCTCTCTACAGCAAAGCAAAAGTGTTATGAGTGAAGCAAAAAGGTATGCATGCAATATCATTGCACGATGAAAGCAGGTTGTAAACGTGCCTGGACCAAAAAGTGGTCCATTCATTTACAAAGTAGATCCCAGCCGTTGGTGAGGCAACGGCCGGGGCCAGCTCTAGCTCCCCACTTCCACTACCTAGCCTCAGGTCCCTCAGCAACAACTTACCTAAGCGGTCTACCGGTAAGCGCGTTGCCTGATACCTACCTAGGTATCTAGGTACATACATAGTACAAGTCCTCAAGTCCTCAGAACAACGTATTGCCTAGCTGCATATGGTCTATCGATAGGACGAACTTGACGAATGATTCATATTTCATTGGGTACTTCGGTGAGATTCCATCTTATAACCCGTTGATCCTCGGACATCCCACCATCATATATGCTCTCGACACAACTGCCTGGAGGACAATTGACTCTGTCGCAAAGGATCAGGGGGATATGCGTAGTCCAGTAGATATGATTGCTATTTCTTAGACATTCAAGTCGGCGTACTAGCAAAGATATCGCCATATCTTTCAATAATCCTCGGGATATTCCCTTCCATATCTCCGAAGCGCAGTCTGATGAAGAGAAGAGATCGAAATGGTAGCCCTGCCGTTATTTAAACTAGCCTCTCTGTTCCTGAGACATATTTCCAAATATGGCGCTGTATGGTTAACTCCAATCCATGTGAAAGTGTAGTATATCCGATAAAAGGCTAACGGCGAGTCTCAGAATCAAATCAAGCTGCAAGCCCACGACCACCCGCGCTTCCGTACTTTCGCTGCCAAATATGGCCAATACATCCACCAATTGAACATGCGCATGTCGGTTGCGCTCATTCGAAACGTTGAGGCGGAAATAAGAGCAAAGGAGAAGGCCGCAGCACCTACCGTGAAAACGAAAGAGCAAGTTGAGAAGGAGGAAGAGATTCGAGCCAAGCATGGCACGACATACCAAGAGGCGAGAGCAAAAAAGACTTTACCCATAATAAGCGTTTGGAAGAGGAAGTTCAGACCGCTGCCGGAAGCTAAGGCCGTCGACCTATTTGCCGACGTGGCCGGCGATACCTTCATCCTACTCGTGGCCACTATCCTAATCTTATACGAGTATCATAGGTCGTCCCAGAAGCCGGACTCTAACCTAGAGAGGATCAAAGAGCTCAATGCACGCTTCGACGAACTCGATAGGAGGGAAAAGGAGCTCGAGGATGCCGAGAAGCGGCAACAGAGTCGGGTGTTACTACTCGAGGAGGCTTTAAGGGGGTTAAAAGATCCAAAGACCCAAAAGCCACTATTACCCCCAGCCCCTATGGCATCACACGTTGCTTAGGGATGGCATCCAAGTACGGTCTCACCTCAGGATGAGACCAGAATATCACCCTACCCCTCGACACTTCATGAATGTATGAACCCTTGTATATATAACGTTTAACCACTACTAGACGTAGTGAGGCAGATAGCGCACATACCTCACAGGGCATAATACCCCGTATATCCTCTTGAAATACGGCAGTCGGCCTCCAAGCAGACTGCTATGAAAATATAGAAAAGCCCACCAGCTCTCTCCTCAGTTCATCTTGCTGTTTATATTGGCGCTTGTGGGGCTCTGTAAGTTACTCTGCTAACAAGTCTGACAACGTCTGTGCAGATCGTGACCACTACCGCCGCATATTAATGGCGTGGGTTGAGAACCAAGATGACGCTCTGTGTATACTATATGTATGTTGAAAGATACTAATCTAGCTCTACCAAAGCGAGTTCTACTTACTTAACCTTTATAAGGGGGCCCTACTTGTGTTTGCCCAACTCTGGATACATGTTTAATTGAATTGGTAGCCTAATTAGTAAATTCGATGAGGGTAGGCACGACCTATGTTGGCAAGGAGGTTAAGACAGAAGGTTGGTATTACCGCCCAATCTGAATACCAGGCACCTCTTACCTTTGATAATAATTTCGCTCTAAAACACCTTCGAAACTCCTACGTGTTGGTGAATCCATGACCACATTTGGGCTACAGGGTTATTTTCATCGGACATCGAAGACATACGCCACCGCGTTTAGTTGTACCCCATCGAGAGCTCTGTACAAGTGTGGTTGGTTGTGAATTACAAAAGAAGCATGGCGATGTCAAGACCTCTGGTCTGCCGATCCTTGCGCGGGCGCCCCGATTGGGCCTCACTTGTCCCGACACTCGTACAAGTGAACGGCGTC
The DNA here is from genome assembly GCA_022495205.1 of Hypoxylon sp. FL1150. Classification (NCBI taxonomy): domain Eukaryota; kingdom Fungi; phylum Ascomycota; class Sordariomycetes; order Xylariales; family Hypoxylaceae; genus Hypoxylon; species Hypoxylon sp. FL1150. The sequence continues at coordinate 55,105 of MU376207.1, read as the reverse complement.
AAATGGAAAGGTACGGCAGCAGCGATAGCTGGGTTCAGTATAATCCATTCTTACGCGGTGTTAACCCAAAGAGCAGAGGCCCAGCTCGACACTCATGATGTGGCCATCCCGCTATCTGCCCCTGGCGGCCAGTCTCAAAGGGCTCTACGCGCCATCCTTCTATCGCCATCCGATGTCGGCAAAGATGCGTGCCGGGATCGAATCCAACGGCTATCTCGTCTGAGTGGCGGCCAGGATGTTGCCATCGTGTTCCTCCTCAAGCAAGAACAAGGTCAGGTGAGCGCGATGGCAGCATTCATGACACTACAGTTAGAGTGAGCTTTCCTTGGTTCCCACTGATACTAATGCCACATCAACCTGACCAGACAACTAATTGGAGAAAGTCTGATTGGGGAATTTGAAATGCCTGTGATTCCTGTCAACTCGGTCCAAGCTGTACTACCCAACCTGATGGCTTTTCATCATCATTTCAGTACCAGCAGCGGACCCCAAAAGACAGCAGACCCGGCTCGGGACCTTCTTCCATACTGTTCAGAGAAGCCACCTCTCCCCGAACACGCAGTTCATGTCCTGACTGACATTACGTCTAACACTCGGGATTTGCTGGAGACCGTGTCGACACCAGCGGGACAGATGAAAACGGCCGAGTTTCTGGGGGACAACGCAGGAAATGTTATCTCCTTCTGGACGGAGGAGTATGCTATAGAGTAACCAAGAGTCTGCTTACGCATGGTGGTTTCGTCCGATTGTCTACGCCACGATTAGATGTTTAGACGAGGTGCGGTATGACAATGGGGGCCAGCCTTTGATTGGGTTTCCGAGCGCCGTCTTGGTGGAATGGGTTGCTGCGCGCTTAACGAAACTGGGTTGTGCCACGTCGAACTAAGCTGCTTCCGTAAGCTTGATTTTAAACGGACAGCATGATGTGAAGGAAGATTGCAAGAGGCGCTCGGCTTTAAAGAACCGATGGAGAAGCGATGGATCCTACCGACGAAATGGTGAAAACATCGAGGGAGGTGTTCCTATCAGTCGTTGCTGATATGTACCTCCGAGACCTACGTCCTGTCAAATGACACTTGAGATCAATGTTTAAAGCGCTTCCCGTATTTATACTGCTGTCCTAAAATAGCAGTACAGTACCCTCGCTGGCGGTGTCGATTGGTTGAGAGTCTCATGAGACATTACGGCTAGATATGATCAAGCGAGAGGCAAGATATGAGGATCCGCCTCGACAAGCATTGTGAGATCTCCCTTCGGAACATATTCGATGTCGTCAACAGAAAAATGCCCGGGAGATTAAGATGGAAATCGCGTGTTTAGCGACTGTGACGAGAACAGCTGTCGGCATCAGTAAGCTGGGTAGGCCGGTGATAAGATAGGCTGCTGGCTATGAGCTATAATTTAGTATCATTATATCGTAGGTCGGCAAGAGTATTGGTATTGGATAGATCTCCGGTTGGTGGTAGCATTTCTTCAACGGATAATTTACATAGTAGCAACGTAATCTCACGCTAACAAATTACCGGCATCTGATCTGGGGCGAACCATGCTATGTACCTCATGAATCTGTTCTACTATGTACCTAAATAATCCAATAATATTTGAATTTTTAAGTCATAAACTCATGAACCAGCCACGCCGTTCTCCCGTGCTCATGTGGCTTTCCGACCAAGCGAGTCCAATGGTGACCCTGCATCAACCGCCGACGAGAATGGAATTCGCCAATTGGAGATAACAGACGCAGCCAATCGCACACCGCATACATGATAGTACTTGCATGCCTAGTTGCCTAGTGCCACGTACTATATATGTAACGGCTGAGGCGAGCAAGCCCTGGGGGCCGGCGCCCATGGTACATGCTCGTGCGGAATCCTCTTCGCCGTACATTTCTACCTTGCCCAGATCGAGCAAGATGTCGGCTTATTGACCCTGGCCCTAGATCTGTCATCTGACGATGCTCGGTCCAGAATTATCGTCACTATCACTCATTAGATCACTGAGGCACTAATGTGCGGTGACTATGAATGCTAGCTTGCTGACCTAGAAGATATACCGACTCACTTCGCTTTTCCAGTTCCTCACTGAAGATAGCTAGGGGGAGGCGTAGGCTTGAGCTTGAGGCCTCAAAATCCGGGGCCTAACATTCCTCGCATCGCGGACCGTCTCTGTATCATGACTCCGTTTGGGTCAGACTGACAGGCGAGGGTATAACGGGCTTAAGAGGAAGACAGCCTCAAATCCTCCAAAACTCGACGAGAAACCCAAGACGGATATCGTATCTCGAACCCTCAACCCCTAGTTGCTTAGGTTAGTTACATCTTGCGCATTTACTGTTATAGGTTTAGCCTTCTCGGGATGGCGACGCCCACCCCCTTGCCGCCAATGCTGTTACCTACCTCTGCTTAGTCGATCTTATCTAAACACCCCCCCCCCAAACTCCATCTGCCTCAGCGCTTTCCCCTACGAAACTCTTGGGCGTTTGAGACCGCTAATGGGCGGCCTGGCTACCTCAGGCACCTAAGTTTTCTATGAATGGGTGTGTCTCAACTACCGACTCGCTTCGAACCATCACCGCCTCAATAGCCCTGTTTCTTCATCAATGAGTAAAACAGAAGTCTCTCCGTAGGCAGTCAGGGTTTATGGGATTGGCGCTGGTGGATTGTATTACATAGCAAGCCACAGAGTGGGCTTGGAAAAGGTGCGGCGTGGTTGGATCGTCGGAGCCGCCCCCTACCGAACGACCTCAGTATCATCTTCTGCGCACTGCCTTGGCGGACAAGCGGTAAAGGTAAGAGGTACCTTAGGTACTTGTTCTCTGTGCACAATTAACATATTTTGAACCGATAGTCAATATCGAATACAACTATCACATCGACCACGCAACAGTCAGTCAATGGTTAAATAGGTGGCTAACGAAAGCAACCCACCAGCACGCAAATGCATACACCCCCTCCCCAAATTGGTCCAATTCATCGCAACTTTCTAATGTATTTGGAAGGCATTTAAAAAGCGCCGAAGTTAACGATAGAAGTTAGTTAAAGAGGGGGGGCGGCCAGGACCAGCTGGGATACTACCCTCCCTTATCCATTGGACCCCTGTTGGACGGGGGTTGGAAAGCCGGGGATGTCGAGCTTGTCATGCAGTACTATGTAGACGCACATGAAACTCGCCGCTCATTGGTCGCGCAAAGACTTGTAGCCGCCCAGGACAAGCCCAATCACTTCGGGACTTCCACAACAACGGCTATTGTCAATCTTTCGCGGCCCAGATTGCCAGCCAGCCAGCAAGCCCAGCAAGCCCAGCAAGCCCAGCATTGAGAATGTCCAATGCCCATCGCTTCTATTTCCAGCATGCTTGCGTTACCTATTCGCGTACCCGCACGCCCCGGGCTAAGCTACTCGATGTCCTTCCTTTACCCAATCGACGGTAGGTTCACATCCACCCCCATGGCAGAATGCAAAGGGCCTGGCCAGGTACCTATCCTTCTTGTCTTCTCTCTGCCATGGCAGATCTTGGCCCTGCAGAGTATTGGATCTACTTACTTCGTAGATCCAATGTAAAAGATGGCGGTCTCGGCGCGGGCTGGTGAGACTCCATGCGTTCTCGATGCAGTTTCCTTGGTGACCCACCGTGCCTTTTCTTAAAGCTCTTGCATGGCCCCGTGTGTGTCTGGAGATCTCGGGAAGCTCCCCTTTCCTACATATGAAGAAACTCGGGACACCTCCTTTCCAAGTATCATAGCCTTGTATGATCTTCGACCCTTTTTTCATGCTTCATGCGATACGAAACTAGACGCTAGACCATCGACGACTTCTTGGAAACGAGCTATGACATATATGTGAAAATATCTTAAGAGCCGCACATCAAACACCACCTTGCTGTCTCTGTCTCATATCGCCTCAACTCAGACGGCGCCCCACCCCGAATAAGCTTTCCCATACAGGGGCACCACCACACGAACCTGTGGATGAGACCGGTGCCGTTCGGATGCCCGCTGGCGTTATAGACAAGATCTCAAGAACGTGGATCTCAGGCGAAGCTTAGCATCCGTCGTCCCATCAACGTCAGATTACAAGCCATCCCGGGTTCACATCAGCTCCTGACCCGAGCTTCCCTCCCATAGTGGGAGAAGCTTGCAACAGGGGAGATAGAAAAGGAAAGCCCAGGCCAACCGGCCTTGCAATATAGCCCACTCGAGCGCCTCGTCGTATATCCCAATCGGACCTCGTCTGCTTCTCTTCTGCTTCTCTTCTCTTTCCTTTTCTTCCTGCCAGCGCTGTGCGTCGATACCCTTCTTTAATATCGACTTTTCGTTCTTCGTTTCTTTCCATTCGCCATCTGCAGGTCCGGTTACCTTGCATTTCGTTCACTTCGTCCGCCGTCAGTTGACAGTTCGCTTTTTTTGGATATCCATTTTGGGTTGGGCCGAGCGCTTGAATCGTTTGAGGGGCTTCAGGAAGAAGACGGAAAGAAAGAGTGAAAGGACAAGAAAACCATCGATTGGGAAATCTTCGACGACGAGCAAGGAAAGACAGTTCGAACATTAAGGACATTTTGAAGAGGAGAAGTTCGTCAAAATGGGAAAGCTTATCAAGAACCACTGGGCCAGACTCATCACTCTCACTGCCGCGACCTGTACGTTGTCTCTCTTTGCTACACGAGCCACTGGAGAATCACTACTAACATCATCTCAGACCAATTCGCTGCTGCTCTCGAGGGATTCTTCTGGCCCAAGATATTCTGGGACTTCTTGACGAAGACGCTCGATCCGGCCGTAAAGCCGGTTCCGGCGCTACAGATCATTAACTTGATCTTGGGGCTAGCCATATTCGCGTGGGAGTGGCCTCTGGGCTTGATTGCCGGATCCTCGATTCACCGAAACCTTGAGGCCCGTCTCGCCACGTTCCCGCTAGCAGCTCTCGCCGCTGTTCTTATATACCAGGGCACCAACGCCGCCATCTATTACCTGGTGGCCATGGTTGTCTACTTCTGGGCTTACAGTGAAGGCGAGGTATGTTTAACTCTACGGTCTTGGTCAATGGGCTCCAGAAGCTAATTCTTATACCAGGTTGTCTGCGCTGAACCGTGGACCCTACCGAAGCGAGGCGGCCGTGGTGCTTCCAAGGTTTAAGGGTAGAACGACGAACTACCCAAGCCCGCAATCCAGGCAAATGCACCCGGGTCGCGTGTACATCTCAATCCGGGTCTCCCTGCCTCCGCCTTCAACTCTTACGATTACACGCCAGAGCTGACTCTAGAGGGGAGAAGGGAGTACTGTCGTACATAAACTGCAGCTCATATCCGACTTCTGAGGAATGAATATACAACCCCCCGATGTATTCTGCACATATTTAATGAGATTTATATTGTCTATTCAAACAAGGCGTGTCTTTTATTTTATTGGAACTGCATTTTCACTGGTTTCCGATACCCTTCCCATCAAACTTCCATTATATCTGTTAACATCATCAGCGTTTGTATATATAGAAATGATTTTGGTTTGTTTATAAGGAGGGCCATTTTGGAGAAGATATAGGAGAGGACAGGAGAGGAGAGAGATTTAGAGGAGGGACATATTGGTACTCATTTGTTGAGGTACGGAACCCGACAGTAGGCGATACGGCCTTTACGTCATGGGGAATTGGGTCGAAGGGCGGTGAGTTGGATACGGGGTTACAATACATCTCGCGATGATCGTGTAGCAATATACCCTAACTAACTAAATAATACCGCCGTGGTGAAACCCCCCAACCAGCTTTCTTCGTGCTCGGGCTGAGACACCATATGTTACTCTTTTTCTTTCAATCCAGGTAATGAAGTCCTAGCGAGGCGGAGAATATAACTCTATCACGGGGCACTGCGGATTAAACTTGCCGTTTCAGATGCCAGCAGGATGATACCGTATGTGTGGGTAAGTGACTAGGATGCGAAACCTCAAAGCGATGAGGCTCGGCTCATGTTGAACGAGCGAGCAACGACCTCCTAGATGTAATTATCCAGACACACGTTTAGTCAATCAAAATTACATGTCTATTCATTTGTACACATTATTCACGTGGAATCGAAATAACGTTATTGGCTTTGAATCATTTTAGATTCACAAATCGCTAGCTAAAGCCTAAGCCGATTCCGCAAATTCATCGCAAAACATTCCTCAGCAAAGCTAGCTTAAGCCAGATGCGGTAAGGCCACGATCATTGCTTGTAAAAAGTCAACTGAATAAAGTCGAAGAGACAGATCGATGGATGTCGAGGTCCCAACACGCCTGGAATGGAATCCTTAGAATATGCAATTCCGTTTCCTGCCACCCAACTAGTTACGGCGGTAAGAGACGAAGATCGGCTTCCTCAAGCGAGACCAGGATGGTTGACGACTCTATCTTGAAACCTGGCCGGTGACAATGGAGCCTGTCTGGGCATCGTTCTTGGGACCTTGGCGTTCAGGGAACTGGAGTGACACAATCCATTAGTTACCTGACGGGAGACAGGGAATATGAAATAAAAATTGAAGGTAGCTACTTACCTCGGACTCCTGGACGCTACCGCTCTCGAGTATCTTCTTGATGACCTCTTCCTCGTCGGACACGCCGAACTCGTTCTCGAGCGTTGACTTGGAGGCGCCGTCCATCTGGCCCTGGGCGCCTTGCCTGTTGAAACGACATATTAGCTTCCGATTACATCAATGGAGCATCAATGAGAACGCGATTCGTCTTTATCAAATTTGGGAGTAGAAATCATCCTTTGAAAGGTACTGGATCTAGGGAGTGACAGTTGCGGGGAAGGAGGCACGTGCTCGAGGTACTTACTTGTGTGTGACGAAGATCTTGAACGTGGAGATGAAGTGGGACATGGGGACCGACTTGTCGCCCTGCCACTTCTTGTAGTCGTTGATGTCGTCGACGAAGATGATGAAGTCCTCGTCCTTGCCCTTGTAGTGGACCTTGACTTGAGTGGCTTCTCCCCTGGTCATGTTGGGCGATTTGTGATGGTGCTTGAGAAGAGAAGAGAGTGATGTGTTTAAAAAAAGAGCTGCTGATGCGCTGTGGAAATCGTAAATACCGAAGAGGAGATGCGTTAATCTAGGTGCTGGCTTATCGAAGTGGTAGTTGTGGGTATCGTCAGAAGATGGTTGAAGGTTGGAATGAATTGAGAATGGGCGGGTAGAAAAGGTAGAAAAGCAGCTCTAGGCACCACAGAGCTTCAAATAGTAAGGCTACAAAGCACAAGCTGTCGTTTCCTTGCCTAGCTGCTCGATTCCATCATGTGGCATGTCCTAACCCAAAGGCAGCTCCTACGTCATGATGTACATGCAAACAAGTGCCCCTCCAACTTTTAGCCTTTGTACCACCTATCGTACCGCCTGTATTTGTTCCTGCGTCAGCTCCCCCGCCTCACCCGCCAAAATAACATACGTCATTAACGGAGCTTCTTGACAAGGATCAACAAGGGAAATTTGGCACTCTGGAGTCTGTATAGGTTAATTTAGCTTCTTATCAAGTAACGAAGTACATTGAACCTTTCCCATTGCTGACCGATTAATCTGGCATCAATTATTCCGAGAGCTCTAGAAGAGAGTAGAACCAAGGCCAAGATCGGCATCAACTAGATCAGGTACCAATTGTACCGGACGGGAGTAGCCGGGCTTCACAGCTACAGCCAGCACAGCCAACTAATAAAGCTACATTCATGGGCACACAAAATAAGTCTAGATGCAGTGCTGATGAAAATCTTGTATCTTTTTTTCAATCACGGAACACCGAATTGTCTGTGACTTTCAGTGTTCTAACAGGTACCTAACATTGCTCTGGGGTATAATCGTTATTCTCCAACACTCAAAGTCCCAACCAGGCAACGCGCAAAAAAGAAAACAGCAACGCGTCGTAGGGAATTCCACTGTCGTCTCGGAAAAGGGAAAGATAACAATAATCCGAATGAATGGTATAACCCCAAGTCAGACCCAGTCCAAGCCCGTGTATCTATACCCAACCGTGTAATATGTAATGTTGAAGTTGCCTTCCTTCATCTAAAAAAACTGCGAATGCTCGACGCCACCAAGCCTCTGTTAATGGTCCCCACCCTCGGCCATTTACTTGCAGGCCTGACATTGGTCAAGGTTTCGTGTAAGCGATGTTTTGTTCCCAGTCCTTGGTATATGGTGTCTTCGTCCGTAATAGAGCCAGGGGACGACCTAGCTGACAGGGACGTCTGTCTCTTCCGATGAATGCTCTTCGATGGTGACATTCGTAATGCTGACATGCTAAATCCATGTTCCTCTTCCAGCCACTTCAAGTCAAGTTCCGACGGGTCAACCTTCACTCTCGCTGACTTGGCACGAGTCTTGGTCGTAGATGTAATACTCGGGCTGTCACTTCTCGAATGCTCTGTTTCGTCCCGAATCATGGGGAGTCTCTTCTTAATATCCCCTTCGGCTGCGTTACTCCTAACGGACCCGAGATTCGATTTTTCATCTATCAGTTCAATAGGGTTGTCGACAAACCCATTGACACTAGTCGACTCCTCCTCATTCAGCCTTGCTACACTGGTAGTGCTTGTCGTCCGTTTTGCAAAGGAGTTGGTGATGCTTGCTACGCTCAGTTTCCGCATGACCGTTGATGCTGAGCTACGTACGAGATACTCGCTCCTCGAACGGCTCGTTATGCCGGGGAATGGTAGGACTTTGCGACTCCATACATCTGCTAGCAAAGCTTCAAGGCGAGCCCGATCTCCTCTGGATGGCGCTATGACGGGAATACGTGTATTGGTTGTCAAAAACGATTGTGAACGATTAATTTGAGAGGTTGAGGTCGCTGAAGAGTTATCTTTCATTGTACTCGTATTCTTGAGTATCACTTGACACATGGGTGATTTTGGCCCAACAGTGGTGGCCCTTTGAATAGAAAGGCGCCGGGCGACCGTACCTAAAATTCGTGAGTTAGTTCCCAAGTCAATAGCGGGTGGGATAATTGCTATTTACCCGGCTTTCCAAAGATGGTTCCAAGGCTCTTGATGTTGAGATAAATGGAACTGTAAAATGCTGGCTCTGACAATTCGAGAGGTTCAACCGCATCATGTCGAGTAAGACGATTGCGCCATTCCATTTCCTCTTTAGGAGAACAAGCTGTCATTATAATTTCATAGAGTTGGTGATCGCATTCGAAGACGAGTTTCCAGGAAAATGGAGCGGTATGGCATTGAAGACCTTGATTCATTAATATTCATTCCAAAGATATTACGATATGTAAGCTTACCTCGGCCATTGTCAACTTCTTCGACTTTGATGTCATTAAGACCTATACAAGCCTGAATGATATAAGTATGGTCCGGTCTGCTAGTTGTGGCAAGACACAAGCAGTCTTTGTAGAGAAGCGTAACCATGTACGCGCCATCTACACCATCATTTGTTTGCCAGCATACGTGTAGAGCACCGCAGAGACGAACCTGTCCGAAGGAGCGAATCGTCGTTTTGGAAGCTGGGTCCAGTTTCTGTAAGATAGTTAGAGATGGGTGTATCGAAGTATAGGGACTGACAACTACCTGGTTCGGAAACACTAGCCGATCTTGAACTAGCCATGTCTGTTCCATTGAAGTCTTCATTCGCGGATCATCCGTAGCGCGATTCATTTCTGCGGTAGCCTCGCGTAGCCGAATGAGAACATTCTCGATCTCCATATGCGAGCTTGGACAGTCACATACAGGGGTATATTTAAGAAGCTCCGCGAAAAGGAGGGGGTACCTGCAAATTCTTTGAATAGGCTACATGCTGTTAGTATAATTCCGGCGTATGTAGCAAGCTTCTAAAATACCTTGACGAGAAGATCACCAATAGTCAGAGACTTCCTCGAGTGATCCAGATGATGGTTGGTAGCGCCTAACGAAGAAGCCAATGCTTCTAACCCTTTCTGGTATGTTTCCCATTCTGGCATTGTCCGGTGGGCGGATGCGACATCTTTTATCATCATCTCATATTTCGCGCCATATTCTTCGTAGACGAAGAACCGGTTGAGCTAACTCGATGTAAGTAAAGATCACTTGGTCTAAGAAGTTCAAGCTGTCACATATACATACCCGTTTTCCGAATACATGAGCTACCTCAGCTGCAACTGTTGGCTCAGCAATCACGCTAGGAATATTCTGCAGCCATGAAGTTCCCCCCTTATCTTCCGGAACAGAGTCTAGGCTGAGCCATCTGTGATGTTTCTTGGCTGAGGTTGGATCGGGGGTCACCGGGATACGCTCAGGTTGTGTGTATTCGGAATTTGGTACGACTCTATGAAGCTCACCGAGTATCTCCTCGTGTAACTCGACAATATCTGTTAGATTACGGTTGATGGACGATCGAAGACCCATGTGCGGCGACGGTAAAGAAGCTAATATGGTGACATAAACCTAAAAAATAGAATTAGTGATGATAGCTCTAGCGACTACTAGGGTCGGATGTATGCGTACGTTCATGAGGAACTTAACATCTCCAATATAACTTTCCTCCGTGTTGATGATCTCTTCGAGTATACGTCGTCTCTGGAGCAACCGCTCCGTTATTGCAGGGTCATTTGAAACCGTTCGCTCGAGGCACATGCTATCTTCAGAAAATCGCCGGCCAGACGTAGATCCCCTGCTACTAGTATCTGTTCTGCCGTGGATTGATGATCGTCCGGTATGTCTCCTCGGCCGCGTAACCACGCTGGCGCTCGCGAGACTTATACTTGCGCTTCTGACTGCTGCAACAAATCCATACGAGGAACCGGAGGATGACTTCCTGTGACCGTCCGGCGACAGGGGTCCATCCCCGAAAGAGTACTCCGAATATTCGGGGAAAGGTTCAACACTACCATTACCGCCGCGGATCTTCGGGCGGTGTGCTCGTTTATGCAGGCTTTTCATCCATTTGTGGAAGGGCCCGACCGGGGCCAAAGATATATCTGGGTCATTAACGCCGGGATCGTCGTCCTCGAGAGAGAATCTGGGAATTCCGGTCGAATGCGTCGGCTCGTCCTTATCGCTCTCCAAAGTCAATCCAAGCGCAGCTATATTATCCAACGTCTTCCAAGCTTCTTCGCCGTCCACACGGAAAAATTCGCTACTATCGAAGTTTAGGCCGAGGTTCGGATCAGTTCGATTCAGCTTCAATGTTGTTGCCAGACTACTCTTGCCTGCAATTCGTACCGAACTCCTTTGAGGGGAATCATCTCTCGGGATAGCAAAAGACATGGCGATGAGATGAGAGATGACCAAGAAATGCGGACCAAGAAGGACAAAAAAAGGTGAAGATGCAAAATGTCACCCAAGACACCAAAAGCAAAATCAACGGCCAAGAGTGAGGACTGGATTCAAAACATAATTATCGAGGAACATTAACAAGACCGAGACCAAGAATAAGGGAACGATGTAGATCTGAAAGACACGAAGTCTCCTATGGGGAGCATGTTTGATGCAGGTGTTACTGCAAGTCGAGCCATGCAGTACCCTAGTACTGATAGAGGAAAGAGAGATAGATAGACAAAATGAGCAGCTGTAGGTGTAGCTGTAGGCCGGCCTCGAACCTGCGAAGGGAAGAAACGAACGTGGCGGAAGGGGCGGTAACTAGAGCTAGGCGATAGGGTAGATTAAAGAGAAAACTAGAGAACTAGAGAACTAGAGAACGAGCGAAACGGGGGCTTGCTTCTTTCCCACGGCTCCCGAGGGACAAAAGAGACGAAGGAGGTTTCGTAGATATTTGATCGGGTGGTCTCAATGTTTATGAGGTGACACAGCCTGACCTTTCCTGTGCAGAGGTAGGCGCCGCGTTTCCATTCGCTGTCCAAGCCATCAACAAGGTGGCACAATTGGAGGCTGCGTCATATCGCCAACCCTGGTAACAAGCGACATTCCGATGTGCAAAATAACGATCCACATTTCGCATTTTCGTACTGCGGATTAGCTGATTTGCATGTTTTCATTAATCTGAGATCATAGAAACAGATAGTGTGAAATAGTCCCATGTCTACATGATATCATTCATGTGGAAGGGCCTCGAGATGAGAGACGAACAAAGAATAGTTATCTTGCATCTTGTACGGAATACCCATAGAATGATGGGTTACTAGATTACGACTCTTGCATTATAAAAATGTGATATCGTCGGAGAGAGTCGGTGTGTCGGTGTGCTGAATGTTACCTAAGGCACCTAACAACATTGAATGCAGTAGACCCTGAAAAAGAATGCTATGCATGTACCCTTGTATCCCAGCATGCCTATCGATAACCCCAGCTTCCCAATCTGGCCAGATCGATTCCGCTCATCTTATCTGCTTATCAGACGACTAGGGAGCAAGGCTGGCCAATCAAGCTTGGCCGCACGAAATTCGCTTAATTCTCCCATTCTGTCCCCACAGCACAAATCCACCCGCCCAATTGCAAAATCGTATCTTTTCTTAACTGGTAAAATTCCTCTCTTTTCCTTCCTTCAACCGCGAATTTTACTAACCACCACAGCCATCATCGACAACACCAGCCGATAACGATGGCAAAGGAAGCACCTGCCCGCACCGGGCTTACAGTCGGTATCAACCGCGGCTATGTAAGATGAAACCACCTCTACCAGCAGAGTCATATCTGCCCGTCCCGAAAAATATCTACCAGCAAGAGTCGAATCCCGCCCGTCTCACCTCGTGGAGGATCTCTGCTCTTTGCAATTACTTCTCTACCATCCAAAACAATTGCAATGCAGACGATGGACAATGGGCTAACCTTTGGGTCTTCCCGGCACGTATAGAAAACCACCGCTCGCGTTGTCAAGCCCCGTGTTTCTCGCACCAAGGGTCACTTGAGCAAGCGTACCGCTTTCGTTCGTGATGTCGTCAAGGAGGTTGCTGGGTATGTTATCTTCTTATCCTCTGTACAGGGTTGATGTGGCCTAAGTCACATTGAAAAATGTCTTCCAAAGGGGTTAAATCGCTAACGTGAACCTTTACTGTAGCCTCGCTCCCTACGAGCGTCGAGTTATTGAACTGCTACGCAACAGCAAGGACAAGCGTGCGCGTAAGCTGGCCAAGAAGCGGGTACGTCCTCGATAACCCTTTCCCTCCCTCGACACTACAAGGCTAATTAAAAAATCAGCTCGGTACCTTCGGCCGTGCCAAAAAGAAGGTTGACGAGCTCCAGCGAGTCATCGCCGAGTCCCGCAGAGCCGGTCACTAAACGACATCGCCTCGAAAAAGGAAAGGCGGTTGAGATGAATGGCGTCGAGGGAACAAAACAAAGCAAACATGGCACGTTGGTTGGGCGTCCGTCTTTCGGCATTTGCATTTTCGGAGGATCGGTTCGGACAGACGAGAGATAGCAGACAATGTGCTATAGCTAGTGAAATACCAATTGACACGAAAGGGAATCAGGGAATTCTTTTCTTACGATACGCTTATAATCTCTCCTTGATGGTCTGGCTTGTGACTGTCTACTCATGGTAACGAGGGGCACTTATATGCTACCTGAACTCCAAAGGATTCCGATTCAAGATTCCGACTCTATCGTAGACCTCTTAACGCCATACACCAGCCTTTGGCCCATTGTAGCCTTGGTAGTCATCATCACTTCTTCCCAAAGCCTTTCAGCCACTTCGGCTTTTTGAAACCGGATCCTTCTCCATCCCCCGTCGATTTCGGTGCCGGCGTTGGTACGTACGTACTTGGACCCGCCTCGCCACCCCCCTGGACATCGGGCACTTCCGGGATAATTACCTTCTGCGCATGGCCGGCGGCGCTGTTCTTCAGGAAGGGCAGCTTCCGGGTCGCAACCGGCACGCTGTCGTCCCACATGAAGTTAACGAGTGTATTCGAGCTAAGCCTGTAGCCACTTATCAACTTGCTTGCCGGCCCGATACTATCGTCCTTGATCACCGTCTTGCCGGGCGGCAGCAACAGCTTGAATAGCGCATCGTCGCAAGCCATTATCTTCCTGACCTCTGCGTACAGCGCGGCGCCCGTGTCGTCCGGGCCGAACGGCCATTCCGCCGAGAAGTTGTCCGGGAACCGCACCCGGATTCGGATTGACTTGACGGCTGCCACCTTGGCGGCGGCTGCGGCTGCTTTCTCTTCGAGTTCCTTGTCGGATAGAAGGCGCTTGTTCTCGCCGGCGGCTTTCAGGAGCCGCTGGTGCGCTTGCGCGTGCTCGATGCGGGGCGCGAAGGCCTCGTCGGCTTCTATGCGCGAGACCGCAGCTGGAGTGTTTGACGTAGGTGCGGAGAAGATGGTCACGGGGCGGTGGTCGGCGGAGGGGGGTTCATCGACGTCGACGTCTACGTCCATAGTATCTGGCGGGGGTGCTTGCCCGTTACTGGTGCTATCCGTTGGAGCAGCCTCTGGCGTACTCGTCTCTGGTTTATCTGAGGTTGGAGGGATGGTTGCAGTATCTGTCGAGGCGGTCGGTTCGTCAATTGTCGTCGGCGGAGAAGCTGCAGGCTCCTGTGTCTTCTGCTTCTCTTCCTCCTCGGTCTTGAAGAATTGGCTTATCTCCCCCATGGCATCGACCAGCGTCTTGTCAGTCTTTTGGAAGGAAAGACGAATTAGGACGCCCCCCGAGTTGTATCCCAGCTGGGATAGAGTTTTCTGGAAATCGACAAAAGTAGATAAGGTCCTGCTTTCGATTATCAAGACCGGCGTCTCGTAGTATAATTGCCCACTTCCCGCGGCCGAGCCGTCGGCTGTCTGCGCTACGCCCCTCGCCGTGATATTCAGATTCTTCCCATGGGTCGCCTTGCCGCTCTCGAACTGGCGCAAGATCTGCCAAAGGGTGAAGTCGCTCGGCAGCTTCTCCGTTATACGCCCGGCCGGTGGGAATAGGCTAGACTCGGGCGCCGGGAGTTGTAAGGCCACGTTGATGGCGGTAGGAGTATTAGATCGGACGACGAGCTCCAGCTTAGCGCCTTGTACTAAGCCGGAGGTTCGCCATGTCTGTGACAGATCTAGCTGTTTCTGTTTGTGCTTCAGTAAGTACTTGCTAGAAGAAACCTTGAGCTTCACGCAGGCCTCTTCCAGAACGTCGGTCAGATAGGTGCCTGGGTTGACCTTGACAGTTACCTGTCTCAGGTCTGTCCCCACGACCTTGACGTTGGACGCCATGTGTCTCGAGACCAAGGCAGCGATGCAAGACGAAGAGTACTCAAAGTCAGGTTGTGTCCAGTGTTAAAGTTGGAAATAAGTTCGGCAAAGCTCAATGGTAAAACAGGTAGCAATGATAGTAGTTGAATTTAAAAGGGTCTTAAGTGTAGTATGAAGTGGCTTTTGGAATATGAAAGAATCTATGATTCTGGTAACGTTTATAGCTTATAACCAAAAGATGTAAGTTACATCGGCTTTGCTATCCGCGTCACAGCTATAGGCGTAGGCAGCTTGTTGCTGATGAATTGCTTCCATGGAGGGGCAAGCTACCACTTATCCTTATCGCTTGCTGGTATGTACTCAGGTAGCTCTTCCCAGTTCTAACCCGCTCATTTGCCAACCAGCTGGCCGGGGCTGCCGGGGTCTTGGGTGGAACTGAAGCTGCCGCGCCAGACCGTGTTTGCCTGGCCTTAACACCACCGCCTACTAACGCTAACTGTTACGGGTACCTTGGACGCTGGACCACGAACCAACCCTCAGCCTGGCCTCGTTGCTAAGCTATCCGCTACCTATCTTCAACCAAGCCCGAGCTTTAGATCCGCGACGACATACATCGGCGAGCCCATCTCAACCCAGATTTTGAGACTCATCCAATTCGAATAAGCTCTACAACCGTCTTATCCCGTCACTAATATTTACATTCGACGCAATGGTAAGCTCACTACTCCAACATCAATCAAGCTTCGATCATAGCTAACATGAGAGAACCAGTCGTCACCATTCTCTATAAGTGCGACCTCCCCTACACCACTCTACCTTTCCAACCCCTCTCTTCGAGTCACCCAGCTGACATAGACACCGATGTAAAGATGGCGGCGCCTGCGTGGCCATGGTAGGCAAGGACTGCGTGGCCATCGCCTGCGACCTGCGGCTCGGTCTGCAGGCCCTAACGGTCTCGAACAACTTCCCCAAGATCTTCCAGTACGGCGACGTGTTCCTGGGCCTCACGGGCCTGGCCACGGACGTGTCGACGGTGGCGGACCTGTTCCGGTACAAGGTGAACATGTACCGGCTGCGCGAGGAGCGCAACATCGCGCCCACCACCTTGGCCAACCTGGTGTCCTCGTCGCTGTATGAGCGCCGCTTCGGCCCCTACTTCGTCAGCCCCGTCGTCGCCGGCCTCGAGCCTAAGTCCGGGAAGCCCTTCATCTGCGGCTTTGATTCCATCGGCTGCATCGACTTCGCCAAGGACTTCATCGTCTCCGGCACCGCCTCCGAACAGCTGTTTGGCATGTGCGAGAGCTTGTGGGAGCCCGACTTGGTGAGTGCTGAAAGAGAGAGAGAGAGAGAGAGAGAGAGAGAGAGAGAGAGAGCAAGCTAAAGAAAAAAATCTGGTCTTTCGATTTGTGCCAGAATTTCCGATATGCTCATACATTTACTATAAAATCCCGAGGAAGGAGAACACTGCTAACTCGCATTGGCTTAGGGACCCGATGATCTTTTCGAGACCATCTCCCAGGCTCTGTTGAGTGCCGTCGACCGAGACGCTCTGTCAGGATGGGGTGCACACGTATACATTATTGAGAAGGACAAGGTCACCAAGAGATTACTAAAGGGCCGACAAGACTAAACGAATAGATTTGCATGGGCTGATGCCAAGTAAGGCGTACTGGGACTTCCTAAAAGCTCTTTATGGAGGGATCGTGGCATCAATATGGCAAACAGGTCAAATCTACAAAGCCTGTCAAAATTATGCTGGCCGGGAACACCATGTGAATGGACCGCCGACGCGCTGCAGGAAAGGGGAATAGACATAAGATGGCGAATAGGTAGCCATCATTGTACCACTAAGGACGTGGTTATCCTCAAGGGATATTGCTTGCCTGTCAAGATGAATGCCTTATGTGAATAGCTTGTGGAAATTCTAATCTGTCTTAAATTCTTTTTTTAATATGATATTACAGGGCCGCGGATGGAAATGCGATACAAGAACATCTAGTCTAGTCGAGGTATCTAGAAACCAGGCCCATGGCCGCTTAGGCCTCCTTCTTAGCCTTGGCGTTGTCGTCTGTCGTTGTGTGGATAAAAAACTGTCTCTCGATAGCTTTGAGAACCTCGTCGATGAAACTAATAAAAATCAGTACCTCTACTGTTAAGCTGTGATAAGTAGCATCGACTTACATGACTGGTGCGCTGATGATGAGCACTGCCTTCCACTCGTTCCAGTTTAAAGGCAGGATAGAGAACAGGCTCTGGAGGAATGGAGTATACAGAAGTGCGAAGTGAAGCGCCATCGAAAGTGCAACGGCGTAGACCAGCATCATATTCTTCCAGAGGGGCAACGTCAACAACGACTCACTGGATGATAGAGCGTTCATGGCGTTCAACATTTCGATGACGACGAGGATAGAGAGAGACACAGTCGATGCTGCTTTAGACATGTCGTTG
The DNA here is from genome assembly GCA_022495205.1 of Hypoxylon sp. FL1150. NCBI lineage: Eukaryota > Fungi > Ascomycota > Sordariomycetes > Xylariales > Hypoxylaceae > Hypoxylon > Hypoxylon sp. FL1150. The sequence goes on along the minus strand of MU376207.1, from coordinate 37,587 downwards.
CCGAACATTTCGCATCCGATGCTAGAGAACTCGCTGGAGCAACGGTGGAAGTGGGAAAGCTGGTAGAAGCTGATCTGAGGTCCCTCGGGGTTATACATAAACCACCAAGCATAGCCAGCGACGGTAGCAATACCGACGTAAGTGCCAATTACCAAGTACCTGAAGAATAGCCAACCACCGATGAGCGCTTCGTCACGCTTTCTAGGCTGTCTCTTCATAATGTCGTGGTCTGGTGGGTTAAAGGACAGAGCAGTTGCCGGGAGACCATCGGTGACAAGGTTCACCCATAGTAGTTGGACCGGAATGAGCGCCTCTGGCATGCCAAGGGCAGCAGTCAGGAAGATGGAGACGACTTCTCCAATGTTCGAAGAAATGAGATAGCGGATGAACTGCTGCGTGTTATTGTATATAGAGCGGCCTTCCTCGATAGCAACCTCGATAGTCGCGAAGTTGTCATCGGCGAGGACCATATCGGCTGCTAGCTTGGACACATCTGTACCTGAGCCCATCGCAACACCAATATCTGCTTTCTTGAGAGCAGGAGCATCGTTGACACCATCGCCAGTCATGGCCACGACCTCGCCAAGAGACTGCAAAAGATCTACCAACTTAGACTTATGGCTCGGCTCCACGCGGGAAAAGAGATATGCGTTCTTGGCCGCCTCTAGTTGCTCGCCGGGGGCGAGGTTATCGAATTCTCGTCCGGTGAAACTCTTGCCCTTGAGATCTTCGTATTCGCCGAAAACTCCGATCTGGCGGCAGATGCTTTCAGCTGTGTTACGGTTGTCACCGGTGATAACAATGACTCTGATTCCGGCACCCTTGCATTTCTTGATAGCACCCGCTACTTCTGGTCGAGGAGGATCCAACATGCCAACAAGACCAAGTAAGGTGAGGTTCTGCTCAAGCTGCGTATACTGGGCCGTCGATTTAGCGGTCTGGATGAGAGCGTTAGATCCAACATCTTCCAAGCTAGCAAGTGCAATAACACGCAATCCGCGGTTTCCATATTCCACTACTTCCTTGTTGAGGAGACCACGAAGCTTGTCGTTGATAGCAACACGCTTTCCATCGGCGCCAACCAGGGTATGTGTGCAACGCTCGATGATAGACTCGGGGGCACCTTTGACTAGAAGCTTCTTCTGGTTACCAGCTTGGATAAGAACAGACATGCTCTTGCGGTCCCGCGAAAATTCGTACGTGGCAAGCCGTTGAAACTTGGATTCGTACCAAGAGCTGGCATGGTGGATAGAGTCTTCGGGGGTTGCGTTTTCTGGCGCACACGGTCCAATCTTCTCAGCTAAAACCCTTAGAGCTCCCTCGGTGGGCTCTCCCACGTTGGAGAAAATACCAGATCGGGCATCGTACGTAAGTCGAGCGTCGTTGCAAAGAGCAGCTACTTCGTTCATCTGGCGAACGGTGCTTGAGCTTTGAGACAAATCCCTCACAACTTTGCCGTTGCGTGTGATGTCTCCTTTGGGTGCAAATGTAGTGCCTTCGACGCTAAGCTCCTCTAGGTCGGTACCGGTTTCGTTTATGTAGACAATCTTACTCACACTCATCTGGTTCGTTGTGAGAGTTCCAGTTTTATCCGAACAGATGACACTGCAGCTTCCCAGGGTTTCGACAGATGGGAGACTTCGGACGACAGCATTCTTTGCAGCCATCTTACGGGTACCGAGAGCCAGGCACGTCGTGATAACAACAGCGAGACCTTCAGGGATTGCAGCAACGCCGAGAGACACGGCAATCTTCAAGTAGTAGATGGCACCCTTGGTCCAGCTTCCGTGGCTGGGATCCGCAAAATGCGGGATGTTGATCAGCCATACGAGGACACAGATCACCGTGATAACCTTGGCTAACGAGTCGCCAAAATCGTTTAGTTTCTGCTTCAAAGGAGTTGGCTCGGAAATTTGGGCTGTGATGCTCTCATGAATATCACCGATTGCAGTGTTTGATCCAGTCAGGACCACGACCGCTTTGGCACGTCCAGTAACAACAGTTGTGCTCGAGAAAAGCATGTTGGTCTGATCCTGAAGCACAGCTTTCTCGTCCCTCACAACAGCAACGTGATCTTTTCCAACACTTTCGCTCTCTCCAGTCAAGATAGCCTGGTCCACAGCAAAACTGTTGCTCTCGATTGCAATGACTCTGCAGTCAGCAGGCACCCTATCCCCAACCGAGACCGAGATAATATCACCGGGAACCAGTTCCTCAGCCTTGATTCGCGAGACAGACCCATTTCTGATCACACTAGCAATATTGGCGGAGTATTCTTGGAGTGCGGCGATCGCCTTCTCGGCGCTGCTTTCTTGGGAGACACCAACGACCGCATTCAGGATGAGGATAGTCAAGATCTAGGAGAAGGATAGGTAAGCTTCTGATGGTCACAAGTATGATCGCTGGTCAAGGGTCTCTTACAACCAAAGGATCAACAAACGCGCTCCAACCACCTTCTCCATCTTCGAAAAGGGCTAACACGAACGAGACGGCGGCAGAACCCAGGAGTATTAGAACGAGTTGGTCTTTAAATTGCTCGAGAATGAGCTCCCATAGAGGTGTAGGCGGCTCGTCGGGGATAGCTGTTACATATGTTAGCACACATCTCGGCTCCCCAATTCTCCAACTTGACGCCGGCGCAACATACAGTTCTTCCCGTGCTTAGCCCGCAGCTCGACAACTTGTCCATCTGTGAGGCCAATACTCCCATCCACATGGAAGTTGGCTAGGACCTCCGGTATAGGTTTTGCGAAGGCACTGTCCATGGCGGCTGACGAAAGTGGGGGACGTCGTAGAATGGGTGGTCTCTTGGGCAAGGGGTGAGGAAGCTAATAAAACACAGTGGATGCCAGGGGAATTAAATATTAGGCAGTACCAACCGACGAGCATGCAAAGGCGAACCGAATAAGCTCGATCTTGGACTGGGTGGAGGGGTCGACGATATGAATGCGCGGCGGTTCAAAGATGCCACATGTCTTTTTCAAACTAGAGACCTTGGATATCTAATATCATTGAAGGTAACTAGGCTCGCAAGTTGCCACCTCTAAGAAGAAAAAAAAGAGACGAATAATGCACCAAACCTGGAAGCATACACCGTAGTCTGCGATGGAAAGAAATCGTTCGCTCACGAGGTGCGAAGTGGATTTCTATCGGAGCAAGTATGTACATAGCAACGTGTTCTCTCAGCCTTTTCTAGCACTTCGGAGCGGCTTCTATCGCTATTGGGGGTTGAGCTGCAGGCTGGCTACAGGTGACACACCCTGTGAGCCCCATCCAGCCTAACGGTTGAGATCCCTGCCACCTCACTAATTCGGGGGTCTAGCTATCCAGAAATTCATTTTCATTGGACTGATCCCCCATGACTTGCATTCCCGACTTGCCGACTTGGGTACCTGGGTACCTACCTAAACCTGCAAGACCGTGCTATCACGGCAGCCCACAGGTCTAGAATCTGTGGAATGATTGATATCTTGTCGACGGAATTGGCAGGTGTTCATGTACCTATAGAACAAGCAGCTACCCAGCTATCCCAGCTAGATATACCTTGTCATGTCACACAAAGATTTTAAGGGGAAAGACGAAAACATCAGGGAAAGAATATTACGGACTGCTGCGTTTCCTCTCGTAACTCTCTATTAACGGATTTGCTATCTAGAAGCTGTAAACACAGCAATGCATCCGAAATCAATAGCCATCGAAAAGCCAAGTGCAACTTTTCTGCTCCCTAGCTCGTGCAAGATACCCCGTATCCTTCCCGAAGTCAAAGTATTACCGTGGCTCATCCTACCAAGAAGCATACCCTGCTATCAAGACCCCGTTTATAGGTCGTCATCGTCATCCTCACCCGGCAGAGGCATAGCAGCAGCTGCGTCCATCTCCTCCTTGTATTGCTTGAGGAGCTCCTCGTCGACCTGGGCAGTAGGGGGTGCTAAAGCGGGTGCAGCAACGAATTCCTATTCCAATTAGTGATGAGTACAAATTGCAATTCAGTAAATATATATAACGTACCAGAGCAGGGTTGCCGACAAGCTTGCGGGCAAGCCAGAGGAAGGGCTTCTCGAAGTTGTAGTTCGACTTGGCTGAGATGTCGTAGTACTGGAGGTTCTTTTTACGGTGGAATGTGATGGTCTTGGCCTTGACCTTTCGCTCCTTGACATCGACCTTGTTACCGCACAGAACGATGGGGATGTTCTCGCAGACTCGGACCAAGTCACCTGGGATATAAATGTCAGCAAGAGATGGTGCGACATATAGCAATTCAAGTCTACTCACGGTGCCAGTTCGGGACGTTCTTGTACGTGATTCTGGAAGTCACGTCGAACATGATGATACCGCATTGGCCGTTGATGTAGTAGCCATCACGGAGACCACCGAACTTCTCCTGACCAGCAGTGTCCCAGACGTCGAAGGTAATGTTACCGAAGTTCTAGTTATGTCAGAGGATTTGCGCTAGGTATAGCGGTCGCGAAGTCGCGGTGCGGTGGATAGTTCGACTTACCGTCGTGAAGCCGAGAGGGTGGACCTCAACACCGAGGGTGGCCATATACTTCTTCTCGAATTCACCAGTCAGATGGCGCTTGACGAAGGTGGTCTAGTCATCACGGTCAGTGGCATGGCCTTCAAGAGTTAGGCGAAAAGGCGGGGCAAGGTATGCGCAAGGGACGATAGTAAATAGAGCGCGGCATGATGATAAGATAATTCAGGCTATGGGGATGGAAGATGGTCTTCTTACCTTTCCAGTACCACCGTCGCCAACAAGCACAAGCTTGAAGGTAGGCGTCGCCTCAGTAGCCATTGTGGTAGATTAGCTTCTGCGGTGAAGTAAACAGAAAACGGCCGAAAACTGGTCCTTGATGTCAGTGGGGGATGACTAAAGAGAATGCCGGTAGATGTCGTTCGCTGTGCAATACTGTCGAACAAGTATTGCAGCCTAACGAGATGTTCTGAATGTGACGGACGTACTGGAGATTGATAGATGAGCGAAGTGCCTTGGTTTGTTTTCGCAAAATTCGGTGTTGCAGATAGAGCAATGGATGGGCGGGCTAATGTTTTTTAAGAGTTTGGAGGGCGGGACCAGGCGAGAGGATCTAATAACGTTGGGTTTCCCTCACTCAAGAAAAAAATCGGGCGCACGGTTGCGGGGCAGCACGTGACCCCTGGGCATTAATCGTTAATGGAATGGGCGACAATGACGCACAGCTGAAGTGGATTTTGGGAAGTCGCATCTGCCATCTGCCTCCTGCCACCTGCAACCTTGAATGAATCACGAACAGGTACATAAGGCATGTACCTTAAATAGCTACGCCCCTGTAAGTCCAGGGCAGGCTGTAAATGAGTTCCAGTTGACTCTCTCCTCGAGATGTCGACTAATATCTTATGTATTTCTAATGAGATATCTCAGCTGCCTAAGGCCCTAAAACACGGTACTACTACCTAGGTACATGTAGGTAGGCTGCTTTGGTATGCACCTAACGTATCTCTGAGATTGGGTTGGGGTAATGGAATTCAGTACCATTCTATCATTGTCGGTAAGAACAATTCGCCTATCTTGGAATGTCTACACTTTACCGATTTCTTCGTTTCATATTTCTGTCCCAGACACACATACTTCACGGTCACTGTAGAGTGCTTACTTGTAATCAGGTAAATGTCTACACTGATATCTACCGCCCAAGTACCTGCCCAGGTTTGCATATCAGCATTCTTACAGGAGCCAGGTTCTTATTCCGAGGCAGAGAACAGAGCATCCTCGTAAACCACAAACCCAACAAATATCATGTTAATGGCATCGCCGTGTACAACTAGGCTGGGCATCGATTAGGCCAGCGAAGACCTAGAATCATAGGCGTGTGCTGGACGTGGATACCTTCTAAGCGGGTCCCTATTTACTAGAGCTGGTTGGTACCAAGCATGCCATGGTCTTATTTAGTTTGCTTCTGAGGCACGCAAAAAGGCCTCATGTTCTCCTTACTGATCATCAAGACGTCCATCTCGTCACACCTTGCCTAGCTATCTCGTGTGGTTAGAAGGATATCCGAAGCGCAATACCCGGAATGAAATATACAGTACCGCCAGCCCCTCCAACAACTAGTGGATATTATAGTGGCAATATATGACAGCCTAATAGACCTCTGCCGCCCCAATTTGATCGTGGCGTCAAATTCAGTTGGAGTTCTTGTCTCCGACTCGACTCTATGCGACGCGATATTTTGACGAGGATCCTTTGCTGTAGGACAGTTAGCTCCGCGACTTCAACCGTGCTGGTAGGTGCTAGCCAAAGCATAGCGAATCAGAACCTACTCCTTGGTTTCCTTGAACACACTCTGCGACCTTCTTCAATCCATCGTGGTTGGCTTTGTTCACATAGCCGAAACTACGGATTTCGTCTCCGGGTTTCAAGCCAGCCGATTCTGCCGGGCTTCCAGCGACAACGCTATTGACCTTCGCAAATGGTTCCTCTAACGTTTCCGGGATGGAGTCACCTAACATCCCAGAAAGTTGAGTTGGGGCAGGTGCAGCATCCTCGGTATCTTGTATGCTCGCAAAATGTTCGTGAAGGTGTTTCTCTATGGTAGTCATGAGGTCTTTGTAGTCGTTCTTCAGATAGATGATTCGTGATCGGGTAGTGCGTACTATCGGAGAATTAGCTTAGGCCGAGGGTGATTTTCTGTCAAATGCCTCCTACTTTGTGCAACATCGATGTCTGCACGAGGAAACCCATCACCCGTAATGAGAGGGGTATCCATAGTGACCCCATGCTGCGAATAGTTTCAGATACAATATCAAAGAGCTGGATTTGGTAGGTACTGACTGAATCAAGTATACCACCTAGGACCTTCAGCTCGGCTTCCAAGTGTTCTTTCTTGACCTGGAGCTCAGCGAAAGAAAGATGTTTTGCATCGCCGTTTGCGAACGGCCTAGATGAAGGTCCCGCAAGAACCGTAGGTGCATGTATGTTGTCCATTCTCGACGGAAGGCCCACTCAGTCGCAAATGGGTCAAGTCATCATAGGAAGGGATGTCGAGATAAGGAACTGTCGGCTTTCCTGCGTTCCGATTGTGGTGATCACCACAAGATTTCCGAAGTTGAAGGTCGAAGTTTAGGTTTGAACCAAGACGCGTCAAAAACATCCATCAGTGGGGTTGATCCCGATAACCCCGCTATAAGATGCAGGACCGGCCGGCAGGCAGGTAGTTACTTGCCTTTTTAGGCATCAAGTTCATGACATGGCGTCTATACTCAAACTCGAAGAACACATGCTTCCATGGGTTTTCCTATTTACTTTACTATTCGGAGAGACGTGAAATGTGACCCGTGTATAATCTCAGGTCACCCCTATGGTATTTTCAACGGTATTTTTTTTTTCAAAGTAAAGTGTTTGTCTTGGACATGTCGCTGCTATAGAAAATACTCGTCATATAACATATAAGCACCGCCCACCTAGGGGCGTTTCCACTACTACCCACCTTCGATTTTCCACTAAAGCCCATACGCGCTGTGATGTATGGGCATAAGTTTTAGAGGAGGAAACTACAAACTTTGATGAAGGAAGTCCGACATTACAAAAGCTGAATCAAAGCCATAAACGTAGACATATGGCCGCTCTTAGAAACGTTCGTCTTATGAATTGTCTTAGTCACGAGTAAGCTATTAATTTGCGAGCCCGTTAGAAGATCAGATGGGTGGGTTTGTTTCTTTTGTCCCCTGCAGGTCCAGTCTGTCGGGCTATGCTAAGAGTGCCTTGTATAAGGGGGCATCGTAAATTTTTTGGCGAATCATCTGTGTGATTGCTTGGGATCTGCAACACCAGGCATCTTAAGCGGACCGCATTCATGCTCATTCAAGCTCGCTAATTTCATAGATACCGAAGGAACCCTTTAAATCTAACCAAGAGATGACGATGGCTTGGCAGGGGATAGGATGCCCCACGACACAGGATTCGACGGGATTTAAAATAGCAATCGTCAAGGAGGAAGACAAATGTTTGGGCCTGAGATTCGTTCCCGAAACAATCATCTTTTCTTCCTCTATATAAACCCCTTGACATACCATAATTGCAAATTTCCTGGTCCTGATTCACCTTACACCCAGACAAACCCTCACCCGTCGGCAAAATGCATTACGCAACGTTGCTCAGCTTGTTGGCTGTACCAGCCATGTCCGTCTACTCTGGTCTTCACCTCAGAGACGACTGCATTTTCCCGGTAAACTTCACGATCTCCGAATTTGTAGCCGTCACGGACCACCTCGATAGTACGAGAAACCATACTTCGTTCTCTTACTTCGATGCGAGCACTGGTTTCAACACCACTTGCGAGCACAACGCAAACTCGAAGCCCAGCACGGTAAACACGAACGCCTGGCCCTGCAAAAACTCAAGTGTGCTTTTCATATTCGACACCGAGCCGAAGCCAGAGTTAACTATGATTGAGATGGCGTGTCCTGAAAGGTGAGTTTACCATTTTTTTTTTCTTGTACGTCGATATATATAATATCTGGGATTAACCGCAATTGCAGTGGCGCCAAAATCGAAGCTTCTGGTTCTGTAAGACCAGATCTAAACTGCAAGAACCAGACATTTGAAACGAACTGTGTCAGCATGACTCCAATCACGGGTGTCTTTGTCAGTCTCGAGCCCGTACCGCCATCTTCTCGTTAGTGGTTAGCGAGTTACAACGGGGAGAAACGAGACGATGGCATAGGGGTCAAGGACATATAGTGTCATCGACGCTCTCGCTGACCCAAGAACGAGCTTGCGACTAGAAAGAGGTCTGGGAGAAATGGTAGTATTGCGTTAATTTTGGACTTGGAAGACTAAAGAGAAATCGTGCGGTGTATAAGCTTGCAGTTATGTATTCCATTAAATGTAATTTGAGGTTGAATCAAGATTCTTACTATGCGTTACGTATTAAAGCGCAACGGGAATGGTTGGTGCTCGATCTGGACAAAAGGGCTCAATTCAGCAGGTACCAAGCATTTACCCCGTACTCGGGTACCCCACGTTACCACCTGAGCAGCGCCTGTCTTAATGGCGGTTTCCCATTGGCCACCGCCGTCCACATCGTCATTCCCCGAAGACGTTAATGCCCCGTGTTCAGTCGCCAAGCATGGTTCGAGTCTATCAACATACATATTTAGGAGCTGGGGAATACCCTTCCCGCCTTTTCTCCAACGTCTTCGACATCATGCTTATGGACGAGACCCTGAAAGCGTTGGCGCAATGTTTAATGCGCAAGTCCATTGTCCGACTAAACACCTCAGGTTCTCATCGCTCTTCTACGTAATACCTAATCATCGCCGTCTTCTCCCTCAACTTTCATATTGCGCATAGGCTCTCGAGGCCCTTCTTCCGTGGGACATGGCCATATCTCGCCCTTCTCTCGAGAAAAATCGATCTTAACTTCACCCGACCTCAAACATAGCAATATCGATTCCGCGAGTCTTACGATACCTACGATGCTAGTCTCTTCTGTGCTACTATCATGTTTGGTAGCCCCCTTCGCACGGGGATCTCCCCTGGAGGGTCAGAATCCTATCACGGCACACGACGATGTTTCGACAGCTGACCACGTTTCGAATCGTTTATTCGCATCCCTCGAACGCTTTTCACGTTTGGTCGATATAACTTACTGCGTTGGTACTACTGGCATCGCGCCGCCCTTCTCCTGCGCGTCACGATGTAAAGACTTCCCGACCCTAAACCTCATCACAACATGGAACACTGGAGTATTGATGAGCGATAGTTGTGGGTATATTGCCATCGATCACGGAGCTGTACCATGGTCTGCGCCTTCACCAGGTGCAGGAACACGGGCTGGTATTGCTATGGGCGAGGACTATAAAACAAACAAAGAGAGCCGAGGATCGCTTATTGTTGCATTTCGTGGTACATACAGCATCACCAATACCGTGGTCGACCTGAGCACGATACCTCAAGAATATGTTCCCTACCCATCACCAGACCAGGGAGGTTCAATACCTCCCAAAAAGCCCGAGCATACCTGTTACAATTGTACGGTGCATATGGGGTTCCTCGAATCGTGGAGAATAGCCCGAACTGTCGTGCTGCCAGCACTTGAGCCGTTACGCAAGCAGTATCCCGACTACGCAATCCACCTTGTAGGCCACAGTCTGGGTGGTGCTGTCGCTGCCCTTGCGGCTTTGGAATTGAAGGTCGTTTCTGGTTGGGAAGATCTCTCCGTGACGACTTTCGGTGAACCTCGGGTTGGGAACGACGGATTCGTCGAATACCTCGATGCTGTCTTCGGTCTCGATGACGTCAAGGAACCGGCAGACGTATCTGGTTATCGGCGCGTGACACACGTGGATGACCCCGTGCCATTGCTTCCCCTTTCGGAGTGGGGATACAGGCCTCACGCCGGTGAGTACTTCATTACCAAGCCCGAGCTGCCTCCCGAACCGTCAGACATTCGGTCTTGTAAGGGGGACTACGATCCCCAGTGCATCGCTGGTTCGGCGGGAGAGCAACTTAGAACGATAAATCGAGCCGTCGCCGAAGAGCAGGCGCAGGACACATTGTGGTGGACTCGAAAGCTGTGGGACATCCCATCGCGATCTAAGTTATGGCAGCTGTTCTTTGCGCATCGAGATTATTTCTGGAGGCTGGGATTATGCGTACCAGGGGGGGATCCTATCGATTGGGGTCGGGAGAAATATCCCAACTTCACTTCCAGCGATGAGCTGTGAGTTATGGGCTCCCTTACCCCTTATCTGCCTAGGTAATCTCCTAGCGGATGAATATGATGCATTATGGCATTTGCTTTGGTCAGCTAGTCTCTCAGAAGAAATACAAATAAATGCATGAACAAAATAAAGTCGAAGTCTGGTATCGATATTTAATGCCTTTATTTACATGCGAAATATCTCATAATCAAAAGCGATGACAAGACCTGACTCTAACCAACATACCTACGTGTATTTATTATTAATAATATTCTTCATTTTTATTGCAGATGATTATCTAAGCCTTGGTTATCATATATTGCCAAAGCTATGAAATTAATTAAACACCTGTTCTTTTATTTTGTTATGTGTAATAAAGCTTGATGAAATACCCAGGGATTTATCAGTAAGGCTATCGAGTATAGTGGGCTTGAAATAGAAGAATGTCTTGGCGGTAGGACAGTAAGATATTACGTATAAGGCGGAAGACTGACCGGCTCGTGACAAGGCAGCGATCGGTGTCCAGTCCATCCAGTCGCGTGGGCTTAATCTCTTGTGGGAGAGAAGGGGACTCGTGACTGGAAGAAAAGGGTGCCAGCTCAGCCAGCAGTACAAACCTTGGAAGTGGTGACAACGCATTGGACCAATGGACTGAGCATCGCCCATGATAAGACCCTGCATGGGACAGGTATGGTAGTGGGGTTCTGGATCCTCATGGAAATGTTTCTGTCCGACCTGAAGTTTTCCATACGATTGTCCGAGCGCCAGGATCTCTGGTGCCGTTGCAGGTTTGCGTTAGGACATACGGTGTCTAACTGAATGGCTGGATAAGAGGTATGTACCTAACCTGACACAAGATATTCATGCCATATTGATCTCGTCACGGGAGTCTGCCTTGGGTTTGGGGGCCAATTTGCTTGACTGGCTTGACTGGCTTGACTGACGGGATGCTGGGGAGGCTTAGCAGTTAGGTTAGGTAGCTCAACAACTTGATGCGTCTTCTCGTCTCATTCCACAGCCGGTTTGCGCAACGACTGGCTGCAGGAAGTATGCGAGTCAGCGTCTGGATCACCGGTCCGTCCCATTCAACGGTGGCTGATATCTCGCGGCTAGTGAGTTAATACCTGAATACGTCGGGTATCCTCATGAGTGTAGGTAGTTGTATGAGGTCTAGGTCAACTCCTGTTCGACAGTGGTACTCCTAAGGCTAGGGGATTCTCTAATATTTCCGACTAAGGTGACACTAGAATAGGAACCAGACAACAGTCTGTGAGGTCGAGGCGGATGATAGTGGGGTTCACAAGCTATAGCGCAAAGCTGACGGACTTGCTACAAGGAATGTACTTTATAAAGTGGTAGAAGGCAAAAATGATTGTAGATACGTCCGATGCATAGTAGTCAGATGAATATGTATGCTGGAAATGGATGGGATGAAATTTCAGTAGGCTTCATTGAATTATACCATCTTCGCCATGTTTACCTAGTATTATTGTTGATGAGGGTTTGCTTTGTCTAGTATTGTCATAGGGTTGTAGGGTACCGATACCTGCGATTGCAGTAATTGCGAGAGAAGATTCCAGGCCGAAGACGGCAGTGAGGGGCAATAAGCCCTGGAAAAGGTACAACCTTTAGAAGGGAGTCAGGTCACAGCCAGGCAGTGGAAGGGGGGGCGCTTGTACCCTTGTACCCATTTTTCGCACAAGCCAGGTGCCCGAGTTGGAGTCCTTTAGTTGCAATTTTGCCCTGGCAGCCCGCGACTGCTGATTTCTCCTCCCGCCTTAGGTACTCGTAATAAACCTCGTCGATTTTCAACACCCATTTACGAACGTATCAGTAAACAATCCCGTCCTTTTTTTCTTGTTCTCTCCCAGAAACCTGCAAACACACGGTTCCACGCAACCCCCATCACCCGAATCTACCAACCCTCACTTCTTGTGTCTTCAATTCATTTTACGTCTGACCTTCATCCCAGCTGCTCAAGATGACTACTGAAGTAAGTTTTCTCGTCGATACTCCTATCTTCCCCCCATCACCAATATTTGTCGAGGTCTGCCTTGTCTCGGCCACGCTGCCCTTCCCCTCCATCCGCGCCCACGCACAACTGCATAACCTTCGATCGAGCATCCTTTGTACTGAACTCCGCTAACGTTTATTCCCTTCATGCAGCGTGAAAGGTTCGTCCCTCCGTGCATGATTGCCGCGTCTAACCCCCCATTCACGCTCCCGCCTTTTTCGACGGCGTAGGAATAAAATACTAATGAGTAATCCCCGTAACAGCAAGACTTTCCTGGCTCGCCTTTGCGAGCAGGCCGAGCGCTACGATGAGATGGTCACCTACATGAAGGAGGTCGCCAAGCTCGGTGGTGAGCTCTCCGTCGACGAGCGCAACCTGCTCTCCGTTGCCTACAAGAACGTGGTCGGCACTCGACGTGCCTCATGGCGAATCATCTCCTCCATCGAGCAGAAGGAGGAGTCCAAGGGCTCTGACAAGCACGTCTCCACCATCCGCGACTACCGTAATAAGATCGAGACCGAGCTTGAGAAGGTCTGCCAAGATGTCCTCGACGTTCTAGACGAGAGCCTCATCCCCAACGCTGCTACTGGCGAGTCCAAGGTCTTCTACCACAAGATGTGAGTGCCATGCTTATTCTCATGGTATACTTCTTCCGCACACCGCCGTCGTATACTAATACACCGCCCCCTATCACAGGAAGGGTGACTACCATCGTTACTTGGCCGAGTTCGCATCTGGTGAGAAGCGCAAGGTTGCTGCTACTGCCGCTCATGAGGCGTACAAGGTAGGCGTTACAAACTTACAAACCCGTGCCATTCACGCTCTGACGTAATTGTAGAGCGCTACCGACGTGGCCCAGACTGAGCTCACCCCGACGCATCCGATCCGCCTCGGTCTTGCTCTTAACTTCTCGGTGTTCTACTACGAGATTCTCAACTCGCCCGACCGAGCTTGCCACCTCGCGAAGCAGGCCTTCGATGATGCCATCGCTGAACTCGACTCCTTGTCCGAGGAGTCCTACCGTGATAGCACTCTGATCATGCAGTTGCTCCGCGACAACCTGACTCTCTGGACTTCGTCAGAGACGGCTGAGGGCGAGGGGGCTGCCGCTCCGGATGCCGCTAAGGAGGACAAGCCGGCTGAGGAAGCTGCTGAGAAGCCCAAGGAGGAAGCCGCTCCGGCTGAATCCTAGATAACTCCTACGTGATACCTCCTTGCTTCAGCTAAACATGCGTATTCCGAAAGACTTTCTCGAGGGCCGGGGTTCCGCTGATACCCAGCTGGCGAACGGTTCATGGCATGGGTTGGTAGGGACGGTACAGGAGTTGGTTTTCGACATAGGTCTGAAAAATATGTGCAGGTTTACCTTGTCGCGTTGCTCTCGTGCACACGTCAGTAAGGGCAACATGGTACGCCTTTCTACTTGACAATGGGATGCACTAGTCCATAACTATTGATGTATTTCGACTACCTCTGACTGCATGTACAGGGGCAGTGGTGGCCTGTTGCTGGTCTCGTGGACACTTTCATACTGGTTTTTTCCTCTATTTGTTTATGTGGTTTTTTGAAAGAAGAGATATCTCGCTTTTCCTTTGATCGACACACGGTACATCCCCTAGTACTGGCCTCGTATTTCAGACCTTGCGCATCGTGTAAGATAAAGTCTGGAGGACCGGTTTAGGTGGAATATCCGAATGATCATGCCTTGATTCACCAACCGAAGGCAAGAATGCATGTTTCACATCCCCCAATATCAGAAATAAATACCAAAGCTCAACACCCCCTACAGGTTTCTCGTGAAGCTTTATCTATCACTGCGTATGTGTGCCACTAACCCCTTCAGTTGCCACCTAACCAGTATATTGCTATTCTCTTAGTAGGTACCTAGGTAACCTAATAGCTCTGTGAAAATGATACGGGTTGCCACTTGTCTACCTAGGTAGGCATTGAGGTCCCCTGCGCTACGATAAGTACCCCATTTTAGCAGATACCTAGATACCTAGGTAACCTATCAAAATCCTAAGCCAAACTCACAATTATCAGCGAACAGCAGTTCAGTATTTGACACCAACGCTGCGAGTTGCAGTCTGACCCTAAATGATCAACTGTGAGCGATTAATAAGTGACCCAAAATTCATACCCCCTTCTTAATATATGAGCTTAATCTTATCTCACATTGTCTAACCGACGACAAGAGATACGAGAAGAAGCTTGGTGGAAAAGGATCTTCCCAGTCGACGTCATAAGCATAAATGCGAAAGTCAAGGTAACCTCGTTAGAAACCTAGAAACTCCCATCTTAATTTCAGCCTCAGCCTCATCCTCATCGGTGCTCGGAACCCCACCTAACCGACCCCCTTTTACATAGTACCTAGGCACCTAGGTACCTGCCTGTGCCCTTCATCCCCTGTCCCCACAGAATTCAACCAATTTAATGGATCAATTCGCAGGGCTGATAGCGACTAGAGTGGCCAGTGGGAGGATACCTAGGACGGGGCAAAAAAGGTCCCACGTCACAAGGGCCACCTGCAACTTTAGAACTTACAAGATTGAAACATGTGCGCCGGCAACTCAATCTTAAACATACGCACGTTAGATGCCGCCCTGCAAAACTTTTGAGTATCTTGTCATTCACCGTAACTAGGTAGCATGTGCTACCTCTCAAACCAGCACGTATCGTCTTCCTGCTGTCCTGCGAGCTCAGCATGGATCAGTACCCTTCCGCATCTCGAAATATCACCGCAGCGCCGTCCGCCGAGAAGTCCAGCCAGCTGCTTCTTCGCGAGTATCCTCATCGAGCAATCGCAATCGCGACACCGACCCATGCCCTGATATTCCGGTATAGCTCTACTACCAGCGAAGCCATCGCCAATGGCTCCCTCGCCTCCGTTTCGTCAGCGAGACCCCGCGCTGCCGGCGATGGCCCCGTGCCCAAATGCATGGTCGAATTCGCTCCCATATCTAAGCAACTTCTAGACGACTTCAGACCCTTGACTCCCCGCCCGATATACGGAACGCTAGGTCTTATATTAATTAACCAGGACGTGTTCTTATGCGTAATCACGCAGGCGCTACGGGTAGCGACCTTGCGGCCGGGAGAAACGGTAGAGAAGATTGCGAGCGTCGATTTCTTCTGCCTCAATAGCGCCGAGTACGATAATGTTATATCGTTGAATCCATACGATGGCGACTTATCCGATTCTGCGTCTACCTACGGCCAGAATCTTGGTCGAAGGGAGGGCGAGATAGAATATCCGTACCAGGAGCTACAGAAGCTATTAAGCAACGGTAGCTTCTACTATAGTACAGACTTTGACGTGACAAATAGACTACAAGATAGGTAGGTTCTTTACATCTTTTGTTGGTATTGAGTGCCCCAGTATTGCACTCCTGCTGCCTACTTCCTACTCGGGCAGATATGGGCCATATTTCACCGTATGAAGAAGCTAATATAGTATATTAGGCCAATAGACTCCGATACATTCGATATTGACAATTTTGACGATGCGTTCCTATGGAACTATTTTATGATTAGTCCTCTGGTTCGGTTTAGATCTCGCCTCTTGGCGCATGAGCGGGAGGCTCTCGATGCTTCTAGGATCCTGACGTCCGCTATACGGGGATTTTGTCTAACTATGACAATCCCTCAAAGTTCAGCACCATTGCGGGACTCAAAGTCGGGTCTCCCGTCTTTCCTAACGGTTATTTCTCGCCTATCATGTAAAAGAGCCGGGACTCGTTTCAACAGTCGAGGTATTGACGATGACGGACACGTAGCGAATTTTGTCGAAACAGAAACTACTTATTGGAGCCCCTCCGGCGTTCTCTTCTCCTACGCACAGGTTCGTGGCTCCGTGCCGGTGTTTTGGGAGCAAACGCCCGGCCTCATTCCCGGCCAGCAGAAGATTACAGTTACTCGTTCGGCCGATGGAACGCAACCGGCGTTCGATAAACATTTCGGTGAATTAGAACAATCCTACGGCGCTGTTCATATCGTCAATCTTCTCAGCGCAACGAAACCTGGCGAAGCAGAGCTGACACAGCTGTTTCATTATGGGCTTCAACATTGCTCATTATGTAATGTTGGAGAGAAGCAATCTGATCACGCACTTCTACGAGAAACGGACTACGATTTTCATGCGGAAACTAAAGCTGCAGGATACGAAGCTGCTCGGGAAATTCGGCGATACATTGAGCATTCCGCTGACGGTTTTGCGTATTATCTCGCCGAGCTAACAGACGACATGGCTGAAATCAACGAGCCAACCGGCCACCAAAGAATGGTAGTCGTGCTTCAGCAAGAAGGCGTCTTCCGGACAAACTGTCTTGACTGTTTGGACAGGACCAATCTCATCCAGACGCTCATTTCACAGATGGCTGTCGAGGCATTCCTAAATCACCGCGGGGAGTATGCCGCGTCGGATTTCTGGATGCGACATTCTACACTGTGGGCTGATAACGGTGACGCCCTCTCTAGGATTTATGCCGGGACGGGTGCTCTCAAGTCATCGTTTACGAGACATGGCAAGATGTCTTTAGCTGGCGCTTTTGCCGATGCTCGAAAGAGCGCAACGAGGCTTTACATCAATAACTTCGCCGATAAAGCAAGACAGAATACAATCGATATGCTCCTTGGGCGGTTGGTCGGCCAGGCTCCTGTTCACCTGTTCGATCCGATTAGCGATTTTATATCTGTCGAACTCAGCAAACGTAGCTCTGAATATTCTTCCACGCAAAATATCACTATGTACGTCGAGATATATCATGATACGATTTTTTGCAGCAGGAACGCTAACGTGATATAGGTGGGTTGGTACGTTCAACTTGAACGGACGCACCAATGGTATCGACGAGGACCTATCGCCATGGCTTTGCCCCCCAGCGCTAGGTTCAACGCAACCCGAGATAATGGCCGTCGGCTTCCAAGAAATTGTTGAGTTGAGTGCACAACAGATTATGAATAGCGACCCTACCAGGAAGCAATTGTGGGAGAAGGCTATTAAAAGGACACTGAATAACCGCGCTAAACAGATGGGAGGAGAGAAATATGTCTTACTCCGGAGCGGGCAGCTAGTCGGTGCTGCCCTGTGCATATTCGTCAAGGCATCCTCACTACCGAAAATAAAGAATGTCGAGGGTAGTGTCAAGAAAACAGGAATGTCGGGCATAGCGGGCAATAAAGGTGCGGTGGCTATCAGGATGGAGTATGCCAATACCCAGCTATGTTTCGTGACCGCCCATCTCGCTGCCGGGTTTGCCAACTACGACGAAAGAAACAAGGATTATGCTACCATCCACCATGGACTACGATTCCAAAGAAATAGGGGTATCGATGATCACGGTACGAAGGACACCCTCTTACTTGATATGACCACTACTGACAAAACTAATCTATAGACACGGTAATCTGGCTGGGTGACTTTAATTACCGAATTGGACTATCACGCGAAAGGGTCATGGACCTCATCCAAAAGCAAGATTTAGAAGGGTTATACGAAAATGATCAGGTGCGTGCTTGCGAACTTGCTCGGCTAAGATCTTATCACTAACGTATTTCAGTTAAACCTCCAAATGGTCGCTGGCCTTTCATTCCCCTACTATTCTGAAGCACGGATAACTTTTATGCCGACATACAAATTCGATGTTGGCACGGACACATATGACACTTCGTAGGTCATCGCGTAAAGCTATGTAACTACGTGACACCAGCTGACCACTTTGTAGTGAAAAAGCGCGCATTCCTGCCTGGACGGATCGTATCTTGCGCAAAGGTACAAACATAAGGCAATTAGCGTACAACCGTGCTCCGCTACGCTTCTCGGATCATCGCCCGGTGTTTGCGACGTTCCAATGCACGGTAAATATCGTGGATGAAACACTTCGAGAACAGATTAGTCGAGGTCTATATGAACGCCGCAAGGCGGAAGTCGGACACGCAGCAACGAGCCTACTAATAGACGATTCGGAAGATGACGAAGACCTCATTGGGTATGATCCAATTGAGCCCGGTCTACCACCTGCCAGCTCGGACCGACAGAGATGGTGGCTTGACAACGGCAAGATGGCCAAGTCTACCGTTGGTCCGCCAAAACTTACCAATGGACTTAATTCCACTATGATACTCAATCCTGGCCGTCCCTCCAACCCATTTGCTCCAACCGAAGAACCGGATTGGGTTGCGGTGCCCAGATCTAATTCAAGGCTTTCGTCATTTTCTAGTATCTCCAGCTCGCCTTACGAGCATATCAACCACTCTACCCTTCTTTCGACATCTGCTGCGTCCAACTCCTCGCCTAGGAAGCTACCGCCTCCATTCGATCCAGCAACCCTACCTGCTAAATTGGGACAAACAAATTTACACGACGAGCAGACACACTCACAGAGGAACGAACCTCCGCCGCCGCCTCCGCCTAGAAAGCAGACGGCCGGAAGTCTCGTCCAATCCTCACCAATGCAACCTACCATATCAGCTACTCGACCTGCTTCGATGGCTTCTAGATCCACCATGCCACAACAACCTCCAAGGCCTATATCTTCATCCTCACAGATTTCGAACAAATCCAAGGCTCCGCCACCGGTAGCCCGAAAACCAGTTCATCTTATGACCACCTCACCAACTGCCAGCCCATCTATTCCCGAAACCAATACTTTTGATTCATTCGTGGAGCAGCAAACAGCGAGACCGCCCATGCCACGGAAGACCTCGGCCAATATCTCAAACTTGACCTCCAAGCTCGAAGCGAGTAGATCTGGCACACTAACAGGTGGAATGCTCAAGACGTCTCTTCCCCACCATACAAATTCTACTGCGAGCAACAACTCGTTCATTGGGGGAGGAGGACCGACTACATCCTCAAGCCGCGTCTCCCTGCCCGGCCTCGGGAGCATAGAACGTAAGCCGGCCCTGCCAGCGAGGCCGCAGCAGCAACATACACAGCCGCCTAAACCGCTGAGGCCAGAAGGAAGGAGATCTGTCGATCTTCTCGGCGGTGACGATCCCAACGAAATGAACGGGTGGGAAACATTGAAACCGAGCTAGGCGTAACACCCAGTTTTGGATTCCTGCATATATAGAGGTGCTTAGCATAAAATAAATCAAGCCTGGCGTTTTGGCTGTAGAGTCACTATACATACCTACCTAATATATAGGTAGGTACATATAACGGTTTCGTTGGGGCCTCGAGCCAGGAAAGGGGTCGGGACAATCCGCTGGGGACGATAGACAGGGAATTGAATGGTTACGAGTATATACCTAGGTACATAAGGTAGGATGTAGTTTTCAAATAAAATCCAAGCACGACCAACCATGACATTTTAACATGCCTACCGTAGAACTAGCTGGAGCTGGCTGGGATTGGCTTATGCTTACCGTATACCGAGGGATTAGATTGACGTCACATCTCGATAAGATAACTGTTTCCTTCGGGATTACTAGCTTCACAAAGAAGGTTTGAGTTGGAATCTTCGAAATCCCGATTACACCCCGAATCTTCCCAGACTTCCCAATGGCCAGAATTACGAGGTGACGGTTGTTTCTCGATATTGTTTAGCTTAATACAGAACGCTCCGAGCTTCCATTTGTTTTCCTGTAGCAAGACTGGTAACCATAGTCCCGGACAAGATGGCTAGGGGCGGCATCAGCGCGAGCCAGATCGCTAGGTGGAGAGACGAGGTCAACGCATCTCAGACGTATTGCCTGTGCTCCACTCCCAGTCTCAGACCTATCGCACCGTCCAGCGCCGCTACTTCAAGCGACGACTATCCGAAACCGCGGCCTGCGCAGTGCCTATCATCTCTACCCGTCTCGTCCATCTCGCCTACCATATGGGCGAGGTGTTCCTACATGCTGCAAGAGCCCTTTCTGGAGTTTAACGCGGCCCAGTCCCTCACTCTCATCGACGATGCCGCTAAGACCAGCTCCATCGTCGTTAGCATACTCTCGAGCGACGAGCCCGTCGTGTGCAGCAACTGCGGTGAGCCCCTCGATCCGGACATGATCGATGCGCGTTTTAAGGAGCGCGGGTGGGCACCCCCATTATCCGACGTGTCGGAAGAAGACGTCTTCTCTTCGGAGCCGCCTCCTCGTCGCCGGTCTCGGCTGAGCTGGCTTAGCCGGTTCAAGAATCATGCGAACCACGGAGAAGCGGTGCGAAGCCTCAGGGAGAAGATCGAGAGGGAGAAGAGCATGACCATACCACCAGAAGGCGAGAAACCTCCGGGAAAACACACGCTGCGGTCATCGCTGTCGAGGCTGTTTAGCCCGATGAAGCCTCCGCCGCTGTTGGGCGCGGACGTGGCGAGTCCCTCCAAGGCAACGGCGATGTATGGCATACAGAGCTTTGCTTCTAGCTCGGGTTCGGACTTGGTCAGAGAGTGGTTGCCGAGTGATAGCGGATATGGACGGCCGAAGCCGAACATCGATGGCGTGGTGGCACGGCTCGGCAGAGCCCAGAAGCTCCTGGCGAGAACTACGAAAACTACCCCGGCAGAGTCTCGATTGCGTCACAGCATAGCAGCATAATCGAACTAAGATTACGATGACGATGAAACCAGATCCTGATGTACATTCTAGACTGACGGAATACCAGTTATAGGGAGGTATCTTCTACCACAGGCAGGTTCGCTCACTGCCCTGAAAGGATTGGTTCTTTTTATATATTCAATGGTACACACCTACTTGCCTGCACCACCGTAGATTAGGATAGGTGGATGACTTGATTACCGGTAGCCGTAGGGTTCAGCGTGGAATATGGTCTACGGCGGCATTATATCATTTGGCGATATCTGATAGATACCCATTGGCGTTAGCAAATTTCATATTTTAAGATACGATCTGGCTCTTGATGTCGTGTCGACCATCGTGTTCTACATATTCATACAAGTCACGGGGGTCAAATTCACGGCAGCGATGCTCTTCGGAAAAATTTCGAGCGACACGGCGCAGACTATTCGGTACACTTCCAAGTCATAAAATCGAGGTAAAATCGGAAAAAAGGAAAGTGTGTAAAGCGAAGAATTTGCAACAAGACAAGCCTCAGATTCTATATTTGAGATCATTTCCAAGTTTGGATATCCCTCTTCCTATCATTGTAATAATGTTTTTGGAGTATCATCACCGGCCTGCCCTGCATGTTGCTACCTATGGAATTGAAGTATAAGATAACGTAGAGCGAAGAATTGGGGGGGAAGGTAGGGAGAAGGGAATCAAAATGAGAATGATGGCAACCGATCCCTTCACCACCTCGCACTCGCACTCGCGGCCCGATTGGCATAAGAAGGGTTGGGAAAACCAATATCGCGGTCATGCCACGGTCGTTCGACTTCTCATTGTGATTGATTCCGTAGAGTAGTGCATTGTTATGTGGAATGGTGATGTGTTGAAGGTTTGGTCTGGTAGACGGGATTGAGAGTGGGAAATTTTTGGTTGGTTTGGTTGGAAATATTTCTACCCTGGCGGGTGGGTCCAGCTTCAAGCTTGTTACCTGACCAGGGAAGGCGGGGAGGTCCTAAGCCTGGGGGTAGTAAGTACCTACTATGTACTGATCTGGCCTTCCGATGTACCTAAGTACTCGCACGGTGCTGACAAATGCTTCATTCCAGTGATACTATCATGCTTGTTTGCCTTGTTTGCTCAAATGTCTGACGAATCGTCTGCAATTCCGACAGTAGCGAGCTAGACGATCTGTTTTCTGTTGTTAAGATACACCAGGTGTGACGAAGCTCTGCTGAGATGCACAGTATGCGATGACGCTAGGTCATTTGCGGGTAGCCTAAGGTAAAGACGCTTAGACCACATGCAGGATATGTTTAGTATGTACATACTAAGACATGCTCCTTTACCCTCGTTCCCAGCCTCATTTCGGCTTGGAGTTGCATGTGCTTTCCCTTTTCCCTTCCACTCCTCTCCGAAGCATTGTCCGTCGACTTCGGGAAAACAATAAATTCATCGCGTCGTCGCCCCTACCTTGTTAAACGGACCATTGTCTCGAATTGACTCTAGCTACCGAACACTTATAAGCACTAATTAAAACGCCCGTGCCCTGCGAAATCTCTGTACGACGTCAATTTAGCGGACATTCGTTTTCCGCAGCCTTGCGCCAGTATATTATTACGACGCCCTTGACGGCTCATATCACTATCGAACCACCTGCCGCGAGAAGCGTCATAGCCATGGCTGATTTCATTCAGTTCGGTTCCGATGAGGAAAACACCGAGATAAAGAAGCTAACCCTCGAGGTGGTATGTAACCGCGACCGGGACTACTTTCTTCGAGACATGACCTAACACTATTGATAGGAAGCCGATACCGATAACTTCGAGTCGTGGGAGAAGCTTATTCGCGCTTGCGAGGCTCAGGAAGGTGGTCTCAATCGCAATTCTAGTCCCCAAGCCCTTGCCACACTTCGCGATGTCTACGATCGGTTCCTCCTCAAGTTCCCCCTTCTCTTCGGCTACTGGAAGAAGTACGCCGATCTTGAGTTTAACATTTCGGGCCCTGAATCCGCTGAGATGGTATTGTATCCCTTGTCTCACACGATCGGTTCTCTTTCCAACTAACACGTGGTAGATCTACGAGCGTGGCTGCGCAAGTATAACAAACTGCGTAGACCTATGGGCCTCCTACTGTTCCTTCAAGATGGAGACCACCCACACCCCCCATTTGGTCAGAGAGTAAGTATAGCTGGATGTTTCCTACCCCATAACATTTACCACCGACAGAGCAAGATTGTATACCGGTCCCCTCTATCATCGGAAGACTTATACGCACGACACCTTAGTCGTCGACCGGTGAGAGATGCCAACAGAATCCATGACATGCTGGATGCTTTCTCACACAGATTCTGCCAGGCCATGGTTTCCTACAACGGCATTGTTTGACCTTGATCATCCTCGTCGTACTCATAACCCCGCGCTCGCGTCGGACTGATTTGGAAATTTGGAACAGTTACATACACAATCCCTCGTCTCTTGTATTTGCCCTCCTATCCACCCTCACTCCCTCCTTCCCCCCGTAGTGTACTCGTATTCGCTAACCTTTCCCTTCAGGCTCTTCGAGCGAGCCGCGACTTCTGTTGGTCTCGACTTTCTTGCCCATCCCTTTTGGGACAAGTACCTTGAGTATGAAGAGCGGCAAGAAGCGCAAGATAAGATCTTCGCCATCCTACAGCGGGTCATCCACATACCGATGCACCAGTATGCTCGTTACTTTGAGCGATTCCGTCAGCTTGCCCATAGTCGCCCCCTCAAAGAACTCGTACCGGCTGATACGCTCGCGCGTATTCAAGCCGATGTTGAGGCTGAGAGCGCGGCCTACGGGGTGGCATCGCGAACTGAGCTCGAGGTAGAACGAGATATCCGTGCCAAGATCGATACCATGTTCTACGAAAACTTCCAAAAAACTCAAAATGAGACGAACAAGAGATGGACGTATGAGTCTGAAATCAAACGACCTTACTTCCACGTGACGGAGCTGGAAAATTCGCAACTGGCTAATTGGCGGAAGTACCTCGATTTTGAAGAAGGCGAGCACGATTTTGCGAGGACGACTTTCCTTTACGAGCGTTGTGTTGTCACATGCGCTCTGTATGACGAATTCTGGCTCCGGTATGCCAGATGGATGTCAGCGCAGCCTGGTAAAGAGGAAGAAGTGCGTCATATATACATGAGGGCAGCCACCCTGTTTGTGCCTATCAGCCGTCCCGGCATTCGACTGCAGTTCGCCTACTTCGAGGAATCTTGCGGCCGCATTGATGTGGCTCGGGCTATCCACGAGGCTATCTTAACGCAACTGCCCGACTCTGTAGAGACTATCGTGTCGTGGGCAAATCTCGAGAGGCGGCAGAGCGGACTAGATGCGGCTATCCAGGTTTACAATACGCAAATCAACACATCGCACGTCGACATCTTTACGAAGGCTGTTCTCGTTACTCGATGGGCTTACTTGCTATGGAAGATCAAGGGGTCGGTTGACGAAGCGAGAACCGTGTTCCTTAAGAATGTTCAGTGGTACGCAGATAGCCGTCACTTCTGGGAGAAGTGGCTCCAGTTCGAGTTGGAACAGCCCACAAGCGCCGAGCTCGAGCCGCAAAACAGCAAGCGGATAGAACACATATTCGAGGAACTTGTGACGAAGAGTCGAATCTCTTCGGCAGCCAAGAAGGAGCTGTTCCTCGAGTATCTGACCTATCTCCAAGAAAGGGGTACCGCGGAAGCCATGAAACGGTTTCTCGTCATCGATCGCGAAATTTATGGGTATGTGTTCTGTCTACTAATACGTATAAACCATTTCACTAATGTTACATGTAGTCCTCCTTCGCTGGTGGTCCTTGACAGACCCACGACCAAGGAAAATGGGACGGCAAAGACTCCCTTGGACGACGCCACCAGGGCAAAGGCCGAGAGTAGATATCCTGCTTATTATGAATACTACATGGAAGCTGAAAGCAGCACGCAAGGTACTGCGCCCTTCCAGTAGACACAACCTAGCCTCGAGGCGCGAAGAATGGGGCGGAAATCATCCTGGGGAGCCTGATATTCTGAGGCGGTGTATTCATGGTCATTGTATCATATATCAATTTCTCTCGTCATAATGCGGTTTAAAGTTGTGGTGATATAATAGGAATGCTGCGAGGCCTCTGATACCGGGGCGTGGGAGGACGCGGAATGATTTGATTAATATGTATAAAGGCTGGGGTTTTAGTCAGCTGGAGAGAGGAGAGGCTCTAGGAGACCTTTTCTATTCCTTGAAAACGATTTAAGGAAGGTACAAGACAAAATAGCTTTAGCACGATTGCTTTTATGATCGATTGAAGACGAAACGAATTCAATCCACCTAAGTTCACGAGAAGTTCATTTCACTAAGTTAAATTCGCGGTACCATAACAATGATAACAACATCAAGGATAATAGGTAGCTATAAATGATCCGCTGTGAGTCCTCGAAGATACCGTCTGTATTTGCAAACAGTGTCAGTAACCATCGATATATGAAAACGGAGTACATGTGAGAGGAGGGTTTTCTTACGTCCAACAAAGAATATCAAGCATTTAGTCAAAGTAGTGAGTTTGGCATTCGCCTAGAGATAATTAGTCAATGGATGTGTCGGGCCTCACCAAGGAAGATTGATATTGGTAAATAATCTATGTTGGTGGTTCCTCACATCCGTCCACTTGCACGCATCAAATCTAGCTTCGACAGCTTGCAGCGAGCAAGGGTACCTATCTCTCAGTCCAGATATGCTATAAACTTGCTATACCCTAATTTGATTGAACAAGAGCCCGACTCTTATCGCGCGGCAGAGCCGGAGCGGGTCAACTTTGTAGGTCGCCTGCATTCGTACCACGGCAACGCCCTTGGCGCGCTCTCGGAGGAGGACTACGAAGACTAAAAACTACCTCGGCCGGCTCTTGGAGCTCTGCAAGCGGTATGGAATACTTACTATCTTTGAGGTCATGTGCGGAAGGGGCCGTGACGGCACCTATAACGCTCGGCAGAGCCTCGGCAACGTCTGGCCCGATCTGGACCGTCGGCAAGGACCTCGGAGCGGGATACCAACCTCTCTCCGCCGTGCTAATCGGAAAGACCGTCTGCGACACGTTCATGGGGCACTCAAACGGCGTCCGCGCGTTCCTCAGCGGCCACACGATCCAAGGTCATTTTACCGGGTGTGCCTCCTCCCTCGCTGTCCAGAAGATAATCGCCCGTGACGGACTGGTCGCAAACTGCCAGAAAACAAGGGAAGTCCTTCATGCTTCCCTCACGCCTTCTCTGCCGTCGAAGTCCTTCGAAAGCGGCGAAAGTCTACGTGGCTTGGAACTCTCCTAAGCGGTAGACTTTGGCATGTTAGGCGAGGTCTGCGGCAGCCTTCTCGGGGACAGAGGTGGCGCAGAAAATTTTCGACTTGAGCGCCGCTGTTTAACTTTGCTCGTTAGCCGTAGGTGCTATCCTCATCTGTCCTCCATCTATGATGACGGAACCCGAGACAAAGGAGCTGCCTCCAAGCGAGATCTACCATAGTAGCTAGTCGGCGTGCTCAAGCGTGCGGGAAGAGAAATGTCACATTGCATCACATTTACTTTTCTATAGCCACTATATAATTGCTAGGTAGGTCGAATCTGCGGCAACTATGTTACCACGGTTTTCCTCGGCTTTCTGGTTCTCGCTGACTTGAGTCAGTTTTTATATTGAGTCATCAACGATATGAATTTTTTTTTTTTTTTTTTTTTTTTTTTCTCATCCTGAGCGATTTGGTGGGGCTTGGGGTATTTTTGGTGCAGCTTGGCGTATTGGCAAGCTGACCGGAAGAAACCGAGCCAGTCTGCCAAGTCGAGATGGCTTCTGCCGAAAGCTATGGGCCGGTTATCGGAGATAAGCTAGAACTTAGCTCGGGCAACTGGACGCGGTTATTGCAGATATCTTGTGATGCCTGAGGCGGCGTCGCCCTGCCTTAAAGAAGTGCGGCCCCCGTGCGGGTATATGTACGCGTAGGTAGTCCGTGTTCGTCTTTCCCTACTAAATGTAACCTAGTAGCTTAAGGCTGACAAATATCCCACGGGTAGGCGTGTAGGTACAAGGATAGAAGGCGGGCATAACTGTTTCGACTGTCTAATAACCAGGCCAATGGAATCTTGGAACATACATGTACGTGGATGCATGGTACATGTCTTCTGCCTCTATAGAGAAGGGCGCACGAATCTAGATTGATATGCAACTGGTATGCAAGCACCCCTCCGATGGCATCAGATGTTGCCATCCTGCCTGTCCATCAACCATTACTCAGTACCTAGGTACCTAAGGGAGGCGGCAGGGAAGTACCTTATGTAGGTACGGTGGTATCGTTACAAGTACGCCTTTAGCAGCATGGGGGTGCCTGTGGGGGTCCACCTCACCCACTCAGAAGAAGCCGACAGAAGAAGAATAGGGGTCGCCACCAATAAGAACCCCTAGATTATTCCTGACTAAACATTTTCGGACTCACCCCGTCCTCGGATTTCTTTTTCTGTAATTCCATAATCCTCGGCCTTGGTATTACTTCTTCGTTTCTTCCCTCCCTTGAAATACATACTGCCTTGTTGGCCTCTATTGTGTCCTTCGTTGTCCCTCTGTTCCCATTGCCTCTTCCTCTGCTGCGCATAAGGAAAGTCAAGGTAAGATAAGATGAAACTATGCTCCATATAAAACAATGCCCCCCCATATCTCCATATCTAACAATCGCTCTCTAACGTCTTATCTTCCCATACCACAGATGTCTGCTTCAACTATGTCCCGTCAGTTCGCCCGCGCGGCTCTGCGCACCACCACCAGAAACACATTCGCGACGTCTTCGCGGCAAGCTTTCCGACAGAACGGCCGCCGCTTCTACTCGTCGGAGCCCCCCAAGTCCTCCAGCTCTTCGCCCCTCATCTAC
Source organism: Hypoxylon sp. FL1150 (assembly GCA_022495205.1). Taxonomy (NCBI): domain Eukaryota; kingdom Fungi; phylum Ascomycota; class Sordariomycetes; order Xylariales; family Hypoxylaceae; genus Hypoxylon; species Hypoxylon sp. FL1150. The sequence continues at coordinate 9,485 of MU376207.1, read as the reverse complement.
CTGGCAGGTGCTGCTGTCGCGGGTGCTGCTGGCTACTACTTCTACTCCCAGGGCGGTTCCGCCTCGATCAAGGTCTTCAACCCCACCAAGGAGGACTACCAGAAGGTGTATAACGAGATCGCCAAGCGCCTCGAGGAGCACGACGAGTACGACGATGGCAGCTACGGCCCCGTCCTCCTCCGTCTCGCCTGGCACGCTAGCGGTACCTTCGATAAGGAGACCGGTACCGGTGGCAGCAACGGTGCGACCATGCGATTTGCCCCTGAGGGTGACCACGGCGCGAATGCTGGCTTGAAGCATGCTCGGGACTTCCTTGAGCCCGTGAAAGGTACGTTCTTATCTGATAGCTGGTTTAGTGGCAACGTTAAGCCATTGCAATCGAAAGAAGCGACGCGAACGAGACTAACTCTCTTATAGCCAAGTTCCCCTGGATCTCCTACTCGGATCTCTGGATCATCGGTGGTGTCGCTGCCGTCCAGGAGATGCAAGGCCCCATCATCCCGTTCCGACCTGGTCGCCAGGACCGTGATGTCGCTGCTTGCACTCCCGACGGACGTCTCCCCGACGCTGCCCAGGGAACGAACCACCTGCGTAACATCTTCTACCGCATGGGCTTCAACGACCAGGAAATCGTCGCCCTGGCCGGTGCCCACGCTCTCGGTCGCTGCCACACCGACCGAAGCGGCTTTGATGGACCGTGGACTTTCTCGCCCACCGTCCTGACCAATGACTACTACAACCTTCTCTTAAACGAGAAGTGGCAGTACCGCAAGTGGGACGGCCCCAAGCAATTCGAGGACGCCAAGACCAAGTCGCTCATGATGCTGCCGGCGGACTACGCTCTCATCCAGGACAAGGCCATGAAGCCCTGGGTTGAGAAGTACGCCAAGGACAACGACCTGTTCTTCAAGGACTTCGCCGCCGTCGTCACCAAGCTGTTCGAGCTTGGCGTGCCTTTCAAGCAGGACACCGAGAAGATCATTTTCACTCCCACCAACGCATAGACTTAATTAGACATCAGAAGAGGTAATTGTGAAGAAGATGATATACCAGCCATTACAATATAGATAAAGAAAGACGCCTAGAAATGGGGGCAAAAGGAAGATAGAGCTAAAGCCAGATCTAGACCTAGACCTAGACTAGAGATTCTCATGGAAGAAAGAGGGAGAGACGGAAGAGTTTTTAGAGAAGCGTTATACCTCAACGAGTTTTGGCCATAGTTACTCCGTCGTCTGTCTATCATCTAGACAGTTGTTTAAGTCTTGGAAGCAAAGCCTAGAGCTGTGTAAATCAACCAGAGATTTTTGTTTCCGCTCTATTCTTCAGGTAACTCGTCGTGACGAAGACCGTAGGTGTGATGACAAGAGGCCGAATACAGGGTACCCGGCCAGATCGTCGCCGCTTCGACCTGATTAGAATCACGGCGTCTTTGATAGGATAAAGACCTCCGTGATAAAACCCCCTTTTTGCTCCACTGCCATGTGTTCGGATGGGGTCGATCTCCTTCATACCGAACTGACACGCCTTAGCCTATTCGCTAGCTGCTGGGCTACGTACGAGCTTGCGCTGAAAAGATAATTCATTATTCAGGCGGTCTTTTCTTTCGTCGCAAATGGTAACCCTGCATTAGTCGGACGTCATTTTCAAGGTTGAGGTTCAACTTGCTACCCCACGTTTTCGATCTTGGTAGGTTTCATTTTTATCTCCAACTGCTTATCTAAAAATTTGAAGCTTCTAAGAACATGCCCATTTTCTTGTCTTAATACATCTTCCAAGCCGCCCACTCCTTTCAACTGAGAAGGCTAAATCTGTATATTACCTAGAGACCATTCCGCCTATCTCACACTTTCTTTCCTCTCCCGTAATGGCGACGCTGCGCATCCCCGCCCTGCGCAGCCTCCTGGGGCGGCGGTCGTCGTGCGCGCCGCCGATCCAGCAGCGCCGCTGGGCCCAGGTCCACGACGTGCGGTTCCTAGCCACGACGCAGATCTCGCGCAGCGTGCACGAGAAGTACCGCGAGAAACTCGACCGCAAGGCGAAAGAGGAGGGCGTCAGGGACGTCTCGGAGCTGAAGGAGGTGTACAAGGACCGCATCCGCGAGCTCAAGGAGAAAGACAGCGTCTCCGTACCGGGCCTCGACGCCCTGCTCGCCGACGAGCCCGCCCCGACGACGACGGCCGCTTCCCCGCATACCACGAGCCCCGATGGGTTAACCCAGACGCCGCCTCCGCCGCCGCAACCCCAAGGGCACGGCGCGCAGCGGCCTGGTAAGGCCAGCGCGGGCGCAGCAGCCGTCAAGCCGCTCTCCGAGATCCTCGACCTACCGAAAGCCCGCGAGCTACCCGAGAAAGAGCTGTCGGCCATCTGGCGCCTGCGACACGCGGCGAACCCGCGGTCGGTGTGCGCGGCGGTGCCCGTGGCGACGTACGCGGCGATGCGGCGGACGGCGCGGTCGCACCCGTCGTTCGTGCTGCCGGTGCCGCGGGGCGAAGGTGTCGGCGCCGAGATCCACTTCCTGCAGTGGGTGAGCAGCGTGGACGAGGAGGGGGCCGAGACGCTGACGGTGCTGTTCACGCAGCTGGCCGAGTACAAGGCGCGCGGCGAGTTCGCGCAGCCGCACACGAGCGTCACGCACTACTGGGATGGCGAGCTCGCGCGGAAGCCGGGCGTCGTGCTCATGTCGGGGAGCGTGGTCGAGGGGCGCGGGGCGAGCGTCGCCGACGCGCAGTGGCTGGTTATGCTGCTGCAGCGGTACTACGTCGATGGCGAGGCCGGCGCGAAGAGGGCGCTGCTGGAGCAGTTCCGGAGGGGGGATGCTGGGTTTAGCGTGGAGAAGCTATTGGAAGAGAGCGAGAAGTTCATATGAAGAAAGAAAGGCACGGGCAAAGAACGAACTGGTATAAAAGGGGGGTTGATATTTGACCGAGATAAGAAAGCTGGCACGACCAAAACCCGAGAAGAGCAGAAAGGGCCTCACTTTCTGTAGGGTCATCTCTCGACAGACGACTGCATGCCTCAGAAATGGCTTATAAACAGGCGCACGGGGTAACTACATCACGAGATGTTAAGTCAATAGACTTACTACATAGACTCACCATCCCACCTAACGGATAGACGATGGAAGACGACATCTGGGACTTCGGCTATATAAAATATATGTATAAATATGTTTTATGAATATTATGCTGCAATATCTGGGTATTCCGGAACATAGAGCAACCTCTAGCGCTTGGGTCATGCAAATCCCTCGATAAATATCCAAACCTTCACCACTCCCATAATTACTATCTCAAATTTGCGAATTTATCCCCCCTTCGCTACAACTTAGGCCCCTCAGCGCGCGCATCTTCCTTCCTAGCGATATCTTTCAGGACGCGGCGTAGCAACTTGCCGCTAGCGTTCTTCGGTATCTCGTCGATGAAGCGCACGCCGCCTCTCAACCGTTTATGTTGGGCGACCTTGCCATCAATCCAGGCGACGATCTCGGCGGCCTTCTCGTCGGTGCGCGGGACGTCGGGTTTCAGGACCAGATAAGCTCGAGGCACCTCCGTTTCTCGCTGGTGATCGTGCGCTGGTATTACACAGGCATCGGCGATCTCGTCGTGGCCTAGAAGGATGCCCTCGAGCTCGGCGGGGGCGACTTGGAAGCCCTCTGTGTTTATATATTAGCAACTGTTCCTATTCTGCTCTTCACAATGGCTTGGGATTTGTGAGACATACTGTACTTGATCAGCTCCTTCAGCCGGTCCGTGATGTAGAAGTTGCCCTTCTTATCCACATATCCAATATCGCCCGTCTTGAAGTAACCGTCATCGCTGAACGTATCCTTGGCCAACTCGGGCCGATTCAGATAACCCGGGAAGATATTCGGCCCCTTGAACCAGAGCTCGCCCTCGCCCTCTCCCGGCGCGATATCCTTACCCGTGTCGACGTCGACGATTTTGGCCTCGAGGTTCGGCAGCAGCTTGCCGCAGGATCCGTTGTACTTAGCCCAGTCGACGATGTTCATCTTGGTCAGCACCGGCGACGTCTCCGAGAGCCCATACCCCTGCATCACGGGGATCGTCAGGCGACGCCACACCTGTTCTACCAAGTCGCGGCCCAGCGGCGCCGCCCCCGAGTTCATCCACTTCAATGACGATAGGTCGTACTTGGCTACCGTCGGGTGCTTGGCCAGCGCCAGCACCACCGGCGGCGGGATCGACGCGTACGTCACGCCGTGGTCCTGGATCGCGCTGCAGAAGCGGTCGAGGTCGAACTTGGGGAGCACGACGACCGGAATGCCCATGTAGATGCTCTGGAGCGCGATGCACGTGAGGCCCTATTTTCCTGCGTGAGCTTGCATTCATACACCCAAAGGGAAAATGACGGTACTATAGGTACTCACATATACGTGGAAGAAGGGCAGCACGGCGATCTGCTTGTCGCCGTGGCCATCCGGCGGGCCCGAGTGGTGCAGGCCGTTCAGCCGCTCGCAGTGCGCCAGCTGGAAGAGGTTGGCGACGATGTTGGCGTGCGTCAGCTGCACGCCCTTGGGCAGGCCCGTGGTGCCGGAGCTGTACACGAGGAACGAGGTGTCCTTCTTCGGGTCGAGCCGCGGGCGGCTGGGCGCCAGGATGCCGCCCCTCGCGCTGCGGACCTCGGTGAAGTGCTTGAACCTGCCGGACGGGTCCCGCGCGTCGCCGAGCAGGATGATGCGGTCCTCGGGCAGGCCGATGATCCTGGCGGCTTCGACCACGGTCGGCAGCATGGCCATCTGCGTCACGATGCCCGCGACCTTGGAGTCCTTCATCTGGAAGGCCAGCTCCTTGACCGTGTAGGTCGGGTTGGCGGTCGAGCAGGCGCCGCCGGCCCAGAGCACGCCGAAGAAGACGGGCGAGTAGTCGATGCTATTGGGCGAGAAGAAGCCCAGGACGTCGCCCTTCTTGAACCCCCATTGCGACTTCAGTCCCCTGCCGAGCTCAATCGCCGTGTCCCTAGCTTGCGTCCATGTGTACGACCGCTTGGTGTCGGGGTCGATGTATATCTCTATCAGTCGGCGTTAGAAGTCCGTCTCCTTGTTTGTGTCTGCCAAGGTACCAAGGTACCAAGCTTGGGTATAGTCGAACGCAAAGCTACATCTACATACCTTTGTCCTCGGGGAATTCTCTATCTTTCCTTTCGAATAGAACCTGCCACAAGTCGAGATTCGGGATTTGCAGAGGCGCGTGGAAGGACTGGACCACCATTATGACGGCGATTATGTAGACACTGGGGGTTTGGCAACTACACAATGCCGACAAATCACCTAGGATAGCGAGAGTGAAGGAGATAGGCGAGACGACGAGTCGGAAATGATACTACTACGTTAGATATTGCCTTTCGGATATTGATATTAAACACCCAAAGGTGGTATAAGGCCTTGAGATCAAGATGTGAAACGAGCAAACGAGCCTAGAGACGTCATTATCCCTCGGTTACAATCTCCGAGGTTATTCGCGGGGAGATAAAAGAGAAGCCGTGGTATTCTACCGTCGTAGCTATTCCTTTAGCTTCTTTCAGGGGTCATGCCCGAGGGGACGGTGGACGACTCCAGTATGTCAGACGAGCCGAGGTGGGTTCGTCCGCAGGGGTGTCCCCTCCCCCGACATTCCTCCTACTTCCTAGTGCTACTAGGTCCTTGGCTACTGGGTTACATAGTGCCTACACATGGAGGGGCCGGAGGGGCAGCTAAAGAGGATTCGATTTGTAAACATCCGGTGCGGAGATATCCGCTTGAAGCTTCATATCCCCAGTTCGGGGCTCACAATCACAATTTCGAAATCGTTGAGAGGATGGATGGTGCGGGCCCGTGTGTACCACGAAATCTCTGCATATACCTAATCAAGAAGGATGGCTTACGCGCATATCGTGTAACTTGAAGCCCGAGCCGCTTAGGTTAGCCCCGGATTTCGATCAAAGCATCGGGTACCCAAGTCTTTATGTCCGCTGCGGGGGAATCCCGGGAAGAGATGAGAGCAACATGCGAGAAATAATACCTGGAACGGGAGCAACCTTATAATTATATATAATGAGTTTTTTATCAATATCTCTGTTGGATGTTGGGTGTATCCAAGGAAACTTCACCGGCTTAGGTAGCTTAGGTACTTAATATATAAAGCTAATTGGTTAGATCTATCTCAGTCAAGAGGACGAGTTTGTATGGCAAAGGTATTCGGAAAACAGCCTAATGTATCATAAATCATTGATTTGGGAGCGACCTATCATCCATGTCTTCAAATTATTAATATAGACGTGACATTTCTATCGTTGCTCTTTAGTCTAATGTACAGACTGCCAAATATATACTGTAATCCACCCGGCCGATCCCGCCCCCAGGGTATATACACTATCTATCCATATCATCCCGTCATTCGTTCGTATCTTCAAATAAAGGAAGCCAGGTAGGTATCATGGTATATAATAAAGCGTTACGTCGAATCACTGCTCGACTGCTCATCGTCGTCGCCACCATCTGCAACAGCATCTTCGGGTATCCAGGCTTCAACGTTCTCGCACCCTTTCGGAATTCTGCACTTGTCTCGGACGTTGCACGTCTTCCAGAGCACCTCCCTAATCTCCGTGAAGATTTGGTCTACCGCGTCCATCGCCCATATTACATCTAGGTGCTCATATTCTGGGATGGTTTTACTGTGTACTACTTTGACGTTCGGCTCCCTGCCCCTCTCGAATCGTCTTAATAGTTTCTGCCCATCTACGAGGCAGTCGTTTCCGGCTACCCATAACGCAAACGGGCACACCTGCTCATTATACCAGGCCGTTGCTCCCTTGGATTTCTTTTGGTGGGTTCTCAGCTGACTAGACGTTTCCGCGAGAGGACCGTCCGTCCCGTCCTCCTTCTCTTCGCTGCGCCATTCCTCCTTAGTAGAGAGGATACACTTATGCTTCGCAAAGCATTCGCGGCCTAACCACCAGCGCATCGACTCGGAGCTGACATAAACCGGTGCGAACTGAAACATGCGGTCTTTCAGGCCGCGATCCCACCGAGTGTCTGTCCAGTCGAAAAGAAACGAGAACACCATATAGCCGAGCCATCCGTAAAGCCCAGGGGGTAACATCGAATGCATGGTCATCATCAACGGTATGAACGCGTGGATGCCGAACATGACTCGGAACAGGTCCGGTGAGATGACTCGCATGAATTTGAAATACATTTTTCCAATCAGCGGCCCGGCATACGCTGCTGGTGCGAGGGCGCAGAATACCGTTAGCTTTTCTCCCAGTTCGGGGCGCTGTTCCTTTGCGAGAGCCACGAATGTTTGTGTTGTGCCTTGGGAATGGCAGATCAGGCCGATCTTTTCGAATCCCGTCTCGAACAGAACCCGCGACACCAATGCCGTAAGATCAAACACGCCCATCTGGCGGATGTTCCATGCCCACATGCGGGGATCTGAATATTCCAGGAGGGCATGCTTCGGCTGGAAACCGCATCTGTTATTTCCCAGCCATACGTCGTAGCCCGACTTGCACAGGAAGAAGGCCAATGAATCGTCGTCGTTGACACAATACGCCCCTGAACTTTGAAGTAAACCGTGCATCAGGAGTACCGGGAATTTGCGCTTCTGATTCGGGTCTTTTAATTGTTTCCTTGTGTCCCCCGTAAACAACTCCGGTCCTCGGTAGGCTCGCTCCTCTTCGTTCAGCTTAGTGTATTCCCGAGGGTCGTAAACATGCCATAGATCAATGATGAATCCATCTTCGGTTTGAACTTGGTATTCTTCGACGTCCAGGCCAACCCTCCGCGCATAATACCCAACGTCGCAAACAACCGGGTCCGGTCCAAATTCAGTCGGAACGAAACCCTCGTCCCCCTGGATACTCCCTTGGTCCGGATTTCTTCCATCACGAGAGCCTTGCCTTGCCTTCCAAGATTCGTTCTGCTCTTTCCGCAAATTATTCCTCCGCAGCTCTTCCTTATAAAATGGTCTTTGCATGTCGGGGTTTTGAAAAGTCATGCGCTGCCATGCTTTATGAAGCACCCTTGGTATACTCGTAAACAGGGCACCGAGGACAATAACGCCTAGGAAGGCCGCGCTGAGGAAAAACGACGTCACTCGGAACGTCCAGCAGTGCACGCCCCGAAGTATAGATGGCGGTCCGTATAGGGGAAGGGGAGGGAAAAGCGGATGTGTGTTCGTCGGCGGCATCGACCTTCGTAGCGAACCTTCGGATGATTTCTGCGCCGCTTTGCCATTGACGTAGGGCTTTGGGCCATCTTTGGCAACGGCAGTCGGCGATGGAACGCTGTCGGTAACTTCAGTTTCGCCATTCAATTCCTCTTTCAGAATGTTGAGCTTGTGCGCTTGTTCTAGTGGTACGGTAGGGAGACGGTTCCCATCGGCAGTAATGATTACCGGGTCTTGAGCTGTTACGAACTGGGCTTCGACTGCGACGGCTTCTGGATGTTCGTTGTTTTGAGTTGTTTGGAAGGAAAGCTTTTCCGCCTGTTGGGCGAATTCAACGGCAATCTGGGCAGCGGCCGAGCCAGAAGGCTGCGACCCAGAGCGGTGATGGTCGGCATCAATCCCCATTCCGATAGTTGCGTATTAGAGTTGTATTCATATAGGCTTGAACCATGTATACCTATGTTTAGTTCTTGAGATCTAAGACAAAGAAACGGTCTGTGTAAGCAAAGTGTGGCTTAAGTTGTAGAAGTATAAAAAAAGCCGTTGGATGGACAGGAGTAAGTCCATATGCAGGTCGAAATTTGGAAATTCACGTGTCAGCGCGTCATAACCTTTTGGTAGAGGTTAATTCAGGCAGCGGATCCGGTTTGAATTCCAAGGCAGTCAGCCACCGACGAAATGAAGATATATCAAAGTAGGAAGTTGGTGTGCCACTAGTGTGAATCGACTGATGGCTAAGGATCAAGTAGCATGGCAAGATTGGGAAAGCGATCCCTATTTCGCCCCTATTGCAGGGATACGAGAGGGGAGAATCTGCCAAGGTCCATTCCAGAGATCGATGATACTACGTCAGAGCGCAGATAGCGTAGATCATGGTCCGTGGTCTGGCTTCACGGTTCTCAGCCACTAGGCTGCTAGCCATCAGGACAGTTACCTAAGATGTACATAGTGTAAGGGGAAAAAAAAATACCTTGGCGCTTGCTTAAGTTCTGGGGGCGCAAACATCAGAAATAGGACCTAGCATGTGAAAATGAAGAGAAAATCATTCGATTCATTGGTGTAAGTCGACAGAGCCTCTGACTATCACTGCTACTCCAAAAAAGGTCTTTCAACGAATCAGGTAATGATAGACTTAAAATCAAAACGGCGGATGATACTAGGTATATAGCGGATGATAATTCAGGTTCCTGAAAAGAAACTGACTCAGTTTTCTTCGTCCGGTAATTACTCGTACTCCGCCCCACTTATCAGGGAGTCGTCCCTCCCCCCAGCCTATAAGCTGGTACTCACCAGTAATTCAACCAAACCAGTAATCTAACC
>MU376206.1:185104-250654 GCA_022495205.1 Hypoxylon sp. FL1150 | reverse complement strand
ATTTAATTAAATATAATTTTTTTTAAAATTTATATTTTTATATTAATATTAATAATAATAATAAATTAATTTATTTATATAATATTTTATATTATGGGATTATTATATAAATTAAAATTTTCTAAAAATTAATTAATTATTATAATATTTTATATTTTAAATTTAAAAATTAATTTATAAATTTCTTTTAATTAAAAATCATAATGGCATTATTAAATATTATAATTAATATAATATTTATATTTAAATAATTAATTAAATTTAAATTAAATTAATAAATTATTAATAATTTTTAATCGTAATTAAAAAATATTTAAAATTAAATGATAATTTATATTAAAAAATTTATATATAAATTATTTAGATATTTTATTAATAATATTTTCGCTAATAAAATTAAATTCTAATAAAAATTCTATTATATTATAGATTTTAACTTTATAAGGAATATTATATTTTATTTAATTTTTTAATTATATTATTATATTATTTTAAATTTAAAATATAATAAATTAATTAAATAATTTATTATAAATAAATTAAATTAAATTATAATTAAATAATTATTATTATTAATGGGTTATTCGATTTTAATTAAAAAGGCTAAATAATTAAGTGTTATTTTAAGTAATTAGGTGGGTGGGAATTTTCTTTTCGATGGGGGCTGACCGTTTCAGGTGTCTAATATATTCGGCCGTAAGTATGAGTCTGGAATAGTCTGTTCATAAACATGGATCGGACTAGCTCAGAAGCCTCTTTCTTCCTCGATGAGCTTATTCTGATTATTCTGATAGAAATGTGTGTAGATACCTACCTGATGCAGAGGTACGTAGGGCTAATATTAGTTACCTACCTCACCACTACACTACACTAAAAGCACGCGGACGATAGGTAAAATGTGACATTATCGTGGAATGTTTCCATTCCTATCCGTGACGTCAAGTTCGACTCGGGATTTTCGTCAACTCTCGTCAATTGGCCAATTTTTCATTTAGAAGCTTTGAGGATTGCCTCTTTCGTCAGGTGCGGCATAGCTTGCATCCCTCGCGATGCTCTCGGAGGGAGGCAATTGGTTCGTTTGCCAGATGGATTGGAGAGATCTGCCGTCTTTTGTACTGATTGACTGGCGATATTTCCTTTCGCAACGTAGCAGAATGCGTGTAGTCTCGCACGTGGGTGGAATCCACAAACCCATCTGATAAGGTCATTGTAAGAGAAAATCATTGACATTTAGAGTACTTACCCCGTGTCTCCAATATTAACGGGCTTGAGAGTGTCTCCAATGTTATCAGGCTTGACACGTACTACCTTGTAAAGCCTGGCAAGGCTAGGGCCATAAAAATTAGAACACTTTTTGGTGGGCATACTCACCAAAAGTGTTCTAAATTTTGTGTCCACAACCGGCAGACAAGGAAACTTCAATGTGACAACACCTCCAGTGCTTACTTATGGCCTTGTGGACCCCGAAGTCCGCTATCGCTATCGCTGCCTGGAACAAGCGCTGACTTAATCCATCTTATTTGTCCAGGAGCCGCGATGCTATCTTGATAGAGTAAGAAGCCCGACACTCAGACACTTCGTCTTTTTTGCATTGATCCACGGAGGAATAGGTGCAATGATATTATAGTAGTTTAGGTGATGAATAATCGCATCATACCAATTTTGCTGGGTATTACCTGGTAGACAGGTAGACCGCTGTTCTACTATGAGCTATGAGACATGCATCACCGACGGGCATTTCGATTGGATGGTGTTACGGTTGGCGATTTTGGGGTAATCTCACTACTTCACGTTATCAAATTGGGGACCCTAAAATGGTTGGTTACAGTTCGGTATCTCATCAAAGCAGGTCGCCTTCGCCGTGCGGTCCCTCCATTACCCCTTGAAACTCCACGTGGCCGCGCTTTCGGTCCCGACTACCGACCTTACCGCCCACTGACGGATACGATACCTAGTCCAAGTGTCTCCAATGCAGAACATCCACGGTGATCGAACGGTAGTTGCAACATCATTGACGAATGCGGGTTGATGGCCATTGCTGGATCGGGAGCATAACCTGTCAGCCTGCTATGTTTTGGAGCGAGTATACCGATACGACGGCGTTGCAGATGAGCCAGTCGGGAAATACTGCGATTTTACTGCAGTAGTCGGCATCTTTCCCGGGATCTGGAATAAAATTTTAAGATTCTGAAGGAACCCAACCTAACCGACTGCGTTGGGTGCCTTTTGGGACCTACCTGAAGAAGCACTGACGGCAGAAGATGTGAAACATGGGCTCTCCGCACGTGGGTGACGTTTGAGGAAAGTCGCGAACATGTGAAAAACATCATGTCCGGTCAGATGGGGTTTCCCCAAGACTACCTACCTACCTAGCTCTACCGAAAGAGTTCCGTTGGAAATTTATAAGAACACTACCATGTCAAACACGGCACCCGAGGCCATCAAATGATCAAAGACTTGCCGATGGGCATTTGAGCATCCCTCGAGCTACGGTACTCGAGGTTTACGTGACGTAAATGTCTAGCTGAAGCTCCCGCACTCTCGGAGAACCGTACAAGCTGAGACTTGGTGACGGAGAGCCCCAAATTCAAAATATCATCAACATAGATGGGACCGAGATGGAACGAACCAACCCACGAGGTGGTAAGATGAACGCTAGAACTATGAGGAACCCATCGCTACCTAACATATCACAGTTCAGTCATAGGTCAATATAGTGTCATCTTAGATTCACCTAGGTTAGTATTTGCTGGGAGATCAGTTGAGTTTGAGCCGTGGCAGCCAACTCAACAAACCACTCCAGACCTCTCTGCCAGAGCAACTCCTTGCCATCATATATAGTCAGCCATCATGTAAAAAGGATGCGTGTCTCGAGGCACTCAGCCCTTGAGCAGATCTGATACTGTCCGATTTTCTACACCCTTTATGTACGTGCCTACCTAGGCATCTACTCGAGTTGTGTCCAGCTACCACGCTATCGCGATGTCGACCGCATATCCATTCGCCGGCGCTACAGAGGAGACAGGCCAGACCCGTCATCCTCGAAGACCGACCATCACCGACGATCCCGTTTGGCCCACCATGCTTCGCGACTCAGTCGAAGTGCACCGCAAGTGCTTGGCCAAGAAGAAAGCGGAGCTTAAGAGGAAATGGCGCTCTGATGGAGAAGACACCGAGTCGAAGCGGAGCAAGGGAATCTCCATGATGGCTCGGTTTTTTGCTCGGCTTCGGGAAGCCTGGACGGGCATGAAGGGGGAACGAGGAGGCCAGTTCCAACCGTACAGCCAACCGTCAGACTTTTACGAACTAAACCGGCTGAATCCGGGGTTGGATTCGGGCGAATCCGTCTACAGCTACTTCGCTGACAGCGAGGACGAGGGCGAGGGTGAGGAACCGCAGCCTCGGGTGATTCATCGCCCTGCCACTATCTAGTTTCTCGTGCCTAGCGCCGCGGATGGAAGAGAAGGGGACAAACATTACACCTTCAGTACACCACAATCACCGCCCCGTCAACCCCACCAACTCTGCCTAATGTCAAAGGAGGCAATGGTCATTCGTCCTATAATTTTTTCCAAGCAAGATTTCAATGTACAAATCTTAATTTCGAGTCATCCGGCGATTGCGGGTGGCATTACCATGTGCAGGCAGCTTCAATGATAAAGCCATAATACAAACTAACTCTATTCCACCTAGAGAACCGGGGAGTATATTCCATGGCTACCTGGTATTGATACCTCCTCGGAAACCCGGTATCTTATGAAGTTATATAGTCCATTAATAGATTAGTCTCTCCATACAATATCTGTCGAGGATCGCGAACGTCCACCCCAATGCAGGTGTAGTTACGCTGGTGGCAGGCAAGATACGACCAAAAATCAGCACTTCATTAGCGAGCCAGTACCTGCGACCAAAAGCGGCAGCCACCTTCAAGGCCTAGAAATTTTCCATACGGAGTAGCATAGCAAGAGCATCGAAAGCAATCGATGTGTTTAATTTGTCATTATGGCCTCAAGGCGTCGTCGTCGTATCCGGTTATTATTAGGTACCTAAGCATTTAGTTAGTTAGCTTACCTCGTGGCGCACCCCCGTGCGGATATCCGATATCTCATCGCTCCAGACGAACGACGACATCATTGGAAGTTTTAAATTGAATCTTCGTCCCGACGCTTAGAAAAACACACCTCAAGGTTCGCCATGATGACGAGAGAGAACTAGGCGGTGTCGTCTTTCAGTCGAAACATGTGAAATTCTCCTACCAACCTAGTTTGTTATAAGGTATCTGTAGTTAAATAATAACACTCGCGCCGCCGCGCTGGCAAGAGGGTCCATCTGTACTACAGGGTACCTAGCTACCTAGCTAGCCCCTGAGTGGATTGACAATGGCCATCATGGCGAACCACACTCTCCGTTTTTACACGAAATATAACGTAAGCTGCAAGGTAGCTTTCAAGGCACCGATATCAGCGTTGCAATAGGCCTTTCATGCCGCTGACCAGGTGGATGCACCCTTGCTATGCTAATTGTGAGCGAGGGAATGAAAGCCTTGTGGGCCTCTATGCGCGGCGCATTAAAGCGCGGGAAGTGAAGTGTTCCGGGGACACAGCGGTGATAGGTGCCTGGCGGGTTAGCCTAGGCCCAGATGTTGGGGCGCTTGTGGGGGCGCAGTTTTACTATGGGCTGGCCGTATGGCAACGACAGGCAGATTATGGCGGCGCATGAAACTCGAGAACCAACTTTCACTCAAAGACCCAAGGTAGATAGAGACAGAGACTATAATGATTAATGATATGAGTTCAATAGTGAGGTAAACTAGTTCAGCTCACAGCTAGGTACAACTCTTACTGATTGCATTTATGAACTGATTCTACCTAAGTCTCAAAAGGAGCATTGTTATCATGTACGAGGGCCCACCAGTGATCGTAAGATGACCATGGCTTGTGAACTTCCACCCCATTTCGCCTCAATCGAATGTCTAATACCTAGCCTGCAAGAAAGCGTATAAACCTACATAACAATCAGGTTCAAGGCATGTGTTTTTACCGCGAACCAACTTTCAACCCATAAATACATATGCGTTGACACCCCTTACCTAACCTTACAAGGTACCTTCTCAGCATCTCCACCATTTAGGTTAACCTAGGTAGTTATCTCACCACTCCAGACCTTTTCGGCTTTCCCAAAATTAGGACTACGGCGAATAGTGAAGGCTTGCAACCCTTACATAATACAACTACGGAAGAAATTCATCTACACACACACACCCTTTTACACACCACCTACATTAAATCATGAAGGACAGGCCCGCATCGTCGAAAAGCTTCCGCTTCCTCGAATACAGCCCCTCCGCATCTGCCACCGCGTCCGCCCACAGCGTATCCGTCACCAAAGAGTCCTTCTGGAGCTACTGCGGCCCGCTGCTCTCTGACCCGGACGCCATCCCATCTAGTCTCCACGACTGGACCTTCGCCACCCTCTCCTCCCCTATACTTCCCCTTCTCCTTCCCTTTTTAGCCTTCGCCAACGACTTCATCATCCAGAACGGCCTCGATAACTACTGGCTCACCATCCGAGCCACGAAAGCCACGTCCGAGTTCAACAGGCCGCGCTGGCACACGGACGACCTATTCTTCAGTCGGGATAACGACCAAACCTTCCTGAAGCTAAAGAGCGACAGAGGAGCACACGCCACAAAGCCGTCTCTGAACCTCACCACGGACTGGAAGCTATGCGCCACCCTCCTCGGCCCATCCACCGTGTTCATCCCCGCCGACCGCCAGGCCTCGGCCCGCGCGACATCGCGCGCGACGCGACGCACGCTGGCTACCGAGCACGCCTGCACGTCGATCCGGTGCGTCGGGTGCGCGGCCGCGGCCGACGCCGTGCGCGAGCGGCTAGCCGGGGAGCTCGACGGGCTGGGCCGCGTGCAGGCGGCGCCCGGGCAGTGCGCGTTCTTCCGCATCGGCCGGGAGCGGGGCGCCGTGCACTCGGAGCCGTGCATGAGCGAGGGGGACCGCATCTTCGTCAACGTGGTGCCGGGGACCAAGGACGAGCTGGCGGGCCTGGTGAAGAGGTGGGGGATGGGGTTTCCTAGGTCTTGGTGGGTTGCCCCCGGTGTTGTGCGTGATCATGATAGAACGGAAGATGGTCAAAGATAGGGAGGGGTAGGAGGGCGAGAGCCATAATTCCAATTCCGGTAGGGGTTATTAGTGAGAGTTGAGAGTTGAGACTAACGGGCTAACGCCCGTTCGAGGGGCCGTAGCCCGTAGCCCGGGAGGCCGGAACCCTGATAGGGAGTCTTTGCGGAATCATGACATCACGCTACAAGCCGATTAAAGAACGGCCACTTCACCATGTTCATCGACAATACAAGTTTTGGTCAATCTGGTAAGTTCTTCATAGCACCTGCAGGAATTGAGCGATCGAAGGCGTTTCCCTCTAGCAAGGGTTTGATATCGAGTCGCGGTACTTTACATACCTCTTTCAAGAGCCAGAGACAGTAGTAGGACAATGGACGGCGACGAGGAAGCTCTGCGGTATGATGACCACCAGCACCAGGGGAGGATCGGCCTTCGCGAGCGCATCGCCCATTTCACATGGGCTAATTTTACCTGCACGCAGTCCACAGGCGCGATAGCCATCCTGCTGTCGATGACGCCGCACCAGTTCCACGGCCTGCAGACCGCCGGCGTCGTGGTCTTTATCTTTAACCTGGCGCTCTTCGTACTTTTCTGTACCGCGATGCTAGCAAGATTCATCCTTCATCCGTATATGATCAAGCGGTCCTTCACGAACCCGCCGGAGCAGTACTTCTTCTCTTCTTTCTTTCTCTCCATCGCCACAACTATCATCTGCATGCAGCGGTTCGGGGTGCCGCATGCGGGAGAGTGGCTCGTGGTGGCCATCCGAGTTTTGTTCTGGATATATGCGGCGTGCACGCTGATCTACGCCACGGTCACCTGGGTCGTCGTTGCCTCCGTGTCGCCCTTTGAGCCGCTGCAGATAAATCCGGCGGTCTTCCTCATGATCTTCAACACGATGCTCACGGGTACCATCGCCGGATCCATCGCAGAGTCGCAGCCACCCGCCCAACGGCTCTCTATAATCGTCGCCGGCATCGCATACCAGGGTCTGGGGTGGATCGTCAGCATGATCCTCCTCCCCTGGTACCTAGGCAGCCTCCTGCACAACGGTCCGGGCTCGCCGAGCCAGCGGCCGGGGCTGTTCCTGCCCGTGGGCGCGTCGGGCTACGCCATCGTCGCGCTGCTCAGCTGCGCGCGGTCCGTCCCGCGGGGCTACGGCTACTTCGCCCGGTACTCGACCGCGGCCGACGTCGTGCGGGTGCTCGCGACCTGGGCTAGCATCTTCCTGTGGCTTTTCGCCTTCTGGCTCTTCACCATCGCGCTCGTCGCCAACATTCCCCCCTTGCTACACCGCAAACGATACTTCCGGCCCCATATGGCCTTCACGCTGTCGTGGTGGGGAATCATCTTCCCGAACGTCGGGTTCACTATCGCTACCATCATGATCGGGGATGAGCTGCAGTCGAATGCTATTCAGTGGGTTGCGACTGCTATGACGATCCTGCTGTTTGCCGCGTGGCTTATGAATCTCGGACTGCATTTCAAGGCCCTCGTCATCGGGCAGATCATGTGGCCGGGGAAGGACGAGGATGTGCCTAAGTCCTTATAGGATGAATGGGTGAAAGAATGTATTGAATGGCCACTGTCGTTACCCTAAATTTTGAAATGACTATTCTGGATTGATACCACAAGCTCTTGTTGGATAATGATGGATATGAGAATAGCACATTCCATCAAGCAAACCCCATTAGCTAATCCAGTAGCAGCCCAGAATCAGTTCTGATGAAGCCATACCAAGAACAGCTTGCGCTTGCATGTCTTTCTCACAGCTAACCAATTTCCTTTAGTTTCTCTACCAGGGGGGGGCAGCTCAGATTACGAAGATGCCAAAAAACCAAGTGATGAACAGAATGGCCCCCAGGATGCTACCCTCATCAATTAGTATCTTGAGCGTATGTGAGCCGCGCCTGCTTGTCTGAACAGAGACCAAAGGGGATGAAAGCTGAAAGGAGAGAATAAGCGGGCACGGAGTAGCGCTTGCATTCCGACCAACGTCGCACTCGTTCCCCATAGACGTGTCCCACGTGAGCGGAGGCGCTCGGCCGGTGTAGTACTTGTAGTTTTCCAAGGTCGGCGAGCATTCAAAGCCGGGCCCGTCAGTAGCGAGGTCGCCTGCCTTGTCGTCTATTTGCAGGACGTCTACGTATACTGGCCATCCGGATCCTGCGTTCACTGCTGGGATACTGATCTCCTGTGCGAAAACGTTTCCCCAGGGAGGCCCACATCTGTTGAACAGCTCAGAAAAGTTCAATGGCAGTGTTGAGTCGTACAGGAATGCCTTCATGTATGGTAAATAGTCGGCGGGGGTGTTGTCTCCAAGGGGGCCGGTGCTATTGTCTGGTACAGTTTGTGAGTAAGTAATATCAACTCAACTCTATCATCTAGAATACTCGGTCGCTTACAAGTAAGGTTTACTGCCAAGTACCATCTTAGAATCGATACCTGGGCACCCGGGTCCGTCATATTGGGTGTGAAACTCAGCCATGGTAACGTCAACTCGGTTCCGTTAAAGGTGTGGCCTGTGAAATAACCCACAGGGCTCACTATACCCTCAGAATAAGTGTCGGTGTCGTATTCAATGTAAGCCTCGGCGCTTGTACCATGAGAGTGGAAGGTGATCCAAAGGCTATCCGGCACAAGGAGGATAGCCGGTGGTATTTGGTTCTTTTCGGCCCTGACGGAGGACGACCACTTTACCGACCGGTAGTCCCGTACCGCCACCAGGGGAAGATAGACGAATTCGCAGACGATAATGGGCACAAGGATAGATAGAATAACGCCAGTCCATGCGGTCCGTTCTGACCCTTGAGCCTAGCTATTAGCTTAGTGTCTTCCACAGAGTTTACAGTCGCCGGCTAGCCAAGACTTACATGAGGCTCGCTGCCATGTTGTAGCTAACGCGCGTCGATCACGAACAGCCCAAGCGATTAATACCACGGAAAAGGAACCGAACACGGCCACAGGAAACCCCACTATCCATCCATATGAAGAAATGCGTTGAATGAGCGCGGCTTGGACAATGTTAATGGTTATCATGACCATAGCCAATACCGTGAGATAGACGAAGCCACTATGTTTACGCAGTGTCCTCGGGTATTCAACGAATCTTCTGAGCTTGGTGGTTCGACGGGTGTTCTCTGTAGGTTGGAGAGGCGTCTCGCTCCGGCTTCTGGGCAGTAAATGGGAGTCAGGGCCTTGTAATGGCGTTTCGTTTTGCTCTCTGATAGAGGAGAGCGCGGTGGCTTCTCCCTCCATTACTACGGGAGGCGAAGCAAACTGTCTTTTCGAATTACTCAGATTATTCACGGTAAAATAGCAGATATTAAGATTCGGAAGACCATGCAAGCGACTTGTCAGCTATAGCACCCTGGGTCTTTCTAAAATACTAGGCCAGCTAGGTAAACTCTTGCGGTTGAAGGTTACCCAAGTGGTTGACATGGTTGACGTAATCATGGTAGAAATGTGTTGGCGAGGTGACACTACCATATGCTACGATGACAAAATAAAGTGAAGTCTCACGAACCTGTTTTTGGGTAGGCACACAATCGAAATACTAAACTAATACAGCTGTAAAGATTAGATCTTTTTATTTTTACCACTTTCCTATGCCTACGACGTTTCGCTGGCCGTGAGTTGTAGCCGTGTTACCCTAGGCACCTTCAGCGAAGATTTCGAGTCCTCCATCAAATCAATCTCTTTTATACCTGGAAGAACTCGACTTTTTATTTTTTTTTATTTTTTTGAGAACTGGATGGCTGTCAACATGCCTCTAGGATACTGGGCCCAGGAACTATTGGGTGAATTTACAATTACAATGCCACGGTGAGAAAAAAGACTAATATACTTTTACATGGTAGGTAACCGTAAAGCAAAAGACGTCTGGTTTCTTTTCTATTACGTTTCTGTTAGATATTTCCATTAACCATCACACAAGCTCCCACCCCGAGGTATCTGTCCAACTAGGGACCCCTCCTATGTGTGCCAGACCATTTCCACGAGCCCACCAGCTGGCCATACTCGAAAGACTGTCACCTCTATGAAAGGAAGTGAACTTTATGTGGTGAATTAGGAGAACCCAAAGATATTAAATATCCATGTTCAATTGTGGAATGCATCCCAGATGCTCTAGTCCTCTCGTCGGTGGTAATCTAGTCTAAGCAATCCTCGTTGGTGATGGCCACCGCCTCTTCCGTAACCGAGGAGACCTCTACCCAACAATAGCCTTCAAGGTGCTTGCCGCCATCGTCAGAGTCCTAAAGGTGGACGAGCCGCTGGCACAGTGATCCTTGCATCGGATGATGTCTCGGACACTTAAGCTCTTCGAATGTTGCTTTTGACAACTATGTCTCCTGCCTAGCGCACCCCGATCGTTATGACCCGAAGCCTCGCTATGCTTCCTCCAGAGGACGGATGACATCTCCTCCTCCAAATCGCCTCCTTGGTATTCTCTTTGGTCCTTCGCTTCTCGATTAGTCGATTAGTCGTTGGGTATTAGTTACATCCTTCTCGTTAACTCATTGGTTATACTGGGAAGGCCAGCCTGTCCACTTAACCAGATAATATGTCTTGTTCACCTTTTTGCCAATCAATTCTTCGACCCCTTTTTGCCCTGCATCTTCGTCGAGATTCGGCGCCTTAAAAAAAACTCGTCTGATCTATGAGTCATCGGGCCGGGGTTTTGAGCGGAGGTTGTCGTCCAATTCTACTTCCTACCTATCCAGGTCTTCGATCGCACGCTCCACGATCTGCGGCCGAAAATCCTGGGCGTCCTATCTTGAAAACTAGATTTGCTGTTGTATTACGCCCAGCTGGCTCAAAAAGACAAGTCTTAGCATGAAGGCTGGAGCGCCTCGGATGGGAGTGGGAACGAAATCGACCGGGCCCGCCTGCTATCGTATCCGTCATTGAGCTGCCATTGTTTATGGCATTCTCCAACGGCCGCCTTGCCGATCTCGCTGTTCTTCTAACGCGGCCCGGGAGGTACTGGTCTGGGATGAAGTGGACGGCAGATCCCAGAGGTCGGAGCTCTTCAGGCACCAGGCCATGGCCGTCCAGTCGGGCAAAGTGACTATGCCATCTTGGCATCTCAAGAGAACGAGTCGGTGAGATGCGAATGTGTCGGTCAATGTGGTAGTAGAGTCTAGGCGTTCCCCTCGGTTTGGTCAGCTCGGAGCAGCTCCATGGTAGGATCGTTCCGGCTCAATCCGGACGCCAACGCCTCAAAGTCGGCTGTCAACTCCTCGTGCACCTCACTGGAGTGCATTTCCCCTTCGTCGGGTTGGGTGTTTAGGGCGTTCACTTCTTCGGTCTTCGAAGTGAGCGACGATCCCAGCTCCTTTGCCTTGCTTCCGCAGGGCGAGCGCCAGAAGCAGCGTTTCTGCTCGCTTTCGCGAGGCCGCACCACGAGGTTCTGGGTGACAGATCCGTCGATCGCGATGACGGTGGTCTGCAAGGACTGATCTACCCAAGCTAAGGGCGACTCTGCTAGTCGTGGTATCTACGGCCGTGTGACCGTGTTCAAGTGAATGCCCTCAAGCGTGAGAACAAGCACTTGGGCTGGCCGAAGTTGCCCTTCCCAAACCACTACCGACAAGGAAGCAGCGTCTGGCGCCTGAGAATGCGGCGGGATTGCTTAGGAAGAACAATCTCTTTCGCCCTCTGCGCTTCGGACGTACGCTGTGTCTACCGCCGGCTCGTCCATTGTATATCAATGGTACGATGTCTGCATTTACCGGCATGCCAGCGAGTAGCCCCGGATAGGCTCCCATCCGCTCAACAAAATGGGACAGGGGATAGCCGCTTCGACCACAGCTCACCTACAGGTTGGGTGTCCTGCTAGGTAGTCACAACGACAGCGTCTCCGAGAATCCAGGGAACAAACTGACTGTAGAGGTTAAATCGATAAAAAGAAAAGAAGAAAAAGAGCACATGTGTGCTATGTCGATGAGGTTATGAGGTAGGTATGTACCATAGCGGCAGAATGCCATTGCGAGAAACCATTGTTTTTAGCTTATTATGGCTGCCCCACCACATAAAATCATTGCTGAGCTACATTTTTCAATTGCTTAATCATTATACTGATTAAATTGTAAGTGAGGGGTCTGGAAGAATGGTTGCTTAAGGTAACAATTGGTTGCCCCCATTGTTAGGTCAAATTTCAGTAGGATGATTAAGATGATTAAGCGAGGCTAGCAAGGCTAGCGGGGCTTTGACCAATTAGCGCCCACCTTTTCGCGCAAATTTTGTCAACACCAAAACAACAACAACAACAACAACAACACAACACCACTAACACTCCAGGACCTTCAGGATCACCACCACCAGGACCACCAGGACCACCACCAGGATTACCACCAGGACTACCACCAGGATTACCACCAGGATTACCACCAGGATTACCACCAGGATTACCACCAGGATTACCAGGACCACCAGGACCACCAGGACCACCAGGACCACCAGGACCACCAGGACCACCAGGACCAGGACCAAGGACTTTTAATTGAATTGATTGTAAATATTCGCCTTCGTATTTTTTAATTGCTTATTAATTTTATTGAATATAGGATCGAATATTTGAATCATATTATTAGTAAGTAAATCCATATTATCTTTGAAATGCTACAATTTTTACTAATTTATTTGAACAGATATATCGATATAAACGTTATAAATTTAATCGCAGAGATATAGTAAGGTAATAGGAAATACTTGGTGGAAATACTTGGTGGAAATACTTTGTATTTAGAAATAATAGGAAATTTTGGACTTAGAATAATTAGGAGGATTTGAAATACTTAGAATACAAATACCCTAACAATTAATTCATCAAATTAGCAAGCAATATATCAGATTAATAACCTGGCAATCATTATATCAGACGGGCAAGCATTTCAGTACGTCAAGAGATACAATGATTATTAATACAAGAAATCATTTCTTACAAAAACATTGATTCTTCAGGACCCCCCACCCCCGCTACGGTATATATAATAGACTGAATGAAAATTTCACATCGTAGTAACTCGGGAAATGCGACTAGGTTCCATGAAGTATCCTAGGTTCGCGTCCTTCAGGTTCGTCATCGTGACACGAACGATAGGTTTCATTGTTGACGCGGGCAAGAGCAGCCCGTTTCATACCTTTCGAAAGCTTCATCCCGTATGGCAGTCGTGTCATGGTATACTTCATGTCTCTTTGCCAGTCAGTGGGTTGTTCAGCGCTTAGACGCTCAAGGTCTAACGCCAGCCTTTGAAGTTCCTGTGCTTCTTCTGCTAGAACCTATGTATGAATTAGTCTAGTTAATACTTAGGACGTAGCTATACGGCGTAGGGGAAAATGGTAGAGCCAAAAGTACTTACATTTGTAGCATCAACATCTAAGATTCGTGGGTCGGTATCTCTCTCGTTTGATGACCCAGTATTGCTACTGGCGCTACCATTGGCGACGCTGACGCGCCAATAATAAGAAAACACTTCACTGAACCTGAGCTGAGCGGGATCCATCGGTAGGGATGTTCCAGGCACACCGGCGTCTTCTATGAGAGGGCCCTCCACTGGCTTGAGCGCCTAATAGTCATCTCCAACTACTAGGCCGCACATGTATAGCGCCAGGATGGTCTGCTCGTCGCATTTCCATCCGGCATGCAGCAGCTCCGCCTCACAGGCCCCGGACAGTCCTCGCACTTATGTCGAAACACCTCCGGGTCGCCATGCTCGGCTTATTAATGCCGAATGAGACATGCCACAGCCCCGAAGGCCCTGAGGGCCGTGCAGCAGGTATAGTGCCTTATAGAGCCCGTGGTGCCGCATCACAAGACAGGGGACTGACCAGGTATCCATCCGGTCGTCAGACAGAAGGTTCTTCTGGTCTTGATGAAAATAGAAAAAAGGAAAATGGGCATAGATGTGCCATATTGGTGAAGTTGTGTGTGCCTATATATGAGACCTGCTCGGTCGGGTGGGTTTGTCCCTAATAGCATTAAACGGGTCTGACGAACTAGCTGTGTTGGTCGGCATGATTTCATACTCTCCAATGGGTGCTGCCTCTCTAACGGAAAGGTTATCCGGTGTCAACAAGGCAAGCTTAGTGGATCTGACAACAGTCCTCTATCGGCGGCGAAATCAACTTCCAAGCTGTCACCACCAAGACAACAATGAAATCATCAGAGATGACACTACCCCTTCACCGTGGATCAAGACGAAGAAACGATGATGGATAGGGACTATCCACCCGGGGAAGGTCCCTATTCGACTTCTCTAGATTGTGTGTCCTTGATTCACTCAACCTATGGCGGTGCCCTGTTCTGCCGCCATAGTTGCCTCTTAAGGTGCGAAGGGCCGCCGAATGGTCGTGTCCGGTTTCCAGTTCTGAAACTCTCCACAAACCCGGTAGACCGATCCGCCGTGCACGCCGAGATAGCAGCAACCGTGTAACGTACGTCGTGCAGGTTGCGATGCTGCTGGCTTTTGTGCGGACCAACTCGCCAAATCCGTCACAGCAAGGTGGGAAGTCCAATGAAATTTCAACCCAGTCTCACCTCATAATATACGGGGCATTGAGCGTATCGCCCCGACCGACCCTCTTGCGCCGGCATGACTGCTCAATATTGTACGCCCATCCCTCGCTGCCCGTTCACGATCACAATCATGGGCCATAGCTCTTAGATATCACCACGATGATCTCGGGGATGACGATGATAGTCAGGAAAAGAAATCGATAAAGGAGAATAAGACGCTGAAGGGCATCCATATGGTTGAGTTTGTTGAGTACCTAATATATAAGGGTTGAATAAGGAAAAGTAATAGTTTTTGTTAATCATAGATTGCGATGTCGCTCTAGTCGTTCGTGTCGGTGCGATATCCCGTCCATTGGTAGGGGATTTCTCCTCGACGAAACGGTGAACCCGTCTAGCCGCCGAATCCATCCGTTTTGCCCGGCATGGGGCAAGATTACACAGCCACATAGCGGACGACATATGGCGGCTCGGGATGTGCCTCATACTGGGTAGAACGGATGACAGCTGATGCTGACGAAGCATGAGTTGATGGGCTGGTGAACAAATGTGGGAATGGAAGCTTGCTTCGGAGAGGCATGCATAGTCTTAACTCCTTGTAATGCTGATCCGGCAACGATAGGTAGTCCTCCGACGTCCGACAGCAACCAGGTCGAGATCAACATGCCTCTGTACCTAAGCAACTTTCTCGACCAAACGTAAGCGGCCCGGCCAAAGTGTTCCGAGGGTGAAAGGCTAAGAGACAGGTCCCCCAGTGGAACTCGCCGAAGGAACTAGTTTACCCAGGTCCGTTGGATCAGCAGAGGAAGGGTTCTCCGAAAGTCCCGTTGACCGGCCGGTGAGGTTTATAAATGGGACGCGAACATATCGTCGTCATCCTTATCGCCCTCGCGGTGGCCGGGCGGCGCGTCCTGCCCCAGCAAGACCCAGTAGACATCATATATACCCCGTAAGCCCGTGAGGAAATGCGTTGAGGGTTTTTGAGTTAACGTATATCCTCTCGGGGCGGGTAGATGCTCCCGTCTGGACTTCTCCATATCAGGTCGTAGACCTGGTCGGGTTCGGGTGTTGCTTGGTTGCTTGACTGGTATGGGACCTTATTACTGTCCGGCAGCTTCAACTTTGTGAACATACCACGCTTGACGAGCACTGGCGCCAGTACCTCCCGAAAGATTTTCCTGGATGCGTCAAAATCTTGTCCGGATTCCTTACTTGCCCTCCATGCATTAACTGGGTTTTCTACCCATGGCTTGCGACCCTGAGCCTCGGATTCTATCATTGAATCGTACATATTCCCGTCGTTATCGCGGCTGATGAGACGACTGCTGATGTACCCTTCCGGGGGAGCCACTTCTTTCAGACGACTTTGGATCTCGTCTGTGTTTTCGCTCGGCTGTCTTAGAACTTCGTCCAATGGTGCACCGGACTCTGGCGTATCGGCTGTTAGGAATTTGAGACAAGGGTCCTGATCGGGTTCGGGTGTTGCTTGGTTGCTTGACTGGCATGGATTGTGTAGCAATCTACCTAGGTACACAAGGCGTGTTCGAGTCAAATCGGCCCTGTCACCCGCGTTTTCGTTCAAGCGCTGAGGGCTGGCCAGGACGAACGGGGTGATGCTACCGCCTACGAGCGGGTCCCCAATGCTGATTCCTGCGCTGCCCACGCCTACGTCCGTGGCCGCAAAGAAAAGACGTGGCGTAGTTCCAGCGTTATGGGGAGACGAGGCAGCGGTACCGTTGGGTGACATGGTCGCGAAGGTGTGTTCCGATGAGACGAAAATGTGCCCATCTTGCGAACCGCCGCTTGCGGGCCTAAAATGGAAATAATTAGTAACTCTGGCATCGATGGTTCGCTGATACGTCCTTGACTTATATACCTGTCATAAGGCCAACCAAGCGATAAGGGTAACAACCATGTTGTTGCACGAAGAGCTACGAATCTAACAGCTACGAGGTCGTCTGTATATACAAGATAACAGACAGAGGAGTCTGTTAGGAGAGTCGTAAGGGAGCCAATCCTTGTCCTGATAGCTGCAAGGCTATCATCCTAGGCCCCGATGCCTTCCGGAGGACCTAGAGGAAGGCTGGGGGCTAGGAGGGCCAAAGTCTGACAATACCCAATGAGAGTGAACGCTCTTCTGTTGGTAGGGTTCACTGCTAAGATCGGGGAATGCTGCAAGTACCCAATTAGCGAGTCGTGATCCCGCCGGAAAATACGTTACGTACGGGGTCCACAAGGCTTCCAGGACAGAAGACGCTGGGCGAGGCGGGTGCCAGTCGCTGCGACAAATCCTGATAACATGAAAGAAAGAAAAGAAGATAGATAAGGAAAAAACTTGTAATTGTAATATGATCATTATATATAAGATACATAAGAAAATGTGACCATGGGCGACTCGGAAGAGATGATGGAGAAGACTGAGGTGAAGTTGGAGGGGAAATAGATCGATATTTATCTCCAGCTATCCCGTCAGGATATAGATTTCAGTAACAGGTCTAGCTAAACTTCAATGTCACTTCTTCCCTATTCCATTACCTTGATATCCAGACAACAAATACCAGAAGCAGGTGAGTATCAGTATCACA
Organism: Hypoxylon sp. FL1150; assembly: GCA_022495205.1. Taxonomy (NCBI): domain Eukaryota; kingdom Fungi; phylum Ascomycota; class Sordariomycetes; order Xylariales; family Hypoxylaceae; genus Hypoxylon; species Hypoxylon sp. FL1150. The sequence goes on along the minus strand of MU376206.1, from coordinate 233,414 downwards.
TTCATGACTCTCCCAGCCAATTGAAAGGAGAGCATCGCAGCAGCCTCATTTCGAAGAGGGGAGAAAGAGAGACAGCATCAGGCACAGATGCAGCGCCCCGTGCTTACAAACTGTAAATGAAGTCACAAGAAAGGCCACCGGGGGATATCTGCGATGCGTTGTCAGACATCACGCAATCTCCCAGCATATATTTCAGTTAGCTGGACATCTGGTCCAAGCCCGTAGCCGTTGTTGTTGCCACGATGGCCCAAGATTTGAGCCAGACACGCCGAACACGAGATTTGACATGTAGCTTTCCTCTTTATTGGTTCAATGCCTGTAGCTCGCCGGTTGAGGTCTGGGGGAAGATGCTTCGCCGCCGCTGCTGCAATGCGCAGTAAGTAGGCACCAAAGCGTGACGTATGGTCCCATGTCGATGAGGGGTGAGGTAGCTCCTGGTTTTCCGGGCAGCCATGACAGCCTATATATTTGACATTCCCAGCCTTGAGGTTGGTATTACGGTAAGGCTAACCAGGGAGAAACATCGAGGAACGTGAAACTTGATGTCTCAACTCAGTCAAGGCTCAGTTCAAACATATCTGCCTCTGATGGATAGCACGTATCTCAGTCAGAGGCTTGACAGGTGATACGCCGGCCAACCTGATACAAACCAGATGAGACAAGCTATAACTGCTATAGTGGTGTCGAAAATAGTACTCGCGCTTTGTCACAGTGAGAGATATATTCTCCTATATGAGAGCGCACAGCCAGAGGTGTGCTGCGTGTGAGATAACCCCCGTATCGAGGAGCCGTGTCTCTCAATCTGAACAATATGTTGGGCAGATAAAGCTTTCTTCTCAGGGTTTCAGATGAACAAATCCTAGACTCTACGAGACAGCCAGACATGGCTTCTATGTTGTAGGTACTTGCCCGTGTCTAGAGTTGCTTCGCGGGTAGAAGCATGATGATGATCTCATCCCTGACTCTCATGTCGATTGACGGTATGGTGTGGATAACCAGTCTGCCAGTCAACTTAATCGGACAAGACAATATGCGGCTATCTAGGCGGCACGCCACCTCCCACCCATTCCGCTCCGTGCTTGAAGTCGCATCTCAACCATGAAGCTACCCCTATCATCTCTGGTAGCAACTTGATGTCGTTGGCCGAGGAGCTCTACCATTGGCTGCGCTGATGTCTACCTAGGTATATGTCACACGTGCTACGTGTGGAGATCCTGCAACGGCTGCAAGGGTCCTTTCGCAGCTTCCGCAATAAGGGTTACTCTTGAGTTTTCAGTTTCTCCTTCTCCTCCCGTTTCGGAGAAATCAACGGGTTGAGACAAAAAAAAGGTCTAGAATCAAGTAAGGATTGTGGATATCCGCGTGGGCTCTTGCTAAACAGTCTCATCTGTGTTGGAGGATTTCGGAGTGTTACCCATTCACTCGGTAGGGAGCTTGATAGGCACCTAAGGTAGGTAGATCTAGATCGTGAGGGTTGGTTTCAAACCTTTACAAACACTGCAGCGAGCTCACATGACTCTTCCGTAAAGGTCAAGAGACATCAATCGGATGGCATTGCTTTGGGAGCTTCGGATAGGAAGGCGTTTGCTAACTTTGATAATAGGCGTGTTAAACAGTGCTAATCATCCGACGTCTGACTCGGCCCCGCTAACCATGGATTGGTCAGGGAGGATTCCGGGCGGCGGGCAGCGGTCCGTGTACCTAGCTCGCCTACAAACCTTATGGCGAGCTAGGCCTCACTGTTGGGTCGGTGGTCGCTGCCAATCGATGTTCCAGGCCTTGCAATTTCGAAGCGAGGTGAAGATTAAATTTGCTCCAGGATGACAGCTATTTCTTCAAGTGGGCTTTTGCTAGGAACGAAAGCTTCTTGTCTTCAATTGCTCCTTCGTTCTACGCTTTCAATCCGCACAGAGCCAGGTTTCATCGATGAATGAATGAATAAATCAATCAATCAATCAATCAATGCCCCCGGGGTCAGACAATCAATTACTGCTTGCTCGCCTCAACGTCTTCGTCCCAGGTTCCGAACCCCACACGTTCCAGACTTTGTCAAGCTTGTTTAAGCTTCATGAGATCTGTGGTGCACGTAGCCAGCCGTCTGACTTTTCCATGCCACGATCGTGCGAGCCTTACCGGCGTTCTTCATGCAACGACGTTATGTCTACTCGTCTTAGACACGACGTATAGAAATTAATACTACGACGTAGCGTGCTTCGCTGCTGTGTCCCCAGAGATCTCATGCTATCTGCTTGGGAGGACGAGATCATGTCCCGGGTGGATGGGTGGATCTTGGGGAAAGATGATCTAACACACGTGAGACCTGTCAGCGATTTGAGGCTTCGTTTGCGAGAGCCCCAGTTCGAGCAAACGCCATGCTGCATGACCGATGCATTCAGAAGTCGTTTTCGTCAGACCTGTTGCCTGTCTTACGTAGTTTAATTTTGCAAGCTGGAGCAAGGAAGAGCCCGCCTCGTATTTTTTTCCCGCTCGCCCTGTTGCCTGTGTCCTGATTCCCTAAATCCACACTCCTCTGTCTCGGGTAGGTTCCCTTTGGCTTGGGGGAAGAACGCTAGTGTAAGTCCGCGCGAACGCCTGTTAATAGTTGATGTGCCCTGCGCACAAATAAGGTAGGGGAGATAGGCTCAGCGCAAGCTAGATGTTGACAATACGACATCGGATACTTATCAAGGCTTCTTAAGTCCTCCCCGGTGCTTATGCCGAGGATGACAGGTTAAAAATGTGATATCTAGACCTGAAAGCCAATCTACTAGCCTGGGTTCAAGGTAACTTCGCGGGGATAAGCACCCGGGCAATATGTTGCGTACTATCGAAAACAGGGACTTCGAATGTCAACTTTGGCAGGATGGTGCGTGTCTGGTGGTATTCCTAGTGGAACGAATCCTCACTGCGCAGTTCGTCACTGTCGCAGTGCGCAAGATTAAGGGCTTCTGAGAATTCAACACAAATCGACAGATTCGGCAACAACTTCGTTGTCGCGAAACAAATTTACAAAGTCCCTTCGAGTCCAGGAACTGTAATCGAATACCGAGTAGGATCCTTAGTCCCTTTTACGCAGTGTTATATAAGTCCTGAGGAATAGTAAGTAAGTAAGTCCCTTTCGGCGCAGACCGCAACATGGTGGTATCGATTGCACAGAGAAGAGGGGTCCTCTCTCTGGCTAGTGCCGAGGACTATTCCCCTCCATTTCCAGATTAGACGACTGAGCTTATGCAACTCAAGGTCGGTTATGGTGATGAAGGCACGTCGATCGTACACCGCCGACCGCCCCAAGCTTTAAAATCCCGATTCCTGCCCGATATTTCTCGTGAATCCAAGGTTCTCATAAGCGGATTGGGCGCTTGTTTCAAGGTCCGAGCGTCCCATCGTGAGCCTCGCAGCCTTCGTTGGCTTGACAGCTCCGAGATCAACGGTTGATCTGCTATACCAGTTACTGGATAAGTAAGGTCGGGAGTCGTCTGGCACGTGGTACGGGTGTTCCCCACGGGAAGATGGCATGCCTTTTGCCGTCCCTGGACTAGAGTCCTGTAGGGTAGTAGCGAACTCGTGGGATGGCTCGATGTTTGCGCTCCCAGATGAGGAGCGCGCTCTATTACATGGCTGGCGTCGGTAGCGTACGAACGGTCTGGTCTAGTTTGCTGTCGCCAGTCTTTTGCTAGTCCTGGACGACGCCCTGCGATTGGGTCTAATACGGTTGGAGAAGTTGGTCGAGATGGGACGAGACGATGCGCGATTAGTTCATCTAATGAGTTGATCTTGACTCGAGCTGAACTAAACAGAGTTGCATGGCAGTAAGGGGTGTCTAAAAGACAGTGCTGTGTGAAACTTCGCGATAGTAACTCTCAGGGAGACAAAGTAACCCACCAAAGGGGACTAGTCGCAAACTATCGTCGAGTACGGCCTTCTGATTGGTGTTAGCGACTTCTGCTGGTTGTCGTGAGATGTGGTTGATGAGGATCGGCCATGCAGGAAGAGGTATCAATTACTACACTATCAGGCATCTTGGTATCGTGGATGATGGGACGCTCGCGATTGTAGCCCAATCCTACCTGCAGTGTCTTGCGTCGTTCGCCCCCTTCCTCTATCTCCCCAGAATCGTTTCGCATTCTGTGCCCTGAAAAAGAAGCACACCGATTTCATCTTGACTCACGAGTCACGAGGCGCAAGCCAACTACAATACGCGGTGTATGCAAGCAGCTTACTAGGTGGATCCGTCAAACACCTCTGCATAGTCATCGTGGTCATCGTATATAGTCAGGTCTAAAAATGGCACAGGGCAGTGTGGCGGCATAAAACAGAATCGTTGGCTTGAGCATGTCGTCAATATTGAACTGCCTCTGACGTAGGGTTGTTGAGGCAATCTTAGAAGTCGTCGACTTCAACCGGCTCAACCGGGCCTCGCTGATAACGACATCGGTAGTTCATCCATCCGTGCCGAGCTTTTTGCCCCTGGTGATCCTTGAAGCTCGTGGGCTTCATTAAAATCCTGCGAGCTTAACCTGTTCCTGGCGCGACTAATTAATCGTGGGCATCATGTTGGTTAGACTAGCTAGGCAACTAGGTCATTGGTTTTGACGTTAGAAACTTTCTAGAAATGATTTTCATAGTACTGTTAAAATCATAGAAGACTATAAATTTAGTTATTTCGTATCGGTGTTAGCTTCTACTGTATTACGAAATATAGGAGATGCGATATTTACGAGAACGTATTCTCCTTTTTGTGCCTGTGTGCCTGTCGCATTTACATTGAAGGGGCCTCTCTGCTTGCTTGCATGAAACCACTAAGCAACTGGCGTCCCAACGCGACGGGTATGATGTCAATCCTCCACAAGAGGCTAATTGCGAGACTTGTATGGTAGTTAGTATAAAGGATGCTCTAATTCCTTCGATTCTTTCCTTTTATTTCCTAACGTCATGTCTTGATGATGAGAATAGGAATGGTGTTAAAAATTGCCTTGGATCTTAAGAGGGTCCAGGCTATTAATACCATCTTCCTACAACTCGGGTGCATAATCGTCAAGGAGGAAAAAATGAAATAGAAGAAAAAAAGGTACCGGACGAATTGACTAATGCAAATAGGAGGCTATCCCTACCTGTATGGCGCATGATATGCCGCATCCTTTCGGTCGTATTATAGTATCCTGACTACATATATATAGGTACATCGTAGTCCATTATGATAGGAATGCCAAAGTGTTCAAGTCAATTGAAACTGACGAGACTAATACCCGAATGAAAGGGTCTCGAAGAATCCTCGTTTCGAGTTTTGCGTCTTGAGGCCTTAATATCCTCTCTTCAACGGCAGTGTCCGTGCAAAGGTACAAAGTTGATAGACCCTGTTCGTTGCAAGTGACGGGACCGGGGGCTAATAGACCAGCCACAGCAAATTGCAGTTGACCTGTGCGTGACGATGGAACGAATGGGACCAATCGATAGGCGTTATACCCCCTGTTCTCATCTTTCCTGCTTGGGGCCGGGGCCGGCAGCCGGGGCCAGTGCACTTTCTAGGTACAATACGACTGTGCCTACCTGGGTACTTACTACTAGGTTAGCTGTAGTTTCCAGGTGCGTGCTCGTTCCTAGGCGACCCTAGTTTAAGGCCAGACAAGCCAGGTTAGGCCAATCCGGCCCCGGTCAGCCAGTCGTACTCTTCCGTCTCACTTTCTCACTCTCACTTGCATGTGGCCAAGGGACGGGACCGACCAAAAAGGCCAAGGCCAAGCGAAAGCAAAGATACTTCTGCCATCCGGGCCCCGGAAAACTCTCCTTCTCACCAGTCAACCAGTCAACCAGTCAACTCAGTCACCCACCTGTCGCTATCCAACCGGACTACGTCCAATTGACTTCTCGTCGCATCCCACTGCTCGAAAAGGGGAATCGTAATTAGAAGCGTCGCAAAACAAATTCGGCATTTGGAACTGGGCGATTGGCAGCGAAGCGTGCTTGTCAACGTATCACGACTTCGAAAAAAATACTGCGTCAAACCGCGAATACGAAGATACGAAGTTGACGAAGAACCGCATTCCATCATGCTGATCTAAGCGTGTGCGCGCAGCACCTCACAAGACTTCGAAGTACCTAGTCGAGTCGCACAACTTCTACCCCTTGGAGAAAGGGCCAACTCCTTGGATTTCCTCGATTAATTTCAAGTTTCTGGCCTTCAATGCATCGGTCCGTCACAACTGGGTTTAGCGGGCATAGATCTGCCTTGTAGTAGAGAGTTATGGAGGAAGAGCCTCAAGGGCTGCATCCGCCATCGCGGTCCAAGATTACCCTCTTCCAGTCTCCGAAAGATGCCTCGAGAAATCCGAGCTCGCCCAAGACCTCAGTTCGAGACTCCAAGGCAAGGAGGTCGCCGCCTCTCGGTAGCCACAGCAGCAAATTTGGAGGATCCAAGGTGCGCATGCCTCGAATTGGTTCAAAGCCGTTGGTACCGGTTAGCGAGAGGAGAATAGGGAGTCACGATGGAAATAATGCGAAGCGGGAAACCGACGGCGAGAAGTGGAATATAACCCCAGATGGAGGTTCAGCCGGTCGAGAAGGAAGGCACTTTACCGTAGCGAACGTTGGGAACAACGGGCAAATATACTTGAGGTATGCGCTTCCTTGAAATGTAGCTTCTCTTACCCAACTAACCATTAGAAAACAACAATAGACCTACGATACGGCCGGCCAACCAGAGATATCCGCAGCCAAACTTTGTATTCCCTATCACACCACCGGATACCGCAGATTTAGATTCTTTGGCGCAAAATAAGAAAGCACCCGACGATAACAGCGAGTTACTAAGTGGTCAATGGACTCCAACACCCGGTGCCGATTCTCCTTCGCCAGGAATGGTAAGGAAGAGGGCGTATTTCGACTTGAAGTCTACCAAGACTCGCAACCGCCGCGCATTGTCAGATTCGACCGTTCACGACACGAGCATAGCGCAGGAAGGCGATGCTGGTGTTTTCAAGGTTGTAATATCGAAGCCACGGGATGGACAGAGGTCTAGGACGGCCGAAGACATCGGCAAAAGCTCGCTTCTGCAAATATCCATCCCTTCGTGGAAACTCGGCACACCGAGGTTCACCCTCAGGGGAACGCCACTCATTCGGGGCTCGTCGTACGCTCCAACGGAGGATGTACCCTCGAGTAATGCTTCGTTCCTTCGACCGTCAATACGTGATGTGAACTCGCTCCATCCCGATTCCATAGACACCGTAAGGCAACGGGCAAGCTCTACACCTCATATCCAACTACCGTCTCCAGGCCTACTCAGTCCCGCGACTATTCTCACACCGCGACTTCCTCACCCTCCAGTGCGGTCGACATATCTCTCAACGCACTTGGTTATTGAACCCGCCATGTTCGATACGCTTACTATGAAGCCAGCCTGTGATGACCGTTCTATTGTCCGTTATTCTTCCGCGACCGGCGCCGTGACCGCTGCTACACCACCAAGACTGGTGGCCGAAATTACATCTCCTAGTTTCCTGGATTATGAGTTGATATCCGACTTCTTCCTTACATTCCGCGCATTCCTCGACACGCAGGACTTGCTCCGTATGTTGGTTTGCAGGCTCCGATGGGCTGTTTCCCGAGACGACGAAACTGGAATGGTAGTCAGGGTGAGAACGTTCGTTGCTATGAGGCATTGGATTCTAAACTATTTTGTCGACGACTTCGTTGTGGATTACCACCTCCGAGTGATGTTTTGCAACCTTGTAAATGACTTTGTCGAGGAACTCGCACTAGATGAGGGCGGACGAAAGGTCCAACTGAAGATCCTAGCGGAGCTGAAGAAATGTTGGAGACGGGTGTGTGCGCAGTTTTGGGACGGCCCGGAATTCGATTCGTCCTTAGGCCCCGACATTCCCATTGCGCCGGGTGGAATCGCTGGCCATCGAGACCCAAGCCTAGACCCTAGATTTTGGGAAACCGAGTCGGAAGATCCCCCGCAGTTATACAGCCTTCATCTTCCCGATGGCGATGCGCGACCCGAAAACAGTTTCTACGCGGATGTGTCTAAGGCAGGCCATATCGATTCGATTTTACTCGGTGGAGTTTGCCCAGACACGCCTGAGGAAGAACGGCCGACGGAATCAGAGAGGAGGCAGGCTTCGCCTACTAGTATTGCAAGCCTTGACGTGGTATCCTGCTCATTTCCCACCAAAGTCCTGCGAATGGGCGATCCGAGTACAAGTTCTACTCTCGCCGCTCATCCCGTCGATCCAAGCTCCATTTACACTCATACCAACGACCCCGTTGCCCCTACCCCACGTGCTTTAACCGGAAAACGTGTCAGGCCTCATACGTCTCATAAGCGCAATAATAGTTTGACAGATTCTCTGCGGGAACATGGCTCGATCACGGAAAGGGTACTGTACAAAAATGCCGAATTTTTACTTACCCTGCCGTATGCCGGCAGCCTTGTCCGGGGGAATCTTCTACCTCCAAGTCAACCTTTCGTTGATATTGACCCCCCGAGTCCTTGGGGAGCGTCGCGTCAAACTACGGTCTTTCAGCCACATCCCATTGAGCCGCCGAAAGAAAAGGGCTCTGGATCGGCTATGTCTGGCCAAGGCATGAGGAAGCTGATTGGCAGCGTGCGTAGGGCGCTGAGTACTAGGGGCCAGGGCATTTCGCCGACCCAAGGAACTTTTATCGATATTGCGCCTATCGGACCCAGAGGCGCTACTACTAATAGACTCCCGGGGACCGCCATTGTGCCTCAAGCGCGACCACCTCGGCCGAATGGTGCTAGAGCCCCCGTACGGATCGATATTCTCGGCGCCACAATCGCAGAAGATTTCAAAAACGCCGTGCGGGAAGATGCCATTGCCGAAACCACAAGCAATGCCAGCCAGACCGAACATGCCGACGATGGCATGGATTACTCACCAGCTCACCTGGACTCTTCATTTGAACTCAGACCCGTCAGCGATACTGCTATCACAGCAGGGAGCAAGTCCATTGTTATCGTCGATGGAACTCTACCTGGCGAATATCCAATTATGACCAGTGCTTTAACCGCTCTAAACCCATCCGTTGAAGCCTTTGCGGAGAGCATGATGGGAGTCGGTGGCGCTAATTTTACGCCGCCTACAACACCACCTGGACACGCAGTACGGGGCAACACTCCGAGAAGATCTTCTTACCTCCTAGGCCAGCATGCTTTTAGAACTTCAGATTCAGCTGCTCCTTTGCCTCCGTTCATTCCCGACTTGGAATCCTTAAGGCCTGGGCGGTCCTCTGAGGATACTAGCGCCAATACCCGCCCGTCGGTCGAAGTCAAGCAGTCTCCCAGCAAGCCTCCAATGAGTTATATGGGGCGACATCAACGTCAGAAATCAAGCCGTAGCTATCGGTCTCGAGGCTCTACTGCTCATCGTCGGTGGGCGTCCTTTCAGAGTGGCATTGCAGCGCAGTCCACAATCAGAAGCTTCGATGCCACCACATATTCAGAAGGCTCGGTAGTATCCGAAGTCATGCCTCCACTACCACTTAGAGTCCTTAGAAGAAGACCTGGTGGTGATCTACGAGGAGTGACTAATGTTCACGATCTCGATGCCACGCCGCTCCATAGGTCACGCTCTGTTGGCTCGTTGACAACATACTCAGAATCAATCAGGAGCTCCTACCTGCATAGTCGTATTGGAGACTCGAGCGCCTTTGTCGACATCGTAAGCAGCGATTATTCGCAGAAACGAGCGGAAGTCTTTTCCCTAGGGGCCATGGCAGAACAACCTCCAAAGCCAAAAGTTTCACTATTCAGCACCCATTCGTCAAAACCCATCATGCGTCCGTCTTTCGAGGCGGAGGCGCAAAAACTTGCGCAAATCCCAGACGACGATGACGATGGAGGTGTTGAATCAGCTCTTCTAAAACTTGAGGGTAAGTATGAGAAAAGAATCGCCAAACTCTCAATGGAGCCCTCTAAAATACCTCAGAGCAAGCTGGAAGAACTTAAGGATAAGCGCATGACAACACCTGAGATTGAACATGCCAGGGACGAAAAGCGAAAGCATCGTCAACAACACATCGACGACGAAGCTGGTGTGGTATCGCCTTTGGAGGAAGAGTTCAATATAGCGTTACACAACCGACTCACTCCTCCCCGTGCATCCGAGGCTATCTCTTTCTTGTCGGAAGATTCAAGGGAGACTTACAACTCCACTCCTCTACTCGATAGAGGTTTGACAGACGAAGGGCGCAGTAAGACTGCCACACAAGAATGGACGAACCATTCGATCTTAATAGGTCCGGAGACGCCAGTTGAAGAGGGAGAAGATACTATAGCTAGTTCGTCTGCTCATCCATCTTATGAGTTTGTTCAGAAGACCAACAGCATCAACAAGATCAAGCCGGGAGCAACCGAACCTGAAGACAATAACTTTCTGGACGTGGATAGCGATGACGACTCTGCTCTTTCATCGGAGATGTCTGGTGACGTGCCCGACACGGATGATTACATCTTTGCTCAGCCACGATCTCCCAAGCGGCCCAGTCCTATACAGACTGGGTCGTTGCCCGACTCTTTCACCGCTAAAGACAAGCCTCCTTCTCCTCCCGTGACGTCTTCGCAAGCATCTGTTGCGTCACCCGAGTCTGGTCCTGTACCACAACTTCACGAACACCAGCTTTGGGCTCATAAACCGCTACCCCCTACCCCTGACACGACGCCTACAACTGCGATGTACATGCACGGTTCAGGTTCGCCTCGAGACCCAACTGGCACGCAAGAGGCACTCCGCAATGCGCCCAGATTATCCGACGAGTCAGGCCGGAAGAACTCTGTACATCTGCCTTTTATCCTCGCTTTTGACTCCGAGATTCTTGCTCAGCAGTTCACACTGATTGAGAAGGACGCCCTGAACGAAGTTGATTGGAAGGAGTTGATCGAGATGCGGTGGAAGAATGCGAACAATGATTCGCGATCATGGGTAGATTTCCTTCGGAACACCGACGCTCGTGGTGTAGAAGTTGTCGTTGCACGTTTCAATATCATGGTCAAGTGGGTTATTTCCGAGATCGTACTCACCCAAGATATCGAGGAGCGGGCTCGTTGCGTCATCAAGTTCCTCCATATCGCCGCCCACTGTAGGAGATACCGGAATTTCGCAACCATGAGTCAAATCGCCATTGCCTTGACGTCGAACGAAGTAGCGAGGCTAGCCAGGACCTGGGCTATGGTCCCGCCCACTGATCTGAAGACGCTGAAAGATCTCGAGGCACTAGTCTCACCTACCAAGAACTTCTACAACCTGCGAGCAGAGATGGAGGGCGGTGGCAATGCTGCCGATACTGGATGCATTCCGTTCGTGGGCATTTATACCCACGATCTGCTCTTCAACTCGCAGCGACCATCAGAAATCGCCAGCTCGCCGACCACAGCGCCACTTGTCAACTTCGAGCGCTGCCGTATTGCCGCTTCGGTTGTGAAGACACTGCTTCGACTCCTGGAGGCCAGTACGCACTACCAATTCCAGCCCATCGAAGGCATCACCGAGCGCTGTCTCTGGATGGGTGCTCTGAGCGACGAGGACATCAGGAAGCAATCGGAAAGCCTGGAGTAGGCAAAACATCTGTTCCAACGAGCGATAGAAGCGGCATCATGTCAGTCTACTTGTTCCGAGATCATTCGAATTACCAATATGTATATCATTATCCACGGCCGGATTCACCATCACCAAAGATACCCCCCCCCGTTTTCAGTTTTACCATTACCAACCGATACCATAAATACCATAGACGCCACATGGCCCGCGCGAATCCAACCAAGTGTACCATTAATCCTTACCAACCAATAATACCCATACGATACCACGATACCTGAATCAACGGCATACCGGCGAACAAAAAGGGGTGAAGGGAGTTGCAACCAAATGTTATAAAATGCATTAATACCTTTTCTTGCATTCTGACAAAAACCCTGCTCGATTCCTCGGAGGAGTTTTTTTTTCTTCTTCTTCTTTTTCTTTTCTTCTTTCTTGGCGCAGCAGCAGCACTTTTCCTTACCTTAGGTACCTACCTAACCTATCCATTCGAAAGCCACAACATTTATCAGGTTTTCATAAGGGACTGGAGCAGATCATAATCGGGCAAGCAAAAAGGGGGGGGGACGAGGAGCAACAGGACAGACACTCACACATATTTGATTTTCTTTTTTTTTTTTTTTTTTTTTCTCCCTTGTTTTCTTCACATACAGCACCGGAGTTTTTAGCGGGCCGTGCCTTTTTTTTTTCTTTTCTATCTGTCTTGTCTGTCTGTTTCGCGTTTGTGTTCGCGTTTGCGTTTTTGGGAGCTTTTTCTAATGTCAATGAACGAAACCAAACCCAAAACCTCCCTACTTGAAGGAAAGGCAGTCGGAAGAGAAGAGAAGAGGTTGAAGAAGAGTAGGAGAGTGTTTTACTGGAAAGGGTGTAAGAAGATGTGCGGGGGAGGGCAAGTAAACAGTAGAAGAGGCATGTCGTGGGAGAGAAAGATGGTGCGGTCGAGAAGTCTGTAGAATTAGGAACATGAGGAAAGAAGTGAGGAAGAAGAGAGGCATACGTAAAAAGAGTCGAGTAAATGGTGCATACCTAGGTACTTATACTCCTCTTGTTAGTGTCAGATAAAAATCAATTGTTCATATTATTACCGATACCCAAAACTATGAGTTCTTGGTATACTGTCTATCTTAGCCTGGTACTTGTGTTGTAAAGAGAAAAGGGGGAGAAAGGGGGAGAGGAAAGGGAGGGAGTAGAAAAGATACACGCCCAGCTTAGATATGCGGGCCCTCTGGCCTAGGAGAAGAGAAGATTTCGACTATCTTGACTGTTCTGACCAATCGGTACCTACTTAAGTCATTTGAGGATATCGATTGAAATTTGTATTGATGAATTGGACATATTACAGCATCACCATCGCCATCGCAGTTGTCCGATAAGTCCATACTACATCTTCTTATCTAGGCAGGTCACAGTCACGATTGCCATTTACATCTACACATATCACATAGCACAGTCATTAAGATTTCTTGATTCAGTTTCATGTTGGACAACTATGCTAGGTGGGAAAGGAGACGGGCGGGACTACGATTAAGTCCGCCCCTTTCGACGTGTACAGGGCATTCCCCCGAGCTTGAATTGGTATACACAATATTTCTTCTCGCGAAAGGAAAATAGTTGAGACTACCTACGAAGCAGAATCAACATATGACCCCGGCAGAAAGAAAAAAGAGAAATGTGTAAGAAAGAACCCAACCCCAGCCCGGATATCTTTCCCTCATTAGTACTGTCAAATTTGACCCGTACTCCCCCACCAGATCCATTTTTGCCGTTGAAAAATCAAAACAGTTGCAGTTGGTAGTAGTGTCGCGTAGAGGTGTAGTAGTTTACCAATCCTCGTAGTCGGCTTGGATTCCGAAGCCACTCTGATCTCCGCCCGCAGCTCCGCCCGCCTGTTGGGTCTGCTCCTGATCGCCGGCAGTCTGGTCCTACCATTGACTGTCCTTAGCATCCGTAGCACCCCATTCACCGGTGGGAGCGGCAGCGTTGGTGGCACCGGCCCACTCGTCGGTCTGTCCGTCCCAGCCACCGGCTTGAGCGGCGGCGAAGCCAGCAGGAGCTTGCTCCCAGTCACCGCCAGTGGTACCAGCGAAAGTACCGGCCTCGATGGCAGCAGGGCCGACCTCCTCAACACCAGGAACCTTCTCCTCCTCGACCTTCTCCTCAGCCTCGGCCTCGGGGTCGCGGTCTGTTTCATCATGTTAGTTCGTTTCCCAATTCTCAACCCCCATTGGATATACATACAGAAGTACAGATCGACCATGACATCCCAGGGAGTGTCACGGCTAGCGATGGTACCACGGATACGGAGGACCTCGCGAGCCAACATCCACCAGACGCAGCCAATGGCGTGACGACCCTTGTTGTTGGTGGGAATGGCAACATCGACGTACTCGGTGGGGGAGTCAGTGTCGCAGAGGGCGATGACGGGGATGTTGACGTAGGAAGCCTCCTTGATGGCCTGGGCATCAGTGCGGGGGTCGGTGACGATGATTAGGCGGGGCTCCTTGAAGGATCGGGTGATGTAGTTGGTGAAAGAACCAGGAGTGAATCGACCGGCGATGGCAACGGCACCAGTGTGGGAAGCGAACTTGAGGACAGCACGTTGACCGTAGGGACGAGCGGAGATGACACAAATGTCAGCGGGGTTGTCGACGGCGGCGATGATACGGGCGGCCAGAACGATCTTCTCCCTGCGAAACAAGTCATATTAGTTTTGCTGTCTTCTCAATTGCGCATCACAGAAGACAAAAAAGAGCATACCAGGTCTTGCCAATGTTGATGACATTGACACCGTCGGCGCGGGTCTTCCACAGGTAGGGTTCCATGTGAACCTGCAGGTTCTTGGAGCCGAGATGGCTCTGGGCGGCCAGGAGCATCTCGATGTCCTGAGACGTCGAGTGCATGCACGCAGGAAGGTTTGAGGGCGCCATCTTGAATGAGACTCACAGACGTTGTCGCGAAAGGAGGGTAAAGAAAGCGTGAGGGTGGTTGTGAGGATGCGGATGCGGATGCGGATTGGGATTGCGCGACAATCGTTATTCAAGATGATGTTGCTTCCACCACAAGTAAAAAAAAAGTTCGCGGTCCAACTGGATCAAATTGATTTGGTGCGAAAGCTTAGGGTTTGGAGACGCTAGCGCCGCTCTGGGTAAGCGGATCTCTTTACTAGGTAGGTACCTAATGTACGAATCTTGGTGGGACTCGAGCCTCAGGTTGGGCACCCCCACTACAAAATCACGGATGTCTTATTTCACCGCTCCGATATCTTTAACAAGGTGCACGGGCCTCTCATAGATGGGCAATGATCGCAGATGCGCTTGGCCTTGGCCGTTTTGTAGGTCCAAAAGTGAAAAGTGGATCAATTGCTTAAAAGTTGAACGCATTTTCAAACAGTTCAATATCACAAGACACGCCACAATGCCGCCTCGAATACCAGGCGTACAACGCCTAGGTGCCTTTTCCTGTAAGTAATTAGATACTATTTCCATAAGACTACCCCATTGGCTCATAATTACTCTGCAGTATGTCTCCGACCAGCCGTAAAACCATCTCCTCCCTCTCTCCTCCCCATCACCCAAACCGCATCTCTATCGCAAAAGGAGAAGAAGCGTCTAGCAAAGCAAGATCCCTACCGATGGGCTCAGATGCAGCAGCGCAAAGCCGCTCACGAGAAGAGGAAGGAAGAGATCAACACTATCCGGGAAGCCCAGCTCGGTGACCCGATCCGCGGTCTCCCCACGCCCTTCATCGAGTCCTTGAGCTCCGCGGGCCAAGAACCGCTGTCGAAACCACCACTCGACGAGGATGGCAACCCGCTGGCGGAACCCCACGAGCTTCCCACCTCTCCCCACGTCCTCAACAACCTCATACATAAGACGGAGCTGGATTCTGCGATCGAGAACGCCTACATGCTCACCCAGCCCATGCCGTCGGATATTGCTCCCGTCGGCTCCGAGGAGTACCAAAAGAAGGTGAAGCTCCACGAGGAGCAGCACGCCAAGGCCGTCGAGGCGTTGCAGCGCATTACCCATATAGACAATGGATCCGCGAAGGATAGATTGCACGCCAATATCCGGAGATGCGTAGAGACCTTTGGGAGACACGAGACGGACTTGGTCTTGAAACCCAAGCCCCTTTCTCGGGGGCAGGAGAGAGAGGAGCGGCCGGTGAGAGGTGGTCCAGACACGGGGAGCAGCGAGGTGCAGATTGCTATCCTAACAGCCAAGATTCAGGCTCTGGCCAACGAGCTAGAGAAGGGGAGAGGTTACAAGGATAAGGTGGGCAAGCGGGATTTAAGATTGATGCTTCACAGGCGACAGAAGCTCCTACGGTATATGGATCGTAAGGAGAGGGGAAGCGACAGGTGGAAGCATATGATCGAGACTCTTGGCCTAAGCCCTGCGACCTGGAAGGGGCAAATCACCACATGATCCCCCTCAGCAGGTGTTGCTTATTTGAAATGTATCATGTAGAGGGCTACCTAGTAGACACAAACTCTGTAAGACCATGTGGTTATGTACAATATGACAACACCAGCCTTGGAGACTCGAGAGCTCTAAACTGTTGTGTCAATCAGCCTAACTAGCGCCTTGGTTAAAAAAAAGAAAAGAAAATTACAGTGACAATCGCAACTTTGAAATGCTGTTCCTTGGTATCCCATTCATTAATTCTACAGAGGTTGTCGAAGAGAGTGTGACGACAAGCCGATTTTGAGAGTGCAAGCCTTAAGTACCTAAGGTAGGTAGACAAGAAAGTTAGAACACGCTGATGTAGTTGCCAATTCTCTCCTTCTGGTTCTGCGCTATACACTCAGCGATCCACGTGATGTTGCGGATTTCCTACGCAAAAAAAAAAGTCAGCATTCAGAACAGATTTAGCCAAATTGACTTGGCGAGTTTGCTTCGACTTACTTGCTCCCTTAGCTTGATCCACGCATACACGATGGCATATGTAAACTGTCTCGTGAACGCGGTCTTGGAGATCTCCATCTCCTTCTGGTAGAACATATCCTCCAGACTCCTCTCGTTGCCGCCGGCACCACCAGCCATATTGCCGGGGCCAGACGGACCACCACCGAGTCCCGCGGCCTCGAAGAAGTTCTTGTAGTCGGAGACGCCGTCGACGGCCAGCCTAACACCCTCGAAGTCGTCGGACCGCGACAGCATCAGGGTGCCCTCGGGGTAGAGCTTGCCGAAGCTAGGATACAACTTCTTGCGGTCGGCCTTGCCGAGGTCGGTGCCGAAAGAGTTAAGAGTGATGTTGATGGCGCGGCGGTCGGCTTCGAACTCGAGGATCTCGCTCATGACCTCGGCGGTCGGGGTTCCGGCCATGTCGGGGTGGGCGTTGACGAACTGGTAGAAGTCCTCGAGGTAGTTCTTGTAGAGGGTGTTGCGGACGATCTCGATGTTGAGCTCGTCGAGGTCCTGGTGGCTCAGGCTGCCCTTGAAGTAAGGGGCCAGCGGCGTCTCGATCAGCACGCTGTTGTACAGCTCCTCGATGTTGGTCGCCACGCACAGCACCGGCATCGTCTCGAACCACCCCAGCGGGTGGCACCGGTCCAGCAGCTCCCGCGTGTCCCGCTCGTGCAGCGTGCCCGTGATCAGCAGCGCCACGTTGTCGATCATGTAGCCGTAGGTTAGGTAGTCTAGGAATTGGGCGAGGGATCCGACGGCGTTCGCGCGGACGTAACGAAACTCGGAGACGAGCTTGTCGGTGGTTTTGGCGGCGAGGCTAGAGGTCGAAGGATTCGGGGGGAGGGCGGCGAGGAAGTCGCCGTAGGCAGGGCCAAGCTGAAGCTTGAGGTCTGGTAGAACATGTTAGATATGATATATCGTACGGCGGATTATCTGGATGGTATGTATGTATGAGAGATACACGTACCATCGATGGTTTCGCATTGCGTTAGATTAGAATAGTTGGCTCCTGTAAGAAGGCCATTCCTGTATCCTCGCACAATACCTTCGATGTACCCATTGTTGACATTAAAGAAGAGGCCTTCCATTTTGGCGAATATCTGCTATGGCAATCTCTGGAAGGGCTCTCAATGAATGATGCTGTCTTGTAAGCTTAGTTGATAGGTTGGTACTTAACCTAGGCAGTTGCATAATGGCTGGCTGCAGCTCGGAAGCTAACGATGTGGTTACGCTGTATGGCATAAGAGGATATACCAGCTGAAGTAGCAATCCTGCTAGTGTATGCATTTATATAGATATAGCTAGTTAGTGAGGCGTAGCAGTTGGAGTCCGAGGAGTCTAAGCTTCGACTGGCGCCCACATTCTATTGTCCCACTTTTATGCGATAGCTTCCCAATTTTTTTTTTTTCTGGCGAAAGGTTCAATAAAATTTTACATCCAAGCAGCAGAGCTTTGGCCCCTACATACCTTTTTTTTTTTTCATCTTTTAATCGCGGCACGTCCGACTTGAGGGGAATTCCGCGGGACATCAAATATCGTCAATTGAAGTATCCTGCCAAGATGCCTCTCTTCGTTCTTGCGGAAACGCCTGCAGGGTGAGTTTGTCGCCGTTGTGAATATTCAATCTCGTTGTATGCTAACGCGATGATAGCTATGGTCTATTCAAGGCCAAAGACAAGAAGCTCTTGTCCCGAGATGACTACGCCAAACAGCTCTCGAGCGCCGAGGCCATCAACTCGATGTAAGTTATCCCACTCAATATCGTCGATTCTTCTAGAATGGGTCACTCATCAATCCAATTATAGGCTGTCGCTCAAGAAGATGGTCAAATTCGAAGACTCGGCCCAAGCTTTAGGAGAATACACTGCTCTTACTGAGGGCAAGGTCACGCCCATGCTGCAGAACCTACTCGACGACATCAAGGAGGAACGAAAAGCAACACTTGCCGTTGCCGATCAGAAGCTCGGTGCCGCCATTAATATCCTTCCCCAACTAAGCATTACTCCTGTATCCGATTCCTCCACCAACGAGCTTTTCCGCGCAATCAAGACATACCTCCCTGAGCTTTTCCCCGAACTCGAAAGCGATTACCTGGGGAACATGGCCCTGGCTCTATCTCACTCTATCTCGCGCCATAAGCTCAAGTTCTCCCCGGATAAGGTTGATGTCATGATTGTTCAAGCTATCAAGCTGCTTGATGACTTGGACAAGGAACTGAACAACTATGCCATGCGTGTCAAGGAGTGGTATGGCTGGCATTTCCCCGAGCTGGATCGCATTGTCCAGGATAACCTAGCCTATGCTCGTATCATCCTTACTATGGGACTGCGAGAGAACGCAGCCAACACGGACTTCTCCGAAATTCTGCCGGAAGATATCGAAACACGGGTGAAGGCTGCTGCTGAAGTCAGTATGGGTACTGAAATTCTCGATTTTGATCTTGAAAACATCAAGCTTCTTGCTGAGCAAGTCATCAGCTTCACTGAGTACCGACAGCAACTCTCCCAATATCTGACATCGCGAATGAAGGCGATCGCACCCAACTTGACTGAGCTCATAGGAGAGCTTGTTGGCGCCCGTCTCATTGCGCACACCGGTTCACTCTTGAAGCTAGCTAAGAGCCCTGGTAGCACCATCCAGATTCTAGGCGCTGAGAAGGCTCTTTTCCGTGCCCTGAAGACCAAGCACGATACACCCAAGTATGGTCTTATCTACCACTCCTCGCTCGTAGGACAAGCGAGCGGTAAGAACAAGGGAAAGATCGCCCGTACACTATCCGCCAAAGCTGCCCTATGTCTGCGCGTTGATGCGCTCTCCGAACTAAGCAAGGAGGGTGCCGATGGCGAGGATATTGCGATAGACGATGAGGAGAGAGCCGACATGGGTATCCGGCTCCGCGCAGTGCTCGAGGACAGACTGCGTAAGCTAGAAGGCAAACCTTTAATCTCCAAGGGTGTCAAGATCGGTCCGAATGGTGCTACGCCTTCGAAATTTGAAGTCAAGCCAGCGCGAAACTACAATGCCGACGCAGATGCTGTTTCTATAAGCGTCAAGAAGACTCCGATCAAACCCTTAATACAGGAAGTTGAGGATACCCCTATGGGCGACGGAGAAAGCGAGTCCGAGGAAGAGGACTCTGACGCTGAAATGGACGGTGATGGTAAGCCTTCAAGATTCCACCTTGCGCTTTAATGAAAATAGTGTCAAACAGTAGCTAACAAATCAGCAGCCACTCCAGAGAAGACGCCGAAGGCTTCGGCCAAGAAGGAGAAGAGCAAGAGAAAATCTACAAACGGCGATGCCGCTGTCCCGCAAACCCCCAAGCTATCTGAGGCCGATTACGCTCGATATGCAGAGGAAGCCGGTATCTCAGTCACCAAGTTCAAGCGCAAGTACGAGCGCGGTGACGTCAAGACAGGCGCCGACGGAACGCCACAAGTCCTCAGCAAGAAGGAACTCAAGAAGATGAGGAAGGAAGCTGAGGGATCCACCAAGAAGCGAAAGCACGCGGAGGATGGCTCGGAGAAGAAGATCAAGAAGTCCAAGAAAGAGAAGTCCTCATAGACGCTTGTTTTTGTACTCTTCCTTTTTGCTGTACCATATCCGTCGAAGAAAAAGTGCGGTGCTTGAGATCATGGGGTGGCGGCGTTCCGGTGGTCATACCAGGGTTTTAATTTATTGGGAGTTGGTTGGTCCTTTAGATGGCTAGTTAGCTTGAGGCTGTCGTCAAGATAAATTTGGCTCTTCCGAGTTCCACGGATGGATGTTGTCAATGTTTCGCAGTGACTTCTGTGGATGCCGTTTGGGAAACGATCCAGATCAAGCAAGTTTCGCAGGAATACAATATGTTTCAAGTGATCCCGTCTCAGTTCGTCATGCCATCACTATTTCGCTTTTCATTATCTCAATCCTTCCAGTCTATCAAATTCCATCCCTATGGCCCCTTTATTCCTCCAAATTTCAATCCATGCATACATGCTCTGAAGGAATGACGACTTTGACCTGTGCCGATACATCGAACTACGAAGATACCCGAAGCAACCTCGACGCCATTTTACAATTCATCGCTCTTCGCGTGCTCACTCGACCCATCCTCCGGCGCAAACTGCGCCTGACAGCCCAGCCACAACACCAGCTTTCCAATGCGATTCGGATACGCCTCCAGGACCTTATCATAAAGCTCCTCTGCGCTCCGCGACTCCCGCCTCAGCCTGCTAAACGTCCTGATATACTCCTTCGACGCCTCGATATTAAACGCCCCGTCCACCCCGCCCGGCCGGTGGTGCGACCCGACCACGATCTCGGGCCCGACTTCGGCCACCTTATCCAGCGACCGCAGCCAGGCGTCGCGCTGGCTCTGCGCCGGCGACTCCGCCATCCACATGTGCACGTCGTTGTACACGATATCGCCCGCGACCGCCATCTTTAAGTCGGGGATGTACAGAAACGTCGTCTCGTCCGTGTCCGAGTGTCCGACGTCCAGGGCCTCGAACGCGTGGCCCTCCATCGTGAATTTCGGATTCGGATTCGGATTCGGATTCGGATTCGGATTCGGATTCGGATGACGGCCGTCGACATCATCATCCGCGAGAGCCTGCGCCGCGACGCGGAACGACGAGCCGGAGATCTGCCCCGGGAACAGCTCGTTCCAGAAGGACCGGAACTCGGGCGTCAGCTGCGTGGCCATGTGGTCGACGGATTTCCGCGTGGACACGACGCGCGCGGAAGGAAATCGCGCCGAGAGGTACGCCGCGTTGAACCAGTGGTCTCCGTGGCCGTGCGTGACGTAGATGGCGGTTAGCGTCTTGTCCGGGATCGTGGCCTCGATCCAGTCGCCTAGCGCGACGCCCTGGTCGATTGTGAACAGCGTGTCGATGAGCACGGCTTCGGAGTCCCCCGAGATTAGGGTTACGACGGTCGGCTGCCAGAGGCCGACGGAGCCGTCGGGGAGGGTTGCGTTGGCGGGGATGGCGGGCGCGTTGTAGAGGTCTGCGCGAAGATGGGAGAGCGCCGCGCTGATGGGTAGGAGTGTGCTGAGGAGGGAAGATCGGAGGGATAGGGGGCTCCATGACTTCTGGCGGCGGGATGAAGAAGACATATTGGATAACTAGGTAGATTTAATCTATATGGCACAATGATAGGTCCACATATAAGTTGTGGATGAGATTGGTTTTCCATTTCGATATTCTGGAGATGTCACGATCATTTATATAGATATCCTCTTGCTACTGACCCGCGGCCAGGATCAGCCCTACAGCAATTCATCTCAACTATCCAGATCCATAAGCTATCTCATGCTCGTACAGGGGTAGGCTCACCGTATATTCAGAAGTTCGTCGTACCGGCAAATAGGATGCATTTCGCTGGTTAGAGTAGTCTGCCGTCTGACATTTTCGATGCAAGAATGCCTACTATCACCGAGGCCAATGCCATTGCTGCTTATCTCCGCAGCCCCGATAAACGGCCGGTGGTGGTGATTAGTATTCAAAACGGAGAACGCAAATACATATTGGAAAGCCTTGCAGAGTGGAATGCGACTGGTATATCGACAGATCGGATCGGCGTTATTTCTGGAAACCAAGCAATAAACTGCGATCCGTTATGTTGAAAGCGGAAATAGGGCTGCCACGGCATCGTGGATTGAAGCCGCGAAGGTTGAGTGACATAGTAGAACGTTCGGGATAGTAATCCATACCGGTGTATTCTCAATAAATGCAAATTAACTTGGGGTTTGTATGGTACGATTGACCTCTGGCATTGGTATGAAATGCGAAGAAGCTTCAACAGAGACTCTGAAAGAGTATGAAAAAGGGGTTGGATAACGTGACTGGCAACTCCTAGACAACATGGGTCAAAAATCATAAAAGTCCTACGAGAAAATCATACAACTTAAATTATGGGTTCCCACTCTGTAACTCCTACATTCTTATATGTCTACCACATTTGTTAGGCGGCAAGGTTCGAACTATGGCCATTCAATAATATCCTTGTGAGGCGAGAACACCATAACTTAGACGGTCACCATGACTGACTTATTTATCTAGTCCCTCCATTCCAAAGACGAACTTCCCAGTGGCAATCACCGTGATAGGCCGAAGCAATTTCCTTTCAGTCATTGAAATGCCACCGATACTCATCATGCTGGCCTATGTTGGAATACCCGAGAGGGCAAAGTCATCATTTACAGTAACTTTTGACTCGTCGTCAAAAACATGCCAGAAGTGACCACGGGCATCACTTTTGTCTAGTGATAGAGGCTGCTTTTCAAGGGGTATGTCAACCAGCTTCAGCGAGGACTCTTAACCTAAAACCTGTGTCATGGCGTAGTTACTCCGGTTTCAACGTTTTATGACTATTCTAATTATCCTTTGTGAGAGATCAAGACGTAACAAGCCCGGTCTGAGAGAAATGAACACGAAGTAATCATGCACAATGACCCGAGCGATGGTGCTACTATTCCACGTAATGTTCGTGGTCCTACACATGTCGATTGGACATGAGAGTCATGGTATCCCAAATGTTTCGTCTGGTACTAGAGACAAGGCTAGTAGAGTAGTCGACCTTTAGGTGATAATGGCTTGAGAGCTTGGCATCATAGTATTTGTATGTCGATAGATTATAAATCTGGATAGCCAAACATCGAAATCTTAGGTTTATCGTGGGAGAAGCTCATGTACTCGAAAGCGCCAGATATCTTATTTTCAATACAATATTTGCATCACTTGCATTGACCGATGAGAGCCTAGAAGTATGTTCGTTTGATATGGATGCTATCTTGCCCGTGGATGAGGCTGCTATGAATATCTAGTTGTTGCACCCCTGAAATGTGCGCTGAGTGGTGTCGGTTGAGGCGATTAACATATCTACAAATTATACAATGGTAAGACACCAAGGCGAACCGCCTGGCGCATAGAGTAGAAGCAGTACTAATCACATAGCCATCCTAGCCTTGTAAAAATCGTAGAGTCACGCATATCCTGGCGCTGCAGCAGGTTGCTGCGGGCGTCCAGGGCAACCGGGCAGATTTCGGGTCAACCATGGACCAACCCCTCGACAAGTGAAGGTTATAAGGCGCAATTGCAGTACAAACTTTCAGCCGACCCCAGAGATTGGGCCCGTCTCTGGGTGACTTGAGGTTAGAGAAAACCTGCAATGCCCTAGTTGGGTAGTAGGCACCCAGCTTCCCCTTCCCGGGTTATTGTGTGGTTTTTCGTAGGTCGTGGATTCGAGGATTCCGACTAGCTTTTTTGTGATCTTTTTTATTTTTTCCAACCACATTTTTTCCTTCCTCATTCTCTTTTTCCCACTCCACAGTCGAGGCATTATTTCCACCCTGCATCGACGTGTCACTCTCGTTTTTTAAAATTGCCAAAGGTCCAGTCTTGTATGTGTACCTACTGATAACATTGAAGAAATGGACAAGAATCTTGGGTCTGCACTTTGATCACGGAGCTCAGCAGAAATATTTCCTCCTTGCACTCCAGCCCCTTTATCCCTTTCTTAGTAGTTTGCCCACTGTACCACAAAAATTGCCAGTGTATGCGTGCCAGTACTTATTGTAGAATCTCCAGGTACTATGGATAGTAGTATGTTTAACCACAGACAAAAATATTGCGTAAGGGATACTTGTACTTGGATACACACCGTCGTAGCCCCATCACCCCATATGAGTAGGGCAGTCGATGCGCATCGTATAGTGCATCAACGACATCAGTTGATAGTTGATATTTCTATTTCATGTTTAACTTCTATGGCAGTAATAGAGTCGTGGATGACTTCCGTGACGTACTTTTTGATATATGTGAGCTTAGTGGTTCTAGGTTGCTCAGGGACCTCACGCTGTTCTCCGATATTTTTTACTGTTTATTCTCGGACGAGATCTCGGAAGCCGTGGTTGGATTGGGGTTAGTTATTTTCAAACTGCAAGGTACTTTTCCGGATATTTCATTACCTAACTAATGGAAAGCCCGTGAGAGGGCGATGATATTAGGGAAGCTGGTCGTTGGCTTTACAATATATCGTCTTTTAGACCAATTGGGATACGTTATTCCGAATTAATGCTACATTATTTGTTGTACGGTAGCACCATTTTCTGGCAGCTATCTTGCATTCATTACGATGAAAGCTCATGAACATCCAAAGTTGCTTAAAATTCTCTCACTTACCTAGGTAGTTTATAATATATGACGAACAGTAATTGCCAGACTATATAGATCATGTAGCCTAATATCACTGGAGACATTGACCATGTGGATGCCTAGGAACACAAAGGTGATTCAGGCTGTCCACTTCCATATCATTCCCCCTACCTATAATAAAACTTCGTAAATTTTTCTTACACGTCAAGCTGAGCATGTGACTCGTAATTCGAGCCATACTAGTGGCAAGCTGCTAGAAACACAAGTTATGTCTATTAATGCATATAGATAGCATGAAGTAGATGCAGATGCCTAATGGTGCCAGGTTGAAATAAAGACCCGACATCCGTAGCTAGTTGAACAAGCAGGAAAAATAAGAATCTGGGGTATCTCGTGATGCATGTGCCCCTGTTACATCGAGGTAAGCTATTTCTTGAACCTGATTTGGGTGAGCATGTCTTGCTTCCAGCCAGGGTTAGTTCCCCCAGCTCTATCATCCCGTAGGAAGGAGTCAGTTATGCCACCGTTCACGTAAAAGGTAGTCTTCTATTTATGCTCATGTCTTCTTGCTACAACTACCCTTTTACGATTCGAATCTCAATAAGAAGCACCGAGGCTAGATACAACCCAACATTTGCCTTAGAAACCCCGCTGTCTACCATGTAGTCATAGAGCAGCATTTGATGAAACCACAGGAACCTATCGGATATGGACGTAAGACTTTTAGGAAGGACATATTCTTAGATAAACCGCGGGTACCTGCGCCTCGATATAGGCTAATGTGACGTGAGTATTGACAGTGTGACACTTCGTACACTAAACCCAATCGGGCAGAAACGATGCGCCTCTTAGACTTAGATGGACCGCGGATTAATTACTACCTTATGTACCTCCTACCGGTAGGTACCTATGTAGGGGCTTTTCTGCATTTGGTTTACTGTACGAAGAACTTCGTGATATTCTCGATGGGAAGTCCGGATATGACGAATGCTACGAAAAGGGACATGACAATGAAGAAATGTTGGAGTAAGGAATAGGATATAGAATATAAATAGGTAGTAATGTAACCTAGCTATTAACCTCAGTCTTTTCTGCTCAAGCTATGCTCAGTGCATCCTGTTGCTTGCTTGTAACCTCCCTCTTTGTGTATCGCTCGCAGTTTCATCTACAATGGCTCCAATTCATCGGTCCGTGATGGGCGTCCTCACTGTCGCTACGGCTTTCTTCTCTGGTGTGTCCGCCATAGAGACATCGTGTGATCCTTCCTTCAACACCGGATTCGGGCTGGGCGGCGCCACCTTCCCACCAGCTGCCAACGTATCGACCGCGGACCCAATTGGACCGTACCAGGTCGGAGTGAGCTTCGAGACCTACTGCTTCGAGGGGCGTGGTGTCACTCTCAACTACTGGTATCCCGCTCTCCCGGCGGCCGGGTCGAGCCCGTACATTTCGGCCGGCGGTGTTGTTGGTAAGGCAGTTAAGGATGCGCCGGTGGACTCGTCCAACGGTCCTTACCCCATGATCCTCTTCTCTCCGGGGCTCGCGGCCGTCGACGACGCCTACTATTTCTATACCCAGAACCTCGCCAGCAACGGGTACGTCGTGGTAAGTGTTCAACATCTCGATGCCAGGACTGCCAATATCACCACCAAGGAGTATGCCCTCATCCTGGCAGCTCTGGACGCGGCGGCCGGCAACACGATCGACGCCGTGATCGAGGAGTACACCGACTTCTTCCGAGAGACGCAATACGCACTCACGTACCGGCCCCAAGAGATCGAGTTCGCCATCGACCAGACCATCCAGTCAACCCAGAACAGCTCTTCCCCCTGGTACGGCATCATCGACACGGACAACATCGGCATGAGCGGGCACTCCCTCGGCGGCTTCTACACCAACATCGTCGGCGGCGGTATGCCCATCTACTGCGACTACGTCATGACGCCGGCGCAGCTGAACGCCGACAACCCCATCCTATCCGAGGTCAGCCCCTGCGCGTTCCCGGCGCGGCAGAACCTGACGGGGCCCTTCGCGCTCCACGACGCGCGCGTCAAGGCCATCATCGCGCTCGCGGCGCCCACGTTCCTGACGCGGACGCAGCTGGCCCGGAGCGCGGCCCAGGTCACCGTCCCGATGATGACGATCACGGGCGACAACTTCACGGCCGAGACCACCGCCTGGGTGCAGCGCGACATCTACGAGAGCGCGGCGGGCCCCAGCTACTGGGTGCAGGTGGACGCCACCAACCACTACCTGGTCGCCGACTCCTACCTGCTGAGCCCCGTGCTGGGCGCGAGCATGTCCGCGGGCGACAAGGCCGACTTCTTCGACAAGGCGGCGGTCTATATGACGTATTCGGCGGCCTTCTTCGACTACTACGTCAAGGGTAACCAGACTGCATTGGACACTCTGCACACTGTGTCGTCTTCCTTCGTTAAGGAGCTTGGGTATCGCAACGATTAGTCTAAGATTTCTGGGTACATATTGGAGGATTTTCATATAGATGCCTACTTGAAATACTACCCTAGGAAATATCAATCAACAATTTTAAGATACTTAAGAATACTTACCAACCATATTAACAACAACGGTTCTTTCCCATAAAAGTTTTTTTGTAATGCCTTCCCTTAATATAGGTTCACCATCTTACCTTCCCTAGCAAAGCAGGTACGCGCAACCTGCCTAGCGTACACCCAAAAATTATTACCTTCCCAAATCCTAATTTCTTGATTCTCTTAATCTCTTACCTTATTTAACAGCTTTTTACGCCTCGGAAAGCATCGTCAATCAATCATTTGACTCTGATTACATACAAGTTTCTAAGACCTACGATCAATCACAACCCCAACCTTGAGGTCAGGAAGGAGAAGAAACTGGAGAAGCTCTTCCGAAAGGCCTATAAGAATGATTGTCAGATTCTTCACCTGATGAGAGCACCAGGTCAGACCTGTGGTTTGATTGACCAGATGATTATCGAGGATCAGAGAGAGGAACAAGCTGCCGAAGCTAGTCGGACCTCCCCGTTTCTTTGGCAACAAAGGCTCCACCAGGATCAAGGTATAAGGCAATGGGTCGAGTGCCAAGGTTGTCCATCCATATCTTAAAGCCTTGAATAGCGCTTCTGTGTGTCGTATCCATAGTCGATATCGCCCATCCATATCGATTAAAGGAGCAAACAACAGCTAAGATATGTCGGACCCTACAGGAGACTCCGGAAAGGGTCCAACGAAATCAGCAGCCAGCAACTGCAGGTATAAGAAGCTGTTCTTTACTCGATGTTCGCAGGTGTCCATCGTGAGCTTCAGCATCTCCCCAGAGATCCCCCAGTAGTGGCTGAACTCTCTTGTAGGGGCTTCTACTGTTTGGGACAGCTTAGCCATGACGCTGATTGAGGTATGTTGATAACGAGTGTCACACGGCCGACCAAGCGATAAGGGTAACAACTATGTCGTTGCACGAAGAGCTACGAATCTAACAGCTACGAGGTTGTCTGTATATACAAGATAACAGACAAAGGAGTCTGTTAGAAGAGTCCCAAGGGAGCCAATCCGTATCCTGATAGCTGATCTACGTCCTGGTAGCTGCAAGGCTACCATCCTAGGCCACGATGCCTTCTAGAGGACCTAGAGGAAGGCTGGGGGGCCAGGAAGGCCAAAGCCTGACAGTCATAAGTTGATAAAGTTACGTATTATTATTGCGTCACGATGATCAATTAATGTGAGCATGCTCTGAATGGTGTAGAACATGTCTTGAATTAGGTTGCCGTTACTTTGATTAGTCTAGGTGGTTTGGTTAATTGCGGTGCCTATTGATATCTGGGTTGAAACCGTGACATATGTTCGATCCGTCTGCGTGAATATATTGCTAACGTTTTGCTGAGTCTGAGTGGAAGTCGTAACAACATTTTGAACCGTCTGAGTGGATGTGTTGGCGACATCTTGCTGCGTTTGAGTAGGTAAGCTTTGATTGCTATTGCACGGTTGTGTTGGGTTGTCTAGGTCCCATTTGGGAGCTGAAGGCTGAAGGTGTAACCTCCACATTCGCTGACCTCACGTACTAAGCCCCCCTGAAAATACCAAGCCGTACATGCCTTATGATAGCGACCAATGCATCATATTCTTGGAGGTAAGAGCCAAAGACTCGCAGACTTGTGAAAGTGCTCTTATGGAAGGGTCAGTCCCAAATAGTAAGAACAGCAAGAACAGCAAGAACAGCAAGAACAGGCAAGAATCTTTTGGTCCTGACCTTTGTTCCCCTCGCTCTCCTCAATCAATCAACCAAATCTACAACAGCATCTATCAAACAATTGACACACTATCCATCCAACATAACAACTCCAGGTCTTCTCATTAAAGACGCTGATGCGCCTTCTGCTTCGAAACTAGAACCTGCTCTGCCTCCGAAGGCTTCAAAACCAAACCCTGCTTTGCCATCGAAGGCCACGAAACGAACAGCCGATACACCTCCTAATACACAAAGTGGTATCACCAAAAAAATTCGAACCCTTGCAGATTCCCTGTTCGATCAGATTGGTACGCTAGAATACCCTGAGATTTCGGCGCTGTTCAACGAGATTACTCAGAGGAAGCCGTTTGAAGATGCCCAGGATTATGCACCAGGCATAAGGGACGTAAAGAAGCAGTGCGACATTCCCATGATGGAGAATATCATCCGAAACTCGATTACTCATCTGCCGACGATCCTTCAAGATATCGAATCTGTTCACAATTCGGTACTTGTATTGCTTGTTTCCATTCACTTACTCGACATCATAGCCGCCGACTCGATTAAGAAGGATATTGAGACAGTCTCCTCATCTACCATCCGAGTTTCACCTACTCGTGAGCTTCTTTCCCATAAGGAAAAATGGTAGTCTTCTTCGATACAAATATACAAATGTGTAAGTAGGAATCATATGCTTGCGACGATGACACGATAGCTCGCGTACTCATTGATATACCACTAACCCCGTTTTTCATTTTTAGCATGCCGTTAAACATCGACGAATGCAAATCACAAGTCGGTAATATCAAACGAGTAACCCCGGCACAATCAAAATAGCAGTCGAATATTTTGAGCAATCGGAAGGAAGCTTCTACGACACTCACAACGAGGGTGGCACGCCGTTATTTTTTGAGCTCGTAACCAGGCCAAGTATTCAATCCATGGGATTCTCCCATACTTAGCTCACTTAGCTTCTACGACATAGCCTTAAGCCTTTTCCCTTTTATTTTCTTTTCGTTTTCCTTTTCCTTCAATGTCTTTCTTTTATATATTTCCTTGTCCTGTAGGACGCCATATGGTAGCTTTACCTGTTTAATTCCTTGAACTAAAAGTTTACGATTGGAAGTCCTAAACTTCCCACCTACCCACCCACCTCAATCAAATTGACCAATGGGACCGAAGAAAAAGTCTGCACGCCCGAGAGACTCCAGAGGCCGGTTCCTGTCCAAAGACGCAATTGGTTGCGTACAAGGACTAAGTTTCAATTGAAGAAACAGGGACACGGGATTTCGATTAAAAAGACAGGGACATGAATAATAATGTCAAATAATTACAGCTCGACGGACAGGAATCTGTCACGCCTGAAGGGGGGCATGTTACGTGCACGTAGATAGACCCACCATATAGTGGGATTCTCCCCTTCTACGACATACACAATCAACTAATAATGCCTTAAGCCTTTTCCCTTTCGTTTTCTTTTCGATTTTCTTTTCTTTCAATGTCTTTATTTTGTGTGTTTCCTTGTCCTGTAAGACGCCACACCCTCTCTTCGGCACCGGCTCCAAAGAAGCGAGAACAGGAACTTCACTTTATTTCTTTTCGTATTTGTAAACGGATTACTACCTAAGGTACTTACTTTCGTGTTTGCACGCGCCGTATAGCTCGATGTTCGGAATCGAGGAGTCTCGCGACTTTGAGACCACCAACTTGTACGATGGTGAGGGTGAGAAGACCTTCATGTCTGAAGTACACCGGCCACAGCTCAGGTGATGAGATTGAGAAGGGCACGGATCTTGATGAGCTTTTCGAGGATGCATATTAGAATGAGTCGGAAGTTCCCGTCTACCTCATGGGAGCTCCAAGAAAGATATATGGCTTGCTTGACCTAATGGTTGCTGAAGAGTAGAAGACAAATGGAGCTGGTGAGGCTGTTAGACCTACCTACCTAAGTAAATAACTGTAAGAAAATGTGGAACTGCAAGAATAACAAGAATAGCAAGAACATGTGCGATTCTTCGTTTTTGTACCTTAGGTACGCGAATATTCATAATTCATATTGAATAGATGAATATTCTTATACCTTATCTCGTATACATGCATGCTATCATATACCCCCTGTGATCTCGCAAGCTCAACCTCGCCAACTCGCCTCCATTTCGCTTTCGCGTCACTCATCAGGTCGACTGGAGAGGAAGAAAATAAAGATCCAACAAAAGTGTAGAAATTATTAACCTAGCTGGGAATCATGGATGTGAAGCGATTTCTCACCGGAGATGCTGGCCCAGTCCCATCTCACCAACCCAAACGCCGACACGCAAAGTCATTCTTAGTCATCGGCATACTATTGTGCGTTGCACTCTTTCACCTTCAATCATTTCCAACTACGCGTCTCTCGTTTCATCCGGGGCAATGCCACGCACCGCCACTCAGTTATGCCGGCGAGCGCATTAGCTGGGAAGTCTGCGGAGACCTAAGCGGCCGTCCATTGGAGTGTAGCACAATCGATGTGCCCATGGACCAGTTCAGCGCCGAGAACTCGGGCAACAAGACCTTCAGCATCCCACTAATCCGGTCGCGCGGGAACAATGCCACGCAGAACCTCCTTCTCAACCCTGGCGGTCCCGGTGGTTCAGGCGTCAACTTCATGTACAGGCTGGGAGACCGACTGCGCACCATCGTAGGCGAGGAGTTCCACTTATTGTCCTTCGACCCCCGCGGCATCAACGGAAGCAAGCCGTCGGCTACATGCTATCCCGACAAGGAGGCCCGTCGGGCACTGTCCCCGGTACGAGATGGCAAAGTTATCGAGGATAGTCCGGAGCTTTACGCTTGGTCTCAGAACTTTGTGAAATCTTGCGCCGATACTATGGGAGAGCACGGAAAGTACATCAACACTCCACAAACAGCGGCCGATATGAACAGCATTCTCCACGCCGTCGGTCAAGACGGCATGGTATATTGGGGATTCAGCTACGGCACGATTCTGGGCCAGACGTACGCGGGGATCTTCCCAGAGAGATCGAGACGCGTCATCATCGATGGAGTCGCTAATCAGTTTGATTGGTACGAAGGACTTCTAGACGCTGAAGTGATGGTTGACACCGAGAACGTTTTCGATGGCTTCATAGACGAATGCGTCAAAGCAAGTGAGAACTGCACTTTGGCTTCATTGGCAACATCCAAGACCGACTTGCTAGCTAAGATTATGGCCCTCGCGGCCAGCTTGGATGAGCAGCCGCAGAGCGTCTACGTCAATAACTCAGTATACGGACTTCTTACTTATCAGAAGTTGATGTACGACGCCATATTCCCGGCACTGTACAAACCTGTCAATTGGTACACGCTTGCGGACAACCTCGTAAAGTGGCTCCAGGGCAACGCAACTGAAGCCTTCTTGGCATACAGCGGGGTGCCTTGGGACGTAGCTAGCGACGCAGAGCGCGTCGTCACGTTCAACGACGGCGCTTCAGGGGCCGATCACTGGCCGCAGGACCGACAGGCTCTACTCGAGATGCTTTTGCCGTTCATGAACCAGAGCATATTCTCTCCAGCCGAGTATGCCGGTTATTATTCAAAGCAGAAATGGATTATCCCGAAGACGCATGACTATGTCCCACGTAAGGGCGTCAAGACCGCACATCCCTTGCTCATCCTGTCTACCACGTACGATCCCGTCTGCCCGCTGGTGTCAGCCAGATCCGCGAATACGGCGTTCGAAGGGAGCCAGATTGTAGAGGTCAAAGGCTATGGTCACTGCTCGCTTGCTATTCCGTCTACTTGCATTGCCAAACACGTACGCGCTTTTCTAACAAATGGTACGCTGCCGGAGAAGTACACACAATGCGAAAGCGACGGGCCCTACTTCATCAAGCCGGAGGAGGACGGTAAGGTCGTCGCCTTGAAGCATTTCGACGACGAGGAAGAACGTGCTATACATTTAGCCCAGCTACAGCTTGCAAGAGATTGGACATTGCCCCGATGGTCACAAGTCTAAGTTTAAGCTGAGCGTCCAACTAGAATACAGACCCAGATACCCCTTCTTTTAGTTTGTTCAAACGCTGTTCCGTAATCTCGAAACACTCAGGTAGTCCAGTATCCTCCCAAGAGCCTCCAAGGATGAGTTTCGCTACTCCGGGAGCACAAGTGAATATTCTCGCCATTCCTAGATAACCACATGTCAGAACCATACTCAGGCAATCTCACTGATACTTTACTTGAAATTGATCGTCTCACCGTGGCCATTAAACCCGGCACATATCCACTGCCCCGGCAAGCTCTCAATCTTGCCGACGAACGGCACCGAGTCGGTCGTCATACCGATAATCCCAGTCCACGTATGCAAAAGCCCCTCGCCATGCCTGAGCTTATCCTTCGCGCACGCAGGGAAGCACGCCTCGAAGTTGGACACAGCGTCGTCGCGCACTTCCTCGTTGAACGCGCTGTCGTCGGGCAACAGTACACTCTTGAGAGCCGCAGCACTGACATTCGGATTCGACCGCGGCGCTCCGAGCACGATGATGCCGTCGGCCCGCCGCTGCGCCACCGAGTAGAAGTGCTTCAGCGTGTGCCGGAGGGACATCGTGCTCTTCAGCATAGACGACGAGTTCAGCGCGGCCGGCGGCACAAAGGCGTGCGCCTGCGCGCGGTTCGGCGTCACGAAACTCGACAACTGGGGCAGGAGGTGCGGCGCGAAGGCGTTGGTGCAGTGCACTACGATAGACGCCTTGGTCGTACCGCGAGGCGTTACTACATCCCAGAACGTCTGGCCCTCCGTCGACGAACCCGATTTAGCCACCGAGGTCGCCGGGCAGTGGGTGTAGAGCCGGACGCCCTTCTCGATAGCCTGCGTCAGCAGCCACTGCGCCAGTTTCGCGGGATGGCTCGAGCCGGCCGGCCACTCGTACGCCGCGACGGCCTTGTCGACTCGCGTCGCCCTGCGCGCCTCTTCTCCTTCGTAGTACTTGATGTGCGAGACGTCGCCGCCGGCCTCCCGGTACTCCCTGAAGCTCTTGGCGTTGAAGTCGGCGAACTCCTGCGTCAGGCACACGTCGAAGGTGGTGGCGGGGTGGAAGTCGCAAGGCACGCCGTGCTCCTTGACGAACGCATCGATCTTCTGGAAGACGAGCCGCTCGTTGGCGATGATCTTGAGGGCCTGGTCTCGGCCGTGCACTTGCTTGTAGACCTGGAATCCGCGGAAGGCATCTATGCTCGCTCGTTCAGCGTTACGTACCTGTGATATAACTCTAAGAATATTTGGTCATGATGTATGTATGTACTGCTAGGTTACTGACCTGGTCGCACGTGTCCCGCATTTCTCGAGCTCGCTCCGCCAGCGGCCTCCCGCGCCTCGAGAATAACTACATCTTCCGGCGATACGCCCCCCCGTATCAACTCGTAGGTCGTCAACGCGCCCGAGATACCGGAGCCGACGACGACATATTGGGACTCGGCCGGGACCGACTCGCCTTCATTCACGTTGAGGTACGGGAACGATCTCGTGGTCTGCTGCCAGAACGACACGCACGGTTCCGGGACCGGCAGGCCCGCGACGTGCCCGGATTCTTGGTTGTACTCCATTTAACGCAAATATCTTACTTCGAAGATACAAGGTCGAAAGATTACAGAATAGTATGTACCGTAGAAATACGACGATATCAAATAGGAAACCCCTTGTTTATAATGTACCTAGTGCGCATGTTTCCGTATGGCCCTGTATTGATCTCCTTTCAACGGAGATACGCCTGCGGGGTTGTTCGACGACTATCTCTATAGGCGGGCGGAGCCGACGAGCGCGCTATGTATCTAGGTTAGAATTGTCGATAGGCTCTCGTAGCGCATTTGATACCATCATCCGTTGTAATTTGTTTTGGATATATCTACTACCTAAATCGAAGCAACCAATTTGAACCGTCGCAAAGACAAAGATTCCTGTATGTTAAAATTTATATCTTATGTATGTTCAGCTCCATGTGCATCGTCAGCAGTGCTGACTTTAGTCCTACTTAACAAAGTTTCCCTACCTACCCTACCTATCCCTTAAGTCATAAAACACGTTATAGTTTTGACTAAGGCCATAAGCAAATGTAAGAAGGGCATGAATAAACCAACCCAGACGATACATAAATTGCGCGCTAAGGTGAAGGATTCGGATTTCGAAAGAAAACTCCGAGAGCTATCTAGTAGGAAGATGTAAGCCAGCTGGTTTTCTCTAAAGTCGTGCTATGTGCCACTTATGCAGCATGTCGTGAAATCAACTTGCTCGTGCCGCTTTTTTTTTTTTCGTCTTGTCAATGGAATAGCCAGGGGCCAGGGTACAAATAGTCGTCAGATCCCAATGCGAGATTCGTCTCATTTCCTATTAAGATTGATTTATATGAGGTGAATATGTAGGTTATGCGCACTTCTAGCGGCTAGTTAGGTTAGCTATATCTTATCCATGCTCATGCTATAACTTTAAAAATTCGTCATCTCGTCGTGTCCCGTCATAACTATATATTACCCAGTCATTCCCTTAGATACCTATCCACACACACACACACACACACACACACACACACACACACACACACACACACACACACATACCCTATTCCCCTTCCCCTTCTTCCCCTTTCTTTTATTCATTACACGCCCCTCATAAACCCCCTCTTCCTTACCGGCGGCAGCGTCCCCTTCTCCTTCGGCACGTGCTTCTTCTGGTCCCCGGCGGCGGCGGCGTCGTGCACGGCGTACGAGTCGGCGTCGCGCTCGGCGGCGCGGCGCCCGCGCTCCATCTTCCAGCGCGCGGCGTAGCAGCAGAGCGGGAACAGGCACAGGTTGACGGCGCACCAGGCCAGCAGCACGCCGAAGTTGAGGCCCATCTCCGAGTGCAGGTCGAACAGGATCTGCCGGCTGGCCTGCACGATGTGGTGCAGCGGCCACGCGTACCCCCACCGGAAGAAGCCGGGCGCCAGCTCGATCGAGTAGAAGGATGTCGAGACGTTGGTGATGACCCACTGTGAGTGAGTGAGGGTTAGTAGAAGGATGGCAACCTCGGTCCCAAGTCTTGACTCCGGAAAAAAGGGGTGGGAACTATAGGTTTTGTTGGGAGTTTTTACTTACGAAGATAAGCCAGGCAGCAGTCCACGGCTGCCCGATAATCATGGCCACGTTCTCACAGGCGAAGCCGAGAGCGTTCATGCCGACGAAGTTGACCATCCAGTAGACGGGGAAGGACCCGCGGCCGTAGGCGGTGGCATTGAACGCCGGCTCCGTGGTCGGCCCCGGCCCCGGCCAGAACGGGATCTGGAACGCCAGCGACACGAACGAGTACACGAGCGACACGAACAGGTACGTCGCCATCGTCGACACGACGCGCCATATGATCAGCTGGAAGAAACGCAGCGGCGGGTGTCCACCTGGCGTCACGAGTTGCTATGACGAAGAGAAAGCAGGTTAGCCGAGAACCTCGTTACAAGACCAGAGCTGCTTGTCTATCTCGACAGTTTCTTCTCCCCGGGAAGGCAGAGACGAGAGGGAAAAAAAGGAGGGGTGCCGAGCAGTTGAACTTACCATGTGAATAGGCAAAAAGAAGCCATACGAGAAGAACGCCACGATGATGAGATAAATCAGTCCGATCGTAACACTCGGCGTCGCGGACGTCGGACCGAACGGACGCAAGTCGATCGTAAAGGGCGTGACGCCTGGGTTAACAGCCGCCGCGGCGCTAACCAGGTTCTCCCGGGTGAGGGACGAGTTGCCCGCGACGGTGCTGCTCCACATGGGACCGAACTGCGCCGTGAACTGCCGCGTCAGCGCCTGCAGCTGCGGCGTGATGTAGTTGGCATAGTTGGTTTCCTGCCGCGCCGACTGGATGATGAACTGCACGGCGCCCGTGGGGTCGTACGACGCGTTGCCGGTGGCGACGGCCTGCTGCAGCAGCGCGGTAGCGTTGGCGTTGACGATGATGGCGGCCCACGCGTGCCAATCGTAGACGGCCTGGCGCACGGCGATGGGGTTGAAGTCGTACTGCGCCGGGTCTACTACGGTGTACCCGAGCGTGCGCTGGGTCGGCGGCACGTCGAGCATCTGCCGCGCGATGTCCGTCACGAGGGGGCCGACCAGCGGCGTTTCCACGTAGTCGTAGGGCGCCACCCGGCCGTCCAAGTCGACGACGAGGACCGTCAGGGTCCGCATGTTCTTGTCGACGTGGAACAGC
The DNA here is from genome assembly GCA_022495205.1 of Hypoxylon sp. FL1150. Classification (NCBI taxonomy): domain Eukaryota; kingdom Fungi; phylum Ascomycota; class Sordariomycetes; order Xylariales; family Hypoxylaceae; genus Hypoxylon; species Hypoxylon sp. FL1150. The sequence continues at coordinate 196,387 of MU376206.1, read as the reverse complement.
ACCGCCCAGTACAGGGACAGCACGCCGATGATGAACACGCTAAGGATTAACACTAAGGAAGACGGGCTCGAGTCAGTTTCCATCACTCGGGACACCACATAATATAACGCTAGGCTTTTTTTTTTTCTTTTTTTTTTCTTTTCTTTTTTTCCTCGCCCGGTGCTAGCTTCACGGAAGGAAGCTAAAGGTTGGAGAAGAGAGAAAAAACTAACGCATTCGTGCCCACTGGAAGATGACCTCGCCGCGTATCTTTTTCATCGACGGGTCCCAAAAGCCGCGGCTACGATGGGGCTCCTCGTAGCGGTTCGCCTCCTCCTCGTCGCCAGGGTACTCATACTGCCGAGGCGAGTCGAGTACCGTCCTGTCGGATCCCCGCATGCTGTCTGGGTGACCCGACGATAGATCGGCGTTCGAATTCTGCGGGTTCTCGCCGCGGGCGGCGATGACAAGGCCAGAGACATCTGGAAGGTTTCGCGGCGCCATGTCTTAAAAGAGAGTATTGGGTTATGAGGAAGAAAGAACCCGACTCTACGAACTGATCATGTCAAAGATTAGTATTTGGGCGAGGTGAAACACCGAACCCGGTTGGAGACTGGTGTCGCAGTAATATATACGAGGCTGCGGTTATATATAAATATGTCGTGGGATCGAAAGAAGGCAGATGCCCCCAAATACTAACCTGCATCGGCCCTGCAGTTCTTTTAATGCCGTCATGGAGTCTCGGAGCTAAGAGGCTGACATTTCATTCCATACCGTACCTGCCCCGTTACTACGACTACGACCACGACTACGACCTAACGACTCGTACCTATCTCCTAACAAAGGGTCGGAGATCACTCAAGCCGCGTGGGCGCGAGCCGAATCTATTGGTGATGTCACCCTCGTGGACCCGGATGCCGCGGCCTAGACTCCACGACTAGTAAGAAAGGGGGTTAGGGAGCCCCATTCGTGGTATACCATGTGGTATTTGAAGAGTCGGCCGCATCTTTGCGATGGGTCTACTGCGTTGGAAAGCGATAACCCCGTACCCTTTTTTCCTGTCAAAGGATTTCGGGGTCAACAGATCAGTAGCAAGATTCAGTAATCACATCTTCGGCGTTACATTAGACAGTAGACAGCCAATAACCAGCCCTGGGACCAGGCACTGGGAGGCTTGGCGAAGGAAATGGGATTTGCAAATCTTATCCTTTGGCCGCTGGGGCTGGTCGCAACTCTGTAGACCAGATATTATAAAAAAGATTTTTTTTTTAAGACCGAAGACCTGTAAAAGCCTGCGAGAAGTCGCGAAGAGGCGAACGTGGTACAGCAGATGAGAGACAACAAACACAATTGGCGCCGAAACCAATTATCATGCATCAGCTGATTCAGCCATAGCCCATTGTCATTCTCGGCGTAAGACAGGGCTTTGAGATGGGAATAAACATGCGTTTTTCCCCTATATTTTTTTTTATAAAAAACCTCACTTCCGTCCGTCCCCCGGCCTACCGGGAAGAGGAGTGAATCACAAAATAGCTACGAGCTGAGCAAATAATCGTACCGTAACGCGAGTTCCAATCGTACATGCAATTCCCGTCCCGGCAAGTAGCCGATCGCAAGCCGTTTTTTTCTTCTTTAAATGGCTGACGCCATGAATATATACCTAGGTACCTTAGGTAGGTATATATATACCTAGGTAGGTATATATATCGGTGTGCGGGCAATTCTTACTACCGTCCTCAAAGCACACGCCCCCTTTTTCTTCGTATTGAGATAGGCTGTATGTATGTACGTATGTATGTATGTACGTATGTATGTATGTATGTATGTATGTATGTATGTATGTATATCAATAGATCGATGACACGACAACGAGACAAACGGGATGACTTCGCCGCACCCCCTAGCGCACCAAAACGGCTTTAGCTATCGCGGCTCTTGCCGCCGGCAGGGACCCTCTTCCTTTCCCTTTCCTCTCTCTCTACCGTCCCTTAGTCTCGAGGAAAGAGTCTCGAATAAGCCTACGGGATCGACCTGCATTGCATTAGATATGTTTTGGCGGGATCGGGCCAGCGAACCCTAACGATTCTTACCAGCCAGCCAGTCCAATACGCAAGAGAGACAGCCTGAAAAAATGCCGAAGGCGCAAAATGGCGCGCACACCCCATCACCCATCGTAAGCCATCGTGGCTTGAAGGAACCGGGTGGCTGGTCCCCCTTTACTCTCCCCCCTTTTTGTGAGCCAAATTTCCGTCGGGCATTTATGGCAATGCGTTAGCATTTTTAGGGGGCAGATAAGGTAGGCTGTGCTACGATCGATGATAATGAAAAGATCGGGTTCTTTCTTCCCTACTGTCTCTGTCTCTCTAAGTGTCTCTGATCGGCTATGTAGTCGGCATTTCATTCCCTATTTCCCTTTGTACGCTTTGCCCGCCGCCTCATCCTCATGTAAACATGCAAAGGGTCGGTCGTTGCGTAGGTGTGCGTAGGTGTGCGTGTGTGTGTGTGTGTGTGTGTGTGTGTGTGTGTGTGTGTGTGTGTGTGATAGAACGCGTAGATTTGGGTCCCAGGGGTCAGCACTTGCGGTGCGACTCCAGGTTCGCATGGCCGAAACCTGCATGTGCATATGTATATGGGAAACGAGGATATTGGTTGGGTGCAAAATGCAACGGTATCAGGGAACCGGCCGGTACATATATACCTGCGCGCCCATCTGCCTGCTAGATTACAATCAATATAGTAACCAGGAAAGAGAGCTGCCGCGTTGATAGGTCGAAAGGTGATGAACTCACCGATAAAACGATAAATCTTGACCGCAAATCATAGATAGTGCTCTCGTGGTGGACGTGTTTCACATTGAACCAGGCGCCCCAAGTCACACAAAGTAGGAGGCCGTTCGACAAAGGAGAAGAAGATGTGATAGTGGAAAAAGAAATTGCTTTTTCCCTTTCGGATGGCGAAGACGCCAACGCTAACTATATAGATGCCTTATTCTATTATAACCAAAGGTGTGATCTTCCAAATTGGTACAATACGCTTATATCCTGTGTCCAGGAGACCTCATCCGTACTCTGATATCGCGCTGCTGGAAAACATATCGTCATTGTCGTCTCCCCGTATCCCGTGCCGTACAAAAGAACAATGCCCGTAGAGGGGCGTCGTAGCGTAATGCGAACACGTCGCGCGCATGGCAGTGTACACATCGACTACAATGTAGGTATGCAATAAACAAGAGAGAAACAAATCAAGCCAAACCATACCTTTCCTTTTCGCCTTGATGCAGAGTATCCAAACGCCAGAACTTAAACCACTATAGTGAGAACGCAGAAGACTAGAGCAAGGAAGTACTTTTATAAACCGATAGCGAGCCGATCTAACCGGGCCATGATCGGTTCCAATCTGGCTGCTAATCGTTCAATCCTTCTTGAGGCTAGGATAGAGGTGGCGTTTTGACCAGACAGTTCAGATTCACTCAGCTCAAGGCGGCTGAAGGCCTTCTCGAGCTCGATACCACCGAAGATGTCAACTGAGGCGAGGTTGTCCATGTCGAGCTCGACGGGTTCGGACAATGTGACTGCTGTCTTGTCATCGTAAAGGTCGCTGTCTAGATCGGCAACTATCTTCTTGACTTCGGTCGATTCGGTAGCAGTTTTGACCGATTCAGATGTCTCAGGGGCCTTTGGTAGCTCAACCTTAGGCGCAGCGAGCTTCTCAGTCTCTGACGGGAAGGACCCCGGAACGAAGTTGGAGGTCTTTCCAGACAAGATCTCGGCATCGATAACAACTTCGGGCGTCTCCACGGTGTAAACGCGAGGCTGGTAGTTAAGAGCATCCGTGTTCATGTTGAGCATAGAGAAGTCTAGAGTCTGCTCGGGCATCATAACCATTCCAATTTGCTGGTGATGCTGCGCATTTTGCTGCCCGAAAGGGTTGATATCCTTTGGAGCCTGTCGAGGTGCCGGTTGTCTTTGTTCGGATTGAGGCTGAGGTTGAGGCTGAGGCTGCTGCTGCTGCTGCTCGGCGTGCGCCGATGGGTTCGAACTCAGGTGCTCTAGGAAGCCAGAGAAGGACGGAGACGACAGAAGCATACGAGTGAGGTCAGAGAGACGTCGGTTCTCTTCCATAAGCGCACGGTTTGCAGCACGAAGGTCGGTATTTTCGCTGACCTTGGTCGCGATCTCGGTTTCCAGTTGCGTGATGTATTCTGATCAATAGTTAGCATGCTATAGTCAATTTGATTTATTCGGTATCGCTTCTTACCCTTTCTTCTCGAGCGGAAAGCTCGTGCAGACACCTTGTTGCGCAGTTGGCGTCTTTCTTTGCTGCTCAGCTTCTTGCCCTCTTCGCTAGCTAATAGCCTCTCATCCTCGTCCATATCGTCCTCCTCCTTCTTAGTCCTCGGAAGCTGCAGAAGGGGCGAGTTGGCACCTCCATCTAATGAGGGTTCATTAGCTTTCGCACGCATATTGCTTAGTAGTTGAGTGATCTTCTGTTCCACCATTGGGTCGTTGGAGCCAGGGGCTTTGGGTCGAGCTTGCTTGGCTTGCTGGGCCTGCCTTTGCTGCTGTGCTTGTTGCTGTTGCTGAATGATTTGTTGCTGTTGTCGTTGCTGAGCCTGGGCTTTAGCCAGGGCAGCCTGTTGGTGAATACCGGGATACATCCTCCCAATATTGCTTGGCTGGACAGGTACCTGCAACTCGCCGCCACCGATCGCATTCGGGTTAACGGTCGACTCCCCGAGGTAAAATTGACTATCATCCGACAAGAAGTCGAGTTCCATCTCTAGCCCGTTTATGTTCTGCGACGGGGCGCTGTTGAAGTCGAACGCTTCATCGTTCCGTGTACTCATGTAATCCAGCGAGTAGCCGCTTATCTGCGACTCGTTCTGGTTCAGCGCTATCGTGCTAGCCAGCGCGCCCGGGACGAAAGGCGTCTGTTGCTTATACTGATCATATTCGTGACTGGGCCCGGACAGAGCCTGATTCATCGACGACGTCGGCCTCATGAACTGAGCCTTGTTTGCGGTAGGGGGGGTAGTGGGCGATTGAAACCCTGCCTTGTCGAACTCGGACAAGTCTACATAATCTAACATGTCGATACCGGTTGTGGGAGAAGACTGGTTTGTAGCCGACATTGTCGACTATTCTCGTAGCCGGATCGATCGTTGGAATACTGCGTCTGGGTCGTCTTCGTAGGCGAGTACCAATGATAATGATGCTGAATTGACTTTTTGGGTATCGTGGGTCGTTTTGCGTGTTACTAAAGGGAAAAGAAGAGGGAAAGGGTAGCAGAAGCGAGGATCAGCAGGGAAATAGCGTTATTATGGTCGGATGTAGGGCCGAGGGGAGGTCCTTATGTGGCTTGGTAGAGACTTGATAGAGACTTGGTCCCTGTCAGGCAAGACGAACAAGGATCGGAGGGACAATTAAAGAGGAGAGGACGCGTAAGCCAGTGCGAAGGTTGTGCCCTTCTAGTGGCCAATGGATCTCGTCCTCCTAAGACCGAAGGGGAGTCGCACCGAACGAATCAGCAATTAGCTTTCCCACTTGTTACAGGGACACACATGTACTTAGGTAGTTCAGGCTCCACCCGAGTAACAACCTGATCCGCTGTCAAGTTATGTTACTCACGAGTCTTCTCGTCCTGCAAGCAACAACCCCCTTTTCAGTGGATGACGACGCCGTCGATTCCACTCCAAGCCTCATGCCCAATCGCCCCTCCCATCAAGCTGACTGGCAGAGTCTTGGCCGGGCGGTGAATGATGATGATGACGATGTCCAACACGACGAGTTTCGACGAAAAGAGTCGATAACTATGCGATGTAATCCTTCATCGAAATGGGATATTAATGCACTGGCCCATGAGCACGAGATACGGATACGATGCTGATCACAAACCATACTGACTGGCTGTAGTACCCGTGCAGCAGATCCAAACAAACAGGAACCATCCAGAGGCTATACTATGTAAAACCATGCTATGTAGCGTGTACTCCGAGCATCCTGTCCTTCGCCAGCGAACACTCTACTAGTTGGCAAGGGGTGGGGAAATGGAGGATGTACAAGATACAGGAGCCCTTTGTAGGTAACACACTCGGTTCTGGCGGCCGCACCGACAAGGATCCCGTCTCCGGGAGAATAGGAGAAGTGTTAGTACGGAATACATGAGGTCCTGTTTACCATGTAAAGAACCTTCTTTCCCGGTGGCTCCACGGCAATGACCATTTTCTCTACTATGTACTGCCGTCGACCGACACAAACAATTTCCTGGCGTGTGATGAGTTATGGGAAAGGCGCGCGTGTCGGAACTTGTGATTAGGGCGGCGCTATCCCTGGCTAGCGATTCGCTCAGTTACCCTAATGGAGGAAAATTGCTTAATTGGATTCTCTGTATCCACAGCCCACTTCTCTATCTTGGGATGAAGGCAGTTTTGGCTTCCTTGGCTCACTTGGCAATCTGTTCAAATCTTCATTGGAAGGCTTATTTATCATTAGCTTGATCTTTCTTGGTTCCTTTCTTTCTTGGTTCCCTTACCCTCCCGATTGACTTCGATATCCAAGTAAACATCAAACTATGTGTCAGTGCGTATAGATTGTACAGATATAATTACATAGACCGAATATAGAACACGCCAGACACCTGAAACTCCAAGATGCAATGGCCATTTGAAGAAACGACCCATATTTGTCATGCTTGCTAGGCTGCTAGATAAAGCCTGTCAAGCCCCTGTGTCCTCTGTGTGACGGACCGGGGTGTCGGCCACGCTAGAACACCGACCGTAGATTTCCAGATCCACGTTTTATGCGTAAGTCGGTAGTTGGTGATAACCAGAACCCCATAGTAATTCCAATTTAGTTTAGTCTGTGAGGCTTAGATTCTCTTCATCTCGAACTGCTTCAGCTCGACAAGGGACTCGGGGGCAGAGATCAGGACCACTTTCACTTTCTTCTGTGTCTGTGCTTTGTCAATTACTATGGTAGAGATTTTCCACCCAGGCGCAGTAGAGTCCCACCCAGCGAACCCCTTTTCGATTGATAATGCTACTGAGGCTGAAGAAAATGCGTAAATCATTGGGGGAGATATGAGCTCGGGCGTTGACACCGCCGCCCTTGTTTCCATATGTCCGTCATTTGATTCCCGGGAATTTTGATTGATTTATCTCCTTGGTGCCTTCGGGGTCTTGGAAGTCTTGGACTTTCGTGGCGTCCATATCTCTATCTTAGGTTTCGGTAACTCAACAATCCCAAGTAAGCCAATGGCCCCAAAGTGGCTATAAAAATAGCTTTTCTGAGCTACCGTGATGTGGCTGTTTCACGATCTGATGCAGATCTCCCCACTTACCTACTGACCTCGGATGCCTCGACTTTTCTACATAGTAGATGCTCCCCCATCCTTTCCATTGTCGACAGTCGTCCCCTGCGGTACTGCGGTACTGCGGTACTGCGGTCCCAACCGGTTGCCATAACAATTTAGATGGGGCGACTAGGGACGTCTTCCGCCCTAGGTATGGACTCCGACGAAGAAAGGGCGCAATCGCACGTAGTGCCGAACTTAATTGCTAGTGAAACCTTTTTGGGTCTACATACAGTCGATACCCTTATTATCGTTGCGATCTCGCCGACCGACCCCCTTTTTAGCAATCTCTCAATGCTAAGCCTCTCGGGGTCCTTCCTAGCTAGAAAATATCAATCGACTGGATAATATCCTGAAGAAATGGTCAGATAATGACGACGTCTTCAATGCTAGCATTCTGCTCCGTCAATTGGATATGGCACACTTCTGATATGGTCCGAGCTTTCCTCCCCTATCTGTGGTCTTCAATTTCTACACCATTGATAAGTAAAGGGGCCGTTGAGCTAAGAGGTGATTTTTCTTATCTTTATTTAATTCATTTTGAACATAATGCGTGTTGTTAGTCTGATGGAGGGTATGTGCCATAACTAATCGATTGCTACTGCTAATGTGCTAAGAGTGGCCATGTTCATAAGAATAGATTTGGGGATGGAGTCGCGGCCGTCGGAGCCTTGGAAGAAGCCGACTATTGTGTAACTATCTAGTGTAACAGGATCAACAAGCAACGGGACTAGGTAAACGTGCTAAATGCCAAGATGTCAAGACCATGACTGATGACGTGAGTGTGGCTGTGTAGCTGTGGCGCTGCTTTCAATGATGGCTGTGAGAGTGCTGTACGAGTGGCGACAGTGCGAGGGCAGCTTGGAACAGTGCAAAACTTGGAATTCCCTTTGCTTTCTGTATGACAATAGACGTATCACCCGAACCGCTCAACTGCAAAAGTACAATTGACACCAGAATTATTCCTAATCTGAACTTCCCCGCATTCCGGGTTGAATCATGGGCATATTGCTCGGCCCCGAAATTTCTTTAACCAGCCGAATCTACGAAAAGTGCGGCTGGCCGGCCGCTTTCAATCAAGCGCAGTTGCTCCATTCCTTGATTGGATCATCAACAGGCTCTGCTCCTGTTGGAGGTCATGAGAACAGTATAGAAGCTTACGGTATTCCCTATGTGCTAGGTGATATCATGACTCCTATAGAGCGCGCTACCAAAAGTCTTTTCCATAGGAAAATTGGCCTGTCCAATGAGCTAAAAAGTGTAAGAGTTACTAACCAGCTGGCGATGCTAGCTACGCTTTGAATATAAAATACTTCTTAATATGAAATATGTTATAACTCCGTGGCTTTTGCTCCTCTCTTGGCGGCCCATCCATTTACCCTTTGCTTTACGGAAAATCTCCAACAAATAACTTTAACCCCCCGGGGAATCCCTTTTGGAAGATCCCATCAGGATCGTACTTCTTGCTAGCATCTTGAAGTCGCCCCTTATTCCCCCGCCCGTACGAGCTGATCGGGTCTTGGGAGTCAAATGCATAATTCATGTACTTATAGGGGACGGCTGTCCTCCTTGCCGCCGCCACCGTCTCGACTGTACGGAGCAAATCCCTTCCTACAGCAAGAACTTTAGCATCGTCGCTCCTATCCTTCCAGTTCATCAGCACGAGGATCGAAACCAACGGTCCCATGGTGGGACCTAAGCCCGTGACATTACTGCCGTTCAAGATGCACCACTGCAGGAGCGAGACGGGATACGGTTGAAATGTCAAAGAGAATATGACGTCTTCGACATCCTTCACGGCTCGATAGCTCGAATGAAACGCCTCCGCCGCGGCTTTAAGGGTTCCGATATCTGCTTTGACCATGGTGTTCATGTATGCGCATCTGCTTTCGTGTAAGAACTCTTCGGTATCGAGGAATCTACGGAGTAAGACGAATTTACCTTTTACCATCCATCGCCATTGCCGCTTGTCCAGCCGCAGCATCTTTCAGGGTGGTCATACGCATCGAGTTGAGCTGCTCTACTTATGATGGTATCTCGGTGAAAGGGTCCAGAACAGAGGGCTTCTCCACCTCAAGGGTGTAATAAAGTTGGTTGAGGGCCATGGGCTGGCCGAACTGAGCTGCGAAGAAGAGGCTGATCATAATATGGGTTTCTTCGTCTGAAGCCTGCAGATGCCGAACGAGTTGAACCATCTGCTTGGGAAAGTCGGCAGGGTATTAAAATACGCTGCCGCCCCAGAACGGACCTTGCTTGAAGGTCCTTATATGGTATTTTGTCACGATGCCAAAGTTATTCCCCCCGCCCCTCAGTGCTCTCCAGAGATTCTGTTTGATACCGGTGCCGCACTCGACGACCTCGCCAGAGGCTAGGACGATCTCATATTTCATAACGTTGTCGCAAACTAGACCTTCGCGAGTGGAGAAAAAGGAGAGACCGCCTGAAAGCCTGGTTAATATGAGTTTTATTAAATCCGTCGGGTTTCTAGGTGAATACCTGACAATGCCAATCCCCCGATGCCGCCTTTGGCAGATCGGGATCCCGTCACGGCAAGGCCATGCCCGTGCAGCTTCTCGTACACTGCACCCCACCGTCCGCCGGCAGCAATGGACACCATCCCGGTGTCTAGATTAAGGTCAATACCAGTCAACAGGCGTAGGTCCAGTGTCACGCCTCCTTGGACGTTGGCGCAGCCCGGCAGGGGTTGCTGGCCTGCCCCGCGGATGGCAAAGGTCGCCTCGCCGCTAGCCGCGAACGGTTTGACGGTAACCATGAAAGTAGAGACATCCTGGGTAGTCTTGGGCAGGAGAATAGCGGCCGGGGTTATATCGTTCTCGAGTGCTGAGAGGTACGACCCATTGAGCTTGTCGAACTCCTCTGTGCCTTCAAGGAGGAGCTGGTCGGCCGGGAAGGCTTGCTGCAGGGCTACGATGGCGAGGGATGTAGACATTTTGGAAATTACGCCAATAATCTAGACTGGAAGAAGATACCTATCCTATATGTTCTTAAGACCGTAGGTTAGCTTAGTTGCTTAGCAACTTCAAATGCCCTTCTCTTTGTACAATATGCGATGTTATTGTTTGCTGCCAGCACAAAGGGCGAGGAACTTGAAAGAAGTAGGGAACAGTCTTTCAACCTTAGAACTCGTAATTTCAAGATATGACATTGAATATACTAAGTGATTAAGTGGAACAGTCGAATAGGGAATAATATTCGTTGGTCCTATTGTTGACGATACCTCTTCAGCACAATAGCACAGCAACCTGTGATGTCCATTGACGTTGGACAAAATGAAGCAAAGCCGTGAAGCGGAGACTTATGATAATACACCTATCATATTATACGTCTGACATCCCATACGTGATAGCGATTGCTGGCTGACGATAAGTTTTGGTGGCCTCAGCTGCAGAACCGGAAAGCCCCCATCATCTGCTCTTAGCAGCTCTAGGTTCATGAAGTCAAACTCGTTAGACTTCGAATGCTTCAAGTAAAAACGCTCCGTCTGCATTATAGGCTAACCATGAGTGCACACCTAGTCGTCAACATGAAATCTTGTGCCGTCGGGAGCGAACAATTGCATTACTATGGACCAATATGAAAGCTTTAGATATGGGACAAGTCTATCAGCTAGCAGTCATACAACGCATTTAAAGATATTTATCACCTTGTGAAGACATCACAATCTGGGGTTGATAACAACTCGGCTGGCTACAGTTTAAATATGACTCAGGAGACTCTATAGCCCATGGGTACGCACAAGGCGTTATCGGCCCTTTTGTCGAGTGCCAAAGACTCGGCATATGGGGTTGTTTAGCTCTTTTTTTTTTTTTTTTTTTTTTTTTTTTTTTTTTTAAAAAAAAAAAGAAAAAAAAAAAAAAAAAAAAAAAAAAAAAAAAAAAAAAAAAAAAAAAAAAAAAAAAATAAAAAAAAAAAAAAAAAAAAAAAAAAATTTAT